>JAAGEH010000005.1:22939891-23017930 GCA_011751065.1 Lasiurus cinereus
TTTCTTTCTTTCTTTCTTTCTTTCTTTCTTTCTTTCTTTCTTTCTTTCTTTCTTTTCCTTCCTTTCTTTTCCTCACCTGAGGATATTTTTCCATTGATTTTTAAAGAATGTGGAAGAGAGAGAGAAAGACAGAGAAAAACATTAATGTGAGAGGGGCACTTTGATTGGTTGCCTCCTGCATGAGCCTTGACCTGGGCCCTGGCCAAGGAGGAGCCTGTCTTTGATCAAAATCGAACTCAGACCCTGTGGTCCACAGGCCGAGGCTCTATCCATTGAGCCAAACTGGCTAGGGCAAGATATGTCATTTCTTAGCCTCTCCTATAGCAGACCTTTGTTTTTTTCCTCTGGGAGGTAGAAAAACCCTAGATCACCTTCTTAAATTCTTATTACCCAAGTAACCAAGAACACTGCAAATGGTATACAGGGAGCTTAGCAGAGGTGGGACTGCTGACATGCTGTCTCCCAGTGAGGGTGGGTCCCCCTGTGTGTTGTGTCTCCGCTCCAGGCCTGGCCTGGGCCCTAGCCACCATGGTGTCATGGTCACTGGGGCCGGGTGTGGGCCCCCTGTGTGTAATTTCTTCTCCAGGCCTGGCCTCAGCCCCAGCAACTGCCATGCCACAGTTTCTGGGGCAGGGAGTGGGGCCCTCTGGGTTGTGTCTCTGCTCTGGGCCCATCTGTGTACACAGCCTTCTCTTGAGCTAGTCATGACTATTACAATGTCCCGGATGATTTGCATATAACCTCTTTTCATATATAGATAAAAATAACTGTGTAATCTAAATTTTAAAAAATGCTGAACAATATCACATATATAAAGTTGAATTCAGCAAAATTAATCTATGTCATTAGAGGTCAGAATAGTAATTATCTCTTGGGTATGGGCGATAGTAGTTGAAAGAGCATATCTGAAGGATTTCTGGGATGTTAACATTTTGTTTCTTGACCTGGACACATATTTTGATGGTGATCACTTAGAGAAAATTTATTGAACTGAAACATAATATACATATATGTGCATCTTCCTTTTGATATACATCAACAATTTTTAAAACAAATGTACTTTTCTACAACTGTGTTGTGAGATATTTTTATTGATAAAAACTCATTTGTACATACAATGTTTATCTTTCATAAAGATGAATATATTGAAACAAAAAACATAAAATGATTATATTAAAATAGTACAAAAATGTCATGAGAAAATCACTACTTCAAGTGCATTTTGTATCTTATGATATAATTAAAAATAATTTAAACCAAAAATATACAGTGTGTTCATTTTGTTGATTAAATAGAAGTAAAATCTGATTTTGTTTGACGTTAATGAATGTTACCTAATTACTTATATTGTACTGCATCATCGATGAAGAAGGAAAATATAAGATGATCAGGAAATTAGTTTATTAGCCTTGCAATGACCTCGGATCAACCTTTCTGTTAGCTGTCCATTTAGACACAATCACAAGACTTCACTGGTCTCGGTGAATGGTTTCCTTTGTTGGTATTGTTTACCACAATCACCAAAATAGCAAGTTACCTCACTCTGGACTTCTATTATGGCTATGTTGCATGGCTTCTCTTCCTTGCTAGACTATTAACTTCTTAGGTAGGGTCAGGGACTAGGCTTTGCCCAACTTTGTTATACAGTGGTACCTCGAGATACGAGTGCCCTAACATACAAGATTTTTGAGATACGAGCGGTTGAGTGAGAGATTTTTTTGTCGGAAACCAAATATTGTTCTCACTAAATGGTGTAAATGGGAAGCCAGAAGGCTGGTCAACCTTAATTGCTCTGAAAGGTCAGAGCTAATTACTCACTGTTTAGTTGAAACATTGTTGACTGAGCAACCTCTACCTGTTTGTTTCATGTTAATTTCTGTTTTTGTTATTTCCTGCCTAAAGGCTAGGGGTGTGTCCAAAAGCCTTAATAAAAGGGAGAAAAAGGCCAGAGCAAGTGGCAGTCCTTTCCACTAGAGGAAGGCTCCCGCATGGCCCCCCAATATCGCCAAATTAATGCTTTCTGGTTTCTCATTTCGTTTGTGTGCGGCCTCCTTCAGAACCCGAACCCTGAACTGGGAACCCTGAACCACGCGGGACGTGGAAAGAGGTTCCCACAATTTTTGCTTTGAAATACCTGCAACATTTGAGATAGGAGTAATTGTGCGGATCGGCCGGCTGCACACGACCCACCAGTTTACCGCCACTCGAGCATCTCATAGTTTCCCATGCCTCAAGGTCGGAACGAATTAAATTCATATCTTGAGGTACCACTGTATTTGCAAGAGCCTGAAATCTTAAAACCTCACTGTTAGGAAGCACATTGAATGTAGCATTTTCACTTTAGATAAGAAAAACAAGCTCTAGTGGAGACTTCAGAATTTCTATGTGTTCTTTCCTGGGAGCAACCCTCTAGTAAAGTTGCTTTATTTATCATATTGTGTTTTTATTAGGATAGCTTCAGAGAGGCTGATAGAAGTTATATTATACTAAAACATTCCCATCAAGCACCCTGAAAGCTCTAATGGTAACCATGTCTGTATTTTAAAAGTTCTTACTTTAAAAAACACACAAAATCCCCAAAAGATCTTTTTTGAAAAATAATAAGAGTGTTTTAAGATTTGAAATATAAGATAAATTAAAATTCCACATAATATCAATTGACAGATAGTTTTAAAATGTGGGAGACGTGCCCTGGCCAGTGTGGGTCAGTTGGTTGGAGCATTGTCCTGTGTGTACCAGTAGGTGAGGGTTTGATTCCTGATCCAGGCACATACTTAGGTTGTGGGTTTGGCCTCTGGTCAGGGTAAATACAGAAGGCAACCAATCAAAGTTTCTCTCTCACATCTCTCTCTCTCTCTCTTTCTCATTCTCTCTACCTCCCTCCCTCCCTCTTTTCTCTCTGGAATCAATTTAAAAATAAAAATATGAAAATAAATATCTGGGAGAGGCAACCAATTTTTAGGGGACAATTGAGAACTTCTGTTTTCCTATAATTTGATTATTTGCTTTCATATCCAATGTCAAAAACTCCTAGCCAGAGCCTTTTCCAGTATTCATCCTAATATTGTTCAAAGTGGGGACTTTCTATTTGTAATAATAAAAGTGTAACATGCTAATTAGACCAGACGACTTTCAGAACAAAGCCAGGTCTGAGAGGGAAGCCCAGGTCCTGGGTGCTAGAGGGAAGCCGGGGCCAGCAGCCTGGGGAAGGAAGGCCTACTCTTGCATGAATTTTGTGCCTCTAGTCTATAATATAAAAACGGAAGATACTTCTCTAAAAAAATAAAGACTTGAGGTCAGTATAAGATGATCTTAGGGTAATACTAGATCATCAAATGTCTAGACGGCCTGCTGGAAAATCTGGTTCTGAGCTATATAAGAGTGTTATCTTACAGCTAGATCACAACATACCTATGATGATCTCTGGGTTACCTGGAAGTCAGCTAAACGTTCTTGTCTATGATAAAAATGAGATGTGCCAGTTAATAATTTTCAATGTGCTCTTTAAAGTCTGAAACATTTCTGGCAGAACCCAGGACTCCTGACTGGGCTCTGTGGATGAATTGCTGACATCTGGCAGCCTGGCTTCCCTACATCATTTGGGGGCATGGAAACAAACAAACAAAAGGTAAACACATACGCTGAAGCTCTCACGATGAAGATCTTCCTGCATATGTTTATAGATCATAACCCAGAGACCAAGCACACCCTGTGAAACTTAGAGAGGACCTGGGAGCTGAGCCTGAAGATTTCCTGGGACCTATGTGCTGTCTGCATTACTTTCACTGGCTGTACTTTATACTTTAGCCATTCAGAATTTTAAAGGTCTATTATCTGTTGAATCTCATAGGTCCTTTCAATATTCTGTCTATGCAAACTTTGAATCCACTAACTGGTTATGGTATTTCTTTCCCCAAACCAAAATGAATGCATAGGGTTGGTTGCATGGTCTATTCCATTTTTGACAAACTTTGTCCTCCATGGTGATCCATAAAGTCACTTAAATTAACTTAGGTTAGAATGATCACAATAATAATAGACCACATGTGCAAACATTTTACATGTACAGTAAGTCATGTTTTACCATCAGAAAGCTCTGTGAGGATGTATGCCAATTCATGCCTTGCTATATGTTAGGGATAGTGGAGGAGGCTAGTTTCCTTCTCACCTCCATCAATGTCCTAACAAATTCAAAACACACACATAAAATCTAAGCAAAACGGATGAAGCCTTTAGTTTCCCATTCAGCTAGAGCGGCGATTTTCAAACTTTTTTATCTCTTGGCACACATAAAACAATTACTAAAATTCTACAGCACATCAAAAAATATTTTTTTGCCAATCTGAAAAGACAAAGAAAAAAAGGTATTATTTTGATTAATGCACACCGGACAGCTAACATGTTGGCTGTTGTCATTTTCTTATTTGACAATCTAAAATAAAAGAGGTTAGTGCCCGTGAATAAGCAGTCAAGTATTGCATGTTTTAAAAATTCTTGTGGCACACTGGTTGAAAATTGCTGGGTGAGATTGTTGCTTCTAAATCCCTCATCATGCAGAATTTATCACAACTTGGTAAGTAGGAAAATTTCCAATTTCCTGCAAAAGGTTAAGACTCAAGGTATTTAGGTACATTTCCTAAATTCACAAAGCAGTCTCCCAAACTCTGGTCTTTCAAATGCAACTTACCCAATATCGATTCTCTAACAACAGTTTCTAATAAATGTCTGAGTGGCTTTAGTGTTATATTAAGTTGCTATTCATGCTAAAAAAACATAAGCACTGAATTACTTGCATTCAGTGAATACCATCATTTATAACAGACAGCTTACCTAAACATAGTAAACTCATGTCAAACATCATATTTCATAATTTAACAATCTTGCCATTTATAATAGTTTAATTTATAAATCCTAAATTCATGTATTTCAATTTCTCTTCACTAAATATTCCCTAGGAAAGTCAGATGGTTTGTTTTCCTTAATGTTACAGTGGAATTGGCTTTTATCTTATTTTTCTGGGATGTGAAATAATGGCCCAGGTGTAAAATCAAACAAGACACATAATACTAAAAATTAAATTGGTCTCAGTCCATTAAGGAAAACTCTGGTACAGGTATAAAAAAGTGTCAATATCACTGCTTGAATTCTTAGCTTCTAACATAATCCACAATACCTGGCTGGTAGCAGCTTTCCAGGAGACACTAGATTGACAAGTTAATTATGGAAGATGTAAAACTATATGTACACATAGCAAATCCAATGAGTATTCATTCACTTGGCACTCCACCAGAAAATAGCAGACAGCTTTTATTTGAAACTATTTGAGGATACAAATCATATAATGCATGACATTGAAAATTCTCATAACAAATGCAGAATGAGGTTGCCAGCAAGATTACTGATTCACATTCAAACATAAATATAAGGGGAGGGAAAAAAAATCCACCTCTATTCACTTCAAAGTAAATGAATTCTTCTATTAGGTTGTGCTGTACTACAGCATACTGCACAATATCCTTCAAGTTGAATGAGATCACCTTCAAGTTTTACCATTACCACACTGATGTCTTGACATAACTTGAAAGTTATATCCTTTGCCATTTTACACCAAAGAGATGCAGACACTGGCAAGGCATTTCTTGATCCACAGCATGTACCAAGGAAAATAATTTGTTTTTATCCACATTTATACAGAGGAATTTACCTTGCTTGGAAGCAAGTCTGAAGATCTGAAAGCAGACATAAGGGATTCTAGTTTGAATAAATCTATCTTGAAATGACAAAGCCTGCAAAAGACAATTATGTCAATATAAAACGTTGGGAGTACTACATGTTCCTCATGTAGTACTCCCAGCTGCACTGTTTATTGGTCTGGCTAGGCACAGCCTTGATATTTCACATCATTTTGGAAATGAATGAATCTTAAAGAAATGCAAAACATACTTTACAAGAGTAAGAATTGTTCTGCTCATCTTAGCCAAAATAATTTCACCCCACTGTTGTACCATATGTTCTGTGCAGATTGTCTATTTGGCTACTGCTATCAGCCCTGGAATGGCCTCATTTCAGTGGTGAAATGATCCCTGTACAAAAGGAGCTTGCAGGGCACTTTGGGAACTCATAAGATGAGTGGATGCACATCACCCTAAGATGCTTTAATTAGTATGAGATGGTTTCTGGTCTTTGGCAAATCCATAAAAAGTATAAATTAATACATTCTAATATGAAATTGGCAGAAATATGATTTGGATATCTTTTTTCTTTACTATATTGCTTAATTCTGGAACACATAATTTGATTAATTTTCATCAGAAAAATAAATTCTTAACTCTTCTTTGCTTGTCTAGTTTCTAAAGCCATATAAATAACTAGTAGCTCAGCCAGTGTTGCTCAGTGGTTAAGCATTGGCCTATGAACCAGGAGTTCACAGTTTGATTCCTGGTCAGGGCACATGCCCAGGTTGCAGGCTCAATCTCCAATATGGGATGTGCACGAGACAGCCAATCAATGATTCTCCCTCATCATTGATATTTCTATCTCCCCCTCTCCCTTCCTATCTGTGAAATCAATAAAAATATATTAAAAAATAATGAATAATCATTGAGGACTAACTTTATTCCAGGCTATTTCAGAGAATCATACATGCATTTATGATTAAGGGACTATAAGCATTGATGATAATAAATAAGAAAACAACATAGTATGATAGGTGATAAATGCTATCAAAGAAGAGTAAAATTAAAGAGGACCCAGGAATTGGAGAGTGAAATGTGGCGTAAGGAAGATGAGTGGTTACAATTTTAAATACAATTTTCAGATGGGTCTACGAAGCAAATTACCTTTGAGCAAAGAGAAGAAGTTGAGAGACTGCCATGCAAATGTCTAATGGAAACACATTCCAGGCAAAGGGAACATTCAGTACAAAGGCCCTCATGCCTCCCCCAAGGTCAAACAGCTAGTTCACAGGCATAGCTGTAATACAAACACCAGCAATCTTATTTCAGAACTCGTTTTTATCAATATACTACACTGTGTGTACATTGACAGATTGATTGAAAAAGTCAATTAACATTTGTTTTGGAACCTAAAGCTAAAAAAAATCAAGTGGCACAAAATACAAGCCCTGCTCTCAAATAATTTTAACCTGACAAAGAAGATATATCAGGTACATATATAGATGCATGATTATAGAAGGAACACAGTCTCATTGTCCAATAATTCCTGATATTGGATCTTAAAGACGATATCCACAAAGTTGCAGAAACCTTCCTGAAAGAGCTGTATCTAGAAATGGGCATTCAAATAGATTTGGGTAATTGAAAAGGAACCTTTCAGACAATGTGAGGTAGTAAGTCACCAGATTTACTAGTATACCCAAGTCCAGGTTGTCCCCTTTGCCAAAGAGTTTTTTGTCATTCTTTTTAGACCTTGTAGCAATGTTATAAATATTTGACCTCTTAGGTATTAAGGAATGCCTGATCCAATGGTGATGTATTAAATATAATTTTACCATATCAGTAATCCTCAAAATTTTGGCACAAAATATGATTATGTGTCAGTCTAATTTGTGTTAAATAGGAAAGGGAATGACTGCTGGATACAATAAACTCTTTCATTTTTTCTGGGTACCACCACACTGAAGGTTTTGTGTGTGTGTGTGTGTGTGTGTGTGTGTGTGTGTGTGTGTATGTGTAGTATGTTGCTTTAGTTCACTGCTCTGGCCCTTTGAGAATTCAGTAATAAACACATAAGAAATAAGTCATTACAAAGAGATTTCTGCTAAGCCCTCTATATAAGAATTAGTGTTTCTGCTCTGTAATAACAGAAGACTAAGAGCAAAATACCTTACTTATTAAATGTGTGAATCCACTGCTTGCCAATACTGTCTGCACCAAGGAATGCAGAAGGTTGATGGACCTTGGGCATTAGCAGGGCTGAATCTAAGCACCAACTGTTTATGTTGAGATAGTGGTGGCTCAAGGCAATTCCCTAACCTGATAACACTTTCACTGTTTACCAAACTTTACCTTTGATATGCCTGTATGCATTGCTAAAGGGAAAATATGTATTCAAGTAAATAAATAGTGGATCAGGCAAGAAGTCTGTGCATCTCTTCAAGAAAGAGGCTCCACCTGGCCCCCAATGCCTTCTAAATTCACATTTCTTATATAGCATTTTCATTGGTGCATCAGCCCCTCCTTCAGATCCTGAACTCTGCCAAGAAGGTTGCAGCAATTAAAAATAAAATTATTTCAATATACAATTATTAAATCTATATATGCATCAACTCTTTTTATATGCAGTAATTTATTTCAATCTTTATAGAATCACTACTATAAATATTTCAACAAATAAAACAAGTTTTGTTTACCTGTTTACAAAATTGGATAGCCAGCCTCCATTTTGAAATGACCAGGAAGGCTGTTCACTCCCTGCTATCATCTACACTGCTGTACAGTGCATATTCTCACTCATAGGTGGTTTTTGTTTGCCTATCCATTGGGGAACAATGTTGGTTATCTCATTTTGTGGAAGAGGGTGCTACTGCAATATCTAGAGCTAGAAATGATGTTAAACATCTTACAAAGGAATAAATCGTTTCTCACAACAAATAATTACCTGAACCAAAAACTGTCAATAGAGCTGAGATTGAAAAACAGTATAGTTCCTTTCGACACTGAATAAGGTTGATCTGAGTAACAAATAGAAAATTGTGAAAATGATACTGTGAGAATTCAAACCTAGGTCATAAAAGATAACATGTCTTCAGTCATACTCTGTCTTATATTGCCTGCATCAGGGAAAGCTAGCCGCTATGTTGTGAAGAAATTTACACAGCCACATACAGAGATGTGCATGATGAGAAAGTGAATAAAGCCTTCATAAGACTGCAAACTCATGAGATTCCTTCAGCAACAGCTACTCAAAGGGGCTATTTCTGAATTTCTGAATCACAGAAACTATGAGACAGCAAATACCCTTGCTGTTAGCCCCAAGGCTTGGGATAATTTGTTAGGGAAAAAACAGATATCAAATGCTAAATTAACTTTCTATTAACTATGGTTCTTAGAGCCAAGTAAAACTATATTCCACTATAAAATTAGGTTAAGTTTTATATTCCCCTTTGGCTATAAATAGGAACACATTTTTCTTTCTCCCTACCGGCTGCTCAGAGCTGGTCAGTTCTTTAAATCCTTTCTATCCAAAGTGTGTCCCACAGCCGAAACCGGTTTAGCTCAGTGGATAGAGCATCGGCCTGCAGACTGAAAGGTCCCGGGTTCGATTCCGGTCAAGGGCATGTATCCTGGTTGTGGGCACATCGCCAGTAGGAGGTGTGCAGGAAGCGGCTGATCGATGTCTCTCTCTCATAGATGTTTCTAATTCTCTATCCCTCTCCCTTCCTCTCTGTAAAAAAAAAAAATCAATAAAATATATTAAAAACAAAACAAAACAAAAAAACAAAAAACAAAGTGTGTCCCATAGTACAGAACTCTGGCATTACCTCAGAGCTTGTTAGAAATGCAGAACCTCAGACAATATTCCAGAAATACTACATAAAAATCTGAACACCTACAGGATATCCAGATTACACAAAGGCCTTTTAAAATGTTGGTGCTGTCTTAAAAGGCTGGAAAAAGAAATAAAGTAAGAAACTCAACCTGACTTTGCCATTTATTAATAGCTTTTGTGTGTTGAAATTGAAAATCAGCACAGATATATAAAGTAGTATTCTATATTGATAATTTAAGTTATATTGATTCTTATAACATTTTGTACATTTTTCAAAAATAATATAGACTTATATAAATGAATCAAAATTATTTTGTAATAGCATTGGCAAAGATATTTGTTTTGCAGATGGATATTTTCTAAGCCTGGAAGTTAAATTTATGGTATTTACTGGTTGTTTCTTCACAGATGAAACTCAGACCTCTGTTATATATATGCTGGGACTTTGCTATATATACTGACATTAAAACCAGCTCTATTTCAGGAATAAAGAATCATTTCTCAAAACTGTGAGCTTTTAAAAATATCAGTTATTGTCAGGAACTTGGCAACCCTAGTCCTCAAAGGATATTGGTAGATAGGCTTATGCTGTCAAAATCTTAAATACTTCTACTTAGTAACAGAACTAAATTTTTTGTATCCAGAAATAAAAATAAACTGCTAATGAGGTACAGTGGTACCTTGAGATACGAGCTGTGGAGCGAGCGATTTTTGCTTTGAAATATGAGCAACATTTGAGATAGGAATAATTATGCGGATCAGCCTGCTGCACACGACCCACCAGTTTACCGCGACTCGAGCATCTCATAGTTTCCCACGCCTCAAGGTCACGGAATGAATTAAACTTGTATCTCAAGGTACCACTGTACTAATTTGAGAAATATGATTTAAATAAAATTCTATTTGTGTTCTGACACAGATGAGTTCATTACCATTTGGTATTTTTAATTTATTTTTTCCTTGCATTTCTAAATACAATCTTATTCACTATTGCCTTTTTGTCTATATCTATTGTACTGGGTTTTTCTCCTCTACATAAATTCTAATGATGGACTTACTCAGGCCTTGTCATTGTATATTCTCCCCTAGGTAACAACCACCTACATGCTCCTGATTTTTGCCTAGATATTTCCAGCCCAGATCTCTCTTCCAAGCTTCTTATTCGTATCATCTCACTGCCTTTATCAACTCTTCCACATTGACACCTCATAGATAATTGATATTGAATATGTTCAAAATGTAACTATTAGTTCTCTTCTCACCAACATTTATCTGTTCTTTCCCTGGTGTTTCAAATCTTAGTAAACAGTAATGTTATCTATGCATTTGCTCAAGCCAGAATGTCTGCATCTTTTCTTTATTATTCCTTCACCTAATTCCATATTCACATTACCATTAGATCTTATCAATTCTGATTTGAAAATACATATTGAATCTATATATACATTTTTTTCTATTGGCTTAAACCATTCACCTTCAATAGCCTCATAAATGGTTCCCTGTCTGCACCAATGAAGAGCAGCATGAGGGTGACCTTCTTAAAACACAAATCATATAATGTAAATACCTCTCTGTAAATTCTTTAGTGGCATCTCAATTACACCGACTGTATCCAAAACTACACAGGCTTAACTGCTCAACCTCACATTTGCCTTTTTCCAGAGAGTTTGTTTTCTGGTTCAAATACACATCCTATCTAATAAAGAAGAATATGCTAATTGACTGTCATACCCTCAAAGATGGCAGTACCCACAACCACAAGATGTTGGCACCCAGTCCCCTCGGGCTTGCAGGTGGGCCCAGCTGCTCTGCACTCCTGCCTCCAGTGTCCCCCATTCCCCTTATCCCCCCAGCTTCCTAGGGCTGGCCCAAAGTTGCAGATAAGCATCAGATGGTGGCTGCCCTGCCGATGCCTGAGGTGCAGGCAAGCCTCAGCTGGCAGTTGCCCAGTTGCCCAGGGCCACCTGAGGCTTACACTGCCAGTAGTGGCAGCAACAGAGGTATGAAGAGGGCATTGCCTTCCCCTGATCACCAGATTGCCTCCTACCCCTGAGGGCTCCTGGACTGTGAGCAGGGGCAGGTCGGGCCAAAGGGCTAAAGGACCTCTAGTATATGGTAACATATAATATAAATTATTAATTCAATACAACCTATGCACCCCATGCCAAGTAAGTTATTTATAGAGATAAAAGTACAAATATATTATTGTTCTCTGATTTTTATCTTTTAAATATGAAATATGAAGAGTACATTTTGTATTTTTTCTGAAATATTCAAATGGTATATGGAGAGGGTGAATTAAAGAATAGTTCATATAAAACTAAAGATATGTATCATGCATAGTCTTATGTAAATGCCAATTTATCTGGTCAAAATGTTATTTTTAGATAGAATGTTTGGTTCTCAATAATTTAGGAAAAAATCACGCAGCGTTATTCTGGAAATTGACTTTTGCCAAACTTAGCATTTGTCTTTAAATTTGAAAGCTTTTGCTAAATTGAAAACCTTCAGTACTCAGTAGTCCATTTTCCCTCCTTTGTGAGGACTTCACAGGCTGTGTATGCTATGCTTCTCTCCAGTAAAAAGTCTCAGTACCAGGTGGATAGCAAGAACCTACAACCAAGATTACTCTACCCAGCAAAGCTATCATTCAGAATTGAAGGGCAGATAAAGAGCTTCCCAGATAAGAAAAAACTAAAGGAGTTCATCAACTCTAAATCAGTATTATATAAAATGCTAAAAGGTACTCTTTAAGAAGAGGAAGAAGAAGAAAAAGGTAAAGTAAAAATTATGAATAAAAAATACATATCTATCAACAAGTAAATCTAAAAATCAAGTGAATTAAAAATCTGATGAACAGAATAAACTGGTGAATATAATAGAATCAGGGGCATAGAAAGGAGTGCACTGACAATTCTCAGGGGAAAGGGATGAGGGGGGTGCAGGGAGAGACTGGACAAAAATCATATACCTACGGATGATGACAACGTGGGTGAGGTAAAGGCAGAGGGTGGAGTGGGAGCCGAGTGGAAGGGAGCTATGGGGAGAAAATAGAGGAATAATTGTAATAATCTGAACAATAAAGATTTATAAAAAACAAACAAACAAAAATAATGCCTTCAATCACATGACCTCGAGGCCAGTGGTCCACTAACCGTGGCTCACAAACTACATGTGGCTCTTTGGCCCCTTGAGTGTGGCTCTTCCACAAAATACCACATGCGGGCACACACGTACAATGCAATTGAAACTTCGTGGTCCATGCGCAGAAGTTGGTTTTCAGCCTGGGTAAGTCTATTTTGAAGAAGTGGCATTAGAACACTCAAGGGGCCAAAGAGCCCATGTGGCTCGAAAATTGTGGTTTGCATACCACTACTCTAGGCTACTGCCGAGATTACAGACACCCTGGCCAACTTCTATTTACTATACTTATTAAATGTTCCATTAGTCTAATCCTAACCAATCTCATCTATTTCTTACTTATAGATTCTGATTTAATGAGATAAATTTGCCTCAAGAAGAAACATTCTCTCAACTAATATTTCTGGGCAATTCTGAAGTAGAAGTTGGACGAGACACATCACTGGCAGTTTTATGTTGTTCTGCGAATAAATCAGCTTCGTTGTTGCCTAAGTAGAAGAAAACGCAAAATCAGTGTTTCAGCTTATGCATACTTATGGGTGATTGATTCTTTTGACAGGAAGTATAGAAAAACAGACTTTTAAAAAATGTTAACGATGCTGACAACATAGATGTATAAAAGGTTTCAACAAAATGTCTTGTTGCTTTCTGGCGGTCACATAATTACTCCCTCACATTTACAGAAAACTGAGTTAAAAAATTAATGAAATTAAAGTAATATTTTAATGTAGGGCTGCCATTTTTCTTCTTGAAAAATATCTAAAGTTTCCACAAATGCATTTTGTGCTGAATTCTGTATACACACTCTTAATATAACCACTAATTCATTACTTTGTCATTATCATCATCACAAAATACTCATTGAACAAGAATGGTATCATGGTTCTGATGTAATTTTTTTAAGCCTCATCTGAGCACATGTTTTAGAGACAGGAAGAAAAAGGGAGAGAGAACTAAAGAGAGAGAGAGAGAGAGAGAGAGAGAGAGAGAGAGAGAGAGAGAAACAGAGAGAGAGAGAGAGAGAGAGAGAGAGAGAGAGAGAGAAATGTTTGTGAGAGAGAAACATCAATCAGTTGCCTCCTGTATGAGACCCAATGGGATGCAACCTGAAATCTAGGTATGTGCCCTGAATGGTAATTGAACCCAGATAGGGTTGATGTGATTTTACCTTTAATCACAGTAAGTATAGTAAAGTATGAATTATAAATGGCAAATAAATGTATTCTCTGTTGATATGAGATTTGACCTCTGCAAGATTTTTAGAAACCACAATTTATAAAGTAACCAGTGAGGTATTAAAAGGGAAGTTATTTTTGTACCACAGCTCATATGTTTAAATAATGTCTATGGTAGTTTATAGCTTATATTGAGTCATTTCAAAGGCTGTGGCATATAACTACTTAGGCACTCAATGCTAAAAATGTTTGATAATATCTTAGTTTATATAAAGAAAGAAGAACTGAAACAACAGGTAACTTGAAAATCAAATACTCAACATTAGAGTCTTAAAAGCCAATATAAATTTTTAATAATTGAATTTCTCTACTTCTAATATGAGTAATATTTTGTTTTAGAAGCTTTCTCAATCCATACAGCTAATTATTTAGGCAATGTCACTCAATTGACCCATAATGATATTCTACAAGATTGGCAAATCATTTGAGAATGTGCTTCACTATAAAGATTTGAGAATGTAGCTTGCTGTACATCAAGCATTGGACAGAACCAGTTTCACATATGTTAATTATTAGAAATGGCAAAACACCGCTCCTAATTTTAAAGGCAACAAACATAATACTGATGAAAGTTAAATACTACAGATTGCAACTCCTAACACACACACACACACACACACACACACACACACACTCCAAACAAACAAACACAAAAATGTGAACCCTCAAGAATGAGGGAACCTCTGACTCAGGAGCCTCGGAAGGCAAGTGGAGATGTAACATTTGGGCCTACCTCCAGATTACCTAGATCAGCGGTTCTCAACCTGTGGGTCGTGACCCCTTTGGGGGTCGAAGGACCCTTTCACTGGGGTCGCCTAAGACTATTGGAAAACACCTATTTCCCATGGTCTTAGGAACCAACATACCGCTCCTCGGTGTAGCAAAATGCAGCAATGTGCCAAGACCAGTTTGGCTCAGTGGATGGAGCGTTGGCTTGCGGATTCTGGTTGGGGGCATGTGCCTTGCTTGCGGGCACATCTCCACTGTGGGGCATGCAGGAGGCGGCTAATTGATGTCTCTCTCTCATCGATGTTTCTGACTTTCTATCTCTCTCCCTTCCTCTCTGTAAAAAAATCAGTGGAATATATTTAGAAAAAAAAAAAAGAAATGGAAAATGTTTCAAAAAAAATGTAGCAATGTAGTTTACTGTTGTCATATTAAGACTGTTACCCATGCTACACCATGATTCAAGACAAAATTTCATTTATTTGTAATTAGAAAGAAATATTTCACAATGTATAATTACATATTGTTTTTGTGATTAATCCCTATGTTTTAATTATGTTCAATTTGTAACAATGAAAATACAACCTGCATATCAGATATTTACATTATAGTTCATAACAGTAGCAAAATCACAGTTATGAAGTAGCAACGAAAATATGTCACCACAACATAAGGAATTGTATTAAAGGGTCGCAGCATTAGGAAGGTTGAGAACCACTGACCTAGATTCTCATAAAAAAAGACAGGCCTGCGCATCAATACTGGTTTATATGAGAAAAGTTTGCCATCTTCATCTACTCATTTTATTTTCCTAAGAGGACAGTCTATTTTCTCACAAGCTTTCCACCTATCAGATTTTGCTCTCTGATTTAGATCCATTATTTATTATTTCCACCCCACCCCAACCCTACCCTCTTTCCCCCACCAACAAATTCTCATAACCATTGCTATGTACACTAAGCTTTCTATCTAATTCTGTAATAAAAGACATTTCAATGTCAAAGAACAGAAGAATTAAGTCAAGGGCACCTAGACTCTTTGCAGGATATCTGAGCTCAGAATTAGGTTAGGCACACTAACCAAAAAACTAAATAAAACCGAACAGAAACAAATCAAAACAATTTTTTTCTACCTTGCTGATATGCCAGCTTACAGATTTTTATATACTGGGTGTCCCCTCAAAATTTAAACACATTTTGAATAATTATTAATTCTAATCAGTTAAACCTGAAAAGAAACATCAACTGAGCTATCAGAAAAAAAAGTATATATACATTTTGGGAGGGGTCACCCTATATTTATGGTGTCTATAGATAAATAATCTGCTTACATTCTATTTAAGTCATTATTTTTACCTTCAAGAAGCTTGTAGCCAGATTGTATCATCTATACAAAGATATTTGGAGAGTTATTAAGGAAACACAAGTTAAATTAGAGAGTAAAGAAAGATTTTTTTAAAAAAAGAGAAGACATAATTTGAGTTTTAATAGAAAATGAGGGAATGAATAAAATTTTATTTCAGACATGGGGCTCACAAGAGAAGGATATATGTTTAGTGAAATTTGTTAGAGAGAAAAGTAGGCTGATATGCATAAGAGATATATTAAAGGACCTTGATTATAATAATGGGTTTGAATAGTATTTTGAATAGTACGAGGAGACTTTTGGAGAATGTTGAATAAGAATGAATAGATTACATGTAGAGTTCACAAAATTCCTCTGGGAGTAATGTGGAAGATATATTGCAGTTAAAGGAAAGGTAAGAGTAGTAGAAGGGAAGCTAGTTAATAATAATCATGGAGATAAAGGGTTGGATTTGATAGACATTAAGGAGGGAGACTCTGGCTGTTGCTGTTCAATTTCATAGGAGGTTCTTTATGAAAGAGCCTTCTCATTTCCCACCATTCCCCCTTGGGATGTATCTTCATTGTATCTACTCTCTAGGGCAGAATTATGTGTGCTGCCTTCCAGTATAATCATAATTTTTATATATTTGAATTACCTTGTATAGTCCCTATAGAAAGGTTTTCACTGTTCAATTCACTCAGCATAGATTTGCTGACCACCTATGTAGGCAAGACTTTGTGATTTGTGATATAAAAAGCAAAATCAGAGTACATGATAGGATGTGATGCTGGTCCTTGTAATTTTTTAAGTAGAGGAAATATGGGGCACATAGGAAAAAAAAACCACAAGGGTGGAACAGACTTAAGAAAATTCAGTTGGAACAGTTTATGATTCTACCATAGGAATTAACAGAAATTCATTCTAGGTATGCTGTTTTAATATCACTTATGTACGTGAAGACAAAAACTAGTGTTCTATGACCAGGGAGAAAGCATACTATGCAAGGGGAAAGGAGTAATTGTAGCAATTGATTAGCCCAGGAAATAGGGAAACTAATGACATTCTCTTCTCTAGAATGTGACCCTATGTGAGAGAAGAAATGATGCCTCACAATCCTATTTTCTTCAGAAAAATTTTCCAAAGATCGAATGCGTTCACCAGAGGCCTGAATATCCTATTTTCCATCCATCCAAAGAAATACTAATGAGATCAAACTTAAAGTTCACAAAAGCACACAGAGTGAGCATTTTAAAATGTTGCTATCAACATCTTCTTGGCCTATAGATTCCTGATGGAGCCAATTTATTTTGTCTTTCATAATTAAAGTTCCCCTTATAGCCTTGGAAATACCTAGACAATAACTGCAAATCCTTAATGAAGTATAAGATAAAAGTATGAGTTCCAGCTAAATGTACATCTGTTCATTGTTCTTGGGCAGTAAGTAAAAAATTTCACTATGCTAAACTCAACAGCCCCAGTATGTTAATCTACATATGTATGTACTTTCAGAAACATATCTAAAGTTTAGGAAGTGCACAGAACTTCAGGGTCCTCCAAAAAGACACTGTGTTCCCTCAGCTCCAGCTATCAAGGTTAAGAGGGAAGAATAGAGGACAAAACAAAATAAAAAACAAACCCACAAAAAACAAAACACAGTGATTATATTCAACTCCTTGCCTAAAGATATCTAAACCCAAGGGAGGAAGAAATTAGGTTAGCACTATGTTGTTTACATATCATTTAAATTCCACTCAGGGGAAAAAAAAAGGCATTGAGGAACCAATTTCTTTGCAGCTCATTTCATGTTTAAATACTCTGCCAACTATTTAGCCCATATTTCATCTAAGGTGAAATTAAATATCTAAAAGAAAATCACTTCAGCATGGGCTTGATGCTAATTAACATCATTATGTTTCCTTCCTTCCCTTCTTTTAGCTAAAGTGATCAGCGGTACTAGGTGCATATCAAGTCAGTCATACAGAATGATATGGTTTGTTTTTGAGCAACAATTTACTCCAGCTTTAAAAAAGAACATATTGTAAATGGGCTTTGCCAATAGTGCTTTCAGATGTCAATAGGTTTACATGGATAATGGCAACATGGATAATGGCAGAGTATATTTGGATTAAAATAGCAAATCAAGAGTGTGTCATTATTTCTCCACATCCATGTTTCTAACTTATATTTTTTCCTTTACCATAACAACAAATTCACAATGCATTAATTTAAATGTTCAATTTAAAAACAGCCTTAGAGTTAATGCATTTAAATTGGTAAAAGCAAAGATAACAGCAGGCTAAAAGCTTTGTAAAAATTCAAATACTATCAACCTAATTTAAATAATTTTGGTTCTACCATGATTTGTCTTCCTTACACTAGAAAAGGACTTATCCACCTTAACTATTGCAAATTTAGAGAATTTGAAGGCTCTCTTTTGATGCCAAGAAAAATGCTTGGGGAAGCTTCCAGAGATTATCAGAGATTAGTTTAATACCCCAAAAGATAAAATAATATCCTTCTTAAATCAGAAAACTAAGTTACATTTTATAGACTAAGCTCAGTTTTATTTTTAGAACATTTACAAAATAAATTATGTTATAAAAGACATTTATGAAAAATATCTAATGCATAAGTACATATAGATATAATTAAAATTACTCCAAGAAAAAAGCCCAATATATAAATTTTATAATCTGAGTAGAAAGCAAAGTCTGGAAACATTTTTAGTTGTATTTTTTTAATTGCAACTGAATATGAGAAAATCTGTTTGTAAAAATCACTTGCCTAAATTGAGTTCTCTCACATTTTAACTCAAACTCATGTTGAACAAGAGCTTTAAAACCTGATACTGACTACACTCTTAAAATAGTTAATTCTGGGCATTTAGTCCAGAGAACACAGACAATTTTATTAAATCAGACAAAAATAATACTAACCAGAAAGTCCTGCAAATTTAGAGGTGTAGGACAACAGCTTTAACCCGTAAAAGACCATCTTAAAGACCATTTAGTTAAAGCTCCTCATATATAGAATGAGAATATAATCTTTGCTGCTTCCTGATCACTATTCTTCTTCCTCTGTAAACTATGTGTCTCTCTTTTAGGCTTTGCCACACTTTTCTACCTACACACTGGCTACTTTATATCCCATACATATCCTCCATCTCAGACACATGGCTTTATTATATACTTTTACAAACACAGTGCATATGCTTTATTTCTATAAAAATACTGTGTTCTAGTTTTGATTCTGAATTACTTAAAATATTCAAATTGAAGAACAGTTGTGACTACAATTAAGATAGAGTATTTGAAGACTGTGAAAAGAAAATAGCAACAGGTGGATTGAAGACAAAGACCAGAATTCAAAGTGCCACCAAACTAACAGTAAATTTCCATTTTGTTATTTTTTTTTCCCCTGGGCAAAAGCAGTATCTGGAAGTAGACGCTAGGCACAGAGAGAGCTTTAAAAGAAGCCCTCTAATTTTGGCTTGAGTTATAGAAAAGAAAACTTCTAATTCAGAGATTATGAAGAATCATCCATCCCTTTTACTTTCCTTTCTCTGTTCTCTCATAGCCTAGTCCCATGGTTGGCAAACTGTAGCTCGTGAGCCACATGCAGTTCTTTGACCCCTTGAGTGTGGCTCGTCCACAAAATACCCCGCCTGGGTGAGTCTGTTTTGAAGAAGTGGCGATAAAAAAGTTTAAATTTAAAAAATATGGTTCTCAAAAGAAATTTCAATCGCTGTACTATTGATATTTGGCTCTGTTAATTAATGAGTTTGCCGACCACTGGCCTAGTCTCAAGGCAATCCCGCAGGAAAGGTAGCATTGCAGCAACATGAGCCCACAGGAGCCAAAACTCTAATGGAGAGCCACCTTCTCTGATCGGTAGACAATGTGGTTCCAAGAGTAAGGGGATATCAGTCATTGCTTTTTAATCTCTGTCTGTCTTGCTATCATTTGGCCCTGAATGCAAAAAAATACATGGCGAAGAAGGGCAACCGTAGCCCTGGATTTCCGACTGGTGGGCTGAAAATTTGAGTCCCATGGAACTAGAAAGTACTGTTAAATTATTTACCATAACATCGACAGGGTGTCTTAATGAAAACTTGTTTTCTCATAGTTTTGGAAACTAGAAGTCTAAGATTGCAGTGCCATCATGGTCAGTTTCTGTTGAGATCTGGTTGGCAGGTGGCCATCTTTTTTGCTATGTTCTCACATAATAGAGAGAGAAAGAAAAAGAGAGAGGGGCTTTCTGGTATCTTTTCTTGTAAGGACCCTAATCCTGTCAGATTAGAGCTCCACCCCATGAAATTATTTGGTCTTAATGACCTTCTAAAAAGTCTGTTCTCCAAACAGCCACATTGGGGGTTAGGGCTTTATCCTGTGAATTTGTGGGGAGACACAATTCAGTCCATACCAACCAGGAAACTCATGGTTATGAAAGAGTTCAGGAAAGTAAACCAATACATTTGCTTTTGAATTCATGAGGTCAGTATGAGTGGCACATGTGTTAATATTATCTCAATCAGAATATATTTTGGGCTGAAAACGGTTTGGCTCAGTGGATAGAGTGTCAGCCTGTGGACTGAAAGGTCCCAGGTTCGATTCCGGTCAAGGGGATGTACCTTGGTTGCGGGCACATCCCCTGTAGGAGGTGTGCAGGAGGCAGCTGATCGATGTTTCTCTCTCATCGATGTTTCTAACTCTCTATTCCACTCCCTTCTTCTCTGTAAAAAATCAATAAAATATATTTTAAAAAATAATAATATATTTTGGAACTGACTGCAGACTGTGGCCAAAGCCTTAGACTGACTAGGTGGTGACAAATATCATATATGGGACAGATTCAAGATGTACTGTCAGGCCTTTGAAAACTTATATTGGAAATACAGCATATAGAAAATAGCTGAAATTGATGATCTGAAACTTCCTAGCTTGATTTCTCTCCAAAACAAAACAAAACAAAAAAATCTTCATTCTTATGATCCAAATAAGATCCAAAGTATTATAATGTAATATTAAAAAAGTCGATGGTACAATTTAAAATTACTCTGAATTTGAAGAAAAATAAAAATCTAGTATTACATGGAAAAAGAAGACCCAATAGACATAAGACCTGATATAATACAACTGATGGAATGATATTACAATGATATTAAGAAAGCTACTTTAAAAATGCTCAACAAGTAATCATGAATACTCTTGAAAAAAATAAAAAATAAAGTGTATGAAATTGTACCAAATAAATATCTAGCACTAAAACATACAACAGCTAAAATTTTAAAAAGAGAAAACCTCACTGGACTGGCTCAATGGCAAATAGAGGTGATAGATGACTCAGAAAGCCTGACGATAAATCAATAGAAAGTATCCATCTGTGCAAGAATAAAAATAAAAAATAAACAATAAACTGAACTTCAGGGAGCTTTTGAATGATAACAAAGCCTGCCATGTGATTCCCAGAGTCCCAGAAGAAAAGAAATAAAGGAATTTAGGCTGAAAAATATTTGAAGGAATAATCATTAAAGTCTCTTAAATTTTGCTGACAATCATGTAATCCAAAAACCTCAGAGAACCCCAAAGAAGATAAACCCAAATATTCCTGCTCAGACATACTATAAGCAAATTTAAAAATGCAGGACAAAGAATAGCTCTTGAAAGCAATCAGAGAAAGATATGTTACCTATAAAATAACAAATGAAAGAATTCGTGTAGATTCATCAATATAAATTATGTAGGTCATAGAAAATAGCATAGGATGTTAACTGCTAACAAATATCCTATCATTTCATAAATCTAAATAATATTTAAATATGCCTCATGAAAATAAGGGAAGTAAAGACATTTTAAGATGAATTAAAAACATGAATTTGTTGACAGCTGATCATCTCCATCAGAATTGCCAAAGGCAGCTTCAAAAAACAGAAGGGAAATTATATCAAAAGGAGCTGAGGACATAAGGGATAAGGAAGAGGGCAAAAGTGACAGAAAATATATGGAAAAATATGATAAATGATTATTCTCACCTGACATTCTCTAAAATATGTTTTGAAAGTTTAAAGAAAAATTTAAAATATTGTTTAATAAGGTTTTAATGTTTATAGATTTAAAACATGTGCAACTGTCACATAGAGGAGTAGGATACATAAATGATGGTAAAGTTTCTATGTACTACTTGGAGAACTGCCATATATATATGTATATACTTATATACACTAGAGGCCTGTTGCAGGAAGATTCCTGCAAGAATAGGGCTTCATGAGGCCAGAGCAAAGTGGAGAAGGGCTTTGTTCCCTTCTCTGCTACCTCGCTTCCCTCCCATCTCCACTACCTGGCTTCCCTCCCTTTTTCACAGCTTCCCTCAGGGCTTGGTTTCCTTCTATGTTGTCTTCAGTCTTTGCTCCTTGCTTGTGTATGCAAATTAACTTCCATCTTTGGTCGGTTAATTTGCATACTTGCTCTGATTGGGTGCTGGGCATAGCAGAGGAATGGTCAATTTGTGTGTTTCTTTTATTAGAGTATATATAATATGACTGAAACATTATTGATGTGCATATACTAGTAGTAAAAGAATATAAATAAAGGTATATTAACCACTGAAAAGTCTCAAATAATCCAAAAAATAGCAGGAATGTTAAATAGAGTAAGAAGGAGAGACAAAGAGTAGAAATGTGGGTTGCGGGGGGGGCAGAGAGAGAGAGAACTGAAAACAAATAGAAAATGGTAGCAGAGTATTTCATCCAATATGGTGACAGAGAAGCTCCTGAATTGAGCCCCTGACTCTCAAGGACACATCAAACCTATAGCAACGCATAAATCAATTAATTCCCCCTGAAAAAAAATCCATCAAGTAGCTGAGTGACTCATCTACAAAGGCAAATAGGAAAACATATACGTCAAAATTAGGAAAGCTTGGGACATACTTGCCATAAACTTATCCTTAGCATGGTGATATATAATTGGAGGCAGTTCACATTCCCAGCTTCTCCCTGAAGAGAGAAGGGTTTAGATTCAAAATCTAGTACAGCAACTTTTAAGGTTTCCATCTGAGTGATGGGCCCAAGAACATCTAGTTCTGAAAAATAATGGAATTCATATCCATAAAACACACAAAACTATATCAAACCAAGAAACAGTTCCAATAGGCTCATAAGACCTCACTGAGGCTCTCCCTCTCTTCCCTACCAGAAGAAGCCTACAGAAATTCCCATCTCCTAGTATTTCCCTAAAAGAAGCCTAATTTGATTACTTCAAAAGCTGTTGCTTGAGGATCTGGCTTCCAATCAGCCTCTATCTAGGTGCTTACTGAGATTTTCCCCTTTGGGACACCAATATATATTGATATACACTCAAACACTGGAAGCCAGAAGAACAAAGAAGGTACTTTGGAGAATCACAAGTTTGAGAGACAAGAACTCAGGACAGGATGAAAGACAAGGTTCATCTCTAACAGGGAGCCACAATACCAAGACTGGGAAGGTGGAAAAAAGAGAAAAAGAAAGGACTCAATTAAATAATATTCAAATTAAAGGAGACATTACAACTGATATCATGCAAACACATGGGATAATAAAAGATTATTATGAACAGTGATACACCAATAATTGCATAACCTAAAAGAAACAGATATGTACATTCCTAAAAGCATACAATTTACCAAGACAAAATCATGAAAAAAATAGGAAATTTGAATCAACCAATTATTATAAGAATGTCAAATCAGTATTCAAAACCTCCCAACAGAAAATCCAGGACCAGACAGCTTCACTGGTAAATTCTACACATTTAAAGAATAATTTGGCCCGGCCTCAGTGGCTCAGTGGTTGAACAATGACCTACGAACCAGTAGGTCATGGTATAATTCCAGATCAGGGCATATGGCCTCAATCCCCAGTAGGGGTCATTCAGGAGGAAGCCGATCAATAATTCTCTCATCATCATTGATATTTCTCTCCCTCTTCCTCTCCCTTCCTTTCTGAAATCAATTAAAAAATATATTTTAAAGAAGAATAAGAAAAAACTAAAGGAGTTCATCAATACCAAACCAGTATTATATGAAATGCTGAAAGGTACTCTTTAAGAAGAGGAACAAGAAAAAAAAAAGGTAAAGATAAAAATTATGAACAACCAATATATATCTATCAACAAGTGAATCTAAAAATCAAGTGAATAAAAAATTTGATGAATAGAAAAAACTGGTGAATATAATAAAATCAGGGGCATAGAAAGGGAGTGGACTGACAATTCTCAGGGGGAAAGCAGTGAAGGGGGTGAGGGGAGAGATTGGACAAAAATCATATACCTATGGATGAGGACAATGTTGGGAGGAGGTAAGGGCAAAAGATGGGATGGGACCCTAGTGGGAGGGAGCTATGGAGGTAGGGGGGAAGGAACAATTATAATAATCTGAACAATAAATATTTAGTAAATTAAAAAATAAAAGATAAAAAAGAAGAATTTGTAGTGTAAATAGATGTTGAATTTATCAAATGCTTTTTCTGCATCTATTGAGAAAATCACATATGATTTTTATTCAGCACTTTATTAATATGCTGTATCATGTTAATTGATTTGTAGATGTTAAAACATTCTTGCATCCTGAAATAAATTTCATTTAATCATGTTGTATTATTCTTTTTATGTATTGTTGAATTCAGTTTGCTAATATTATACTGAGGATTTTTGCATCTATGTGGTCAGGGATATTGGTCTGTATTTTTTGTTTTGTTTTTTCAATGCCCTTATTCTCAAACTCTTCCAAAAGTAAAAGATGAGATAATACTCTTAAACTCATTAATTGAAGCCAGTATTACCTTGACCAATACCATATGAAGACATTGAAAAAACAAAAAACAAACAAATAAAGACCAATATCCCTGACCACATAGATGCAAAAATCCTCAGTATAAT
Organism: Lasiurus cinereus; assembly: GCA_011751065.1. Classification (NCBI taxonomy): domain Eukaryota; kingdom Metazoa; phylum Chordata; class Mammalia; order Chiroptera; family Vespertilionidae; genus Lasiurus; species Lasiurus cinereus. The sequence continues at coordinate 22,964,766 of JAAGEH010000005.1, forward strand.
ATTAGCAAACTGAATTCAACAATACATAAAAAGAATAATGCACCATGATTAAATGAAATTTATTTCAGGATGCCAAAATGTTTTAACATCTGCAAATAAATTAACATGATACAGCAAATTAATACAGTATAGAATAAAAATCTCAATAGCTGCAGAAAAAGCATTTCATAAATTCAACATCTATTTATGATAAAAACTCTCAACAAAATAGATATAGGGTGAATGTATCTCAATATAATAAAGGCCTTCTATGACAAGTCCCCAACTAAGAATACACTTAATCATGAAAAGCTAAAAGTTTTTTCTTCTAAGATCAGGAAAAAGACAAGCATGCCCTATCACACTACTTTTATTTAAGGTAGTACTGAAAGTCCTAGCCAGAGTAATTAAGCAAGAAAAATAAGTAAGAGTCATACAAATCAGAAAGTAAAAAGTAAAACTGCATCTTTTTGCAGATAACATGATAGAATCCAAAGAAATAATGATAGTACTAATAAAGAAAATCAGTAAATTTGCATAATGAAATAATGATAGCACTAATAAAGAAAACAGTAAATTTGCATAATGAAAAATCAATACATAAAAATCAGTTGTGATTTTATACATTAATATTGAACTATAAAAGATATTAAGAAAACCATCCAATTTACAAATGAATCAAAAAGTATTAAATAACAAGGAACAGATTTCATGAAGGAGGTGAATAATCTATACACTATGAATAATAAGATAGTATAAACAAAAAAATCTTTAGGGATAAAAAAAAAAAAAAACTAGAAGCTTCACTTTTTCTCATTCCAAACACTATTTCAAAAGTATTGTAATCAAAACAGTATGGTATTGGCATAAAAACAGGCACAAGATCAATGAAACAGATTAGAGAATCCAGAAATGAACATATGCATATATGATCAATGAACTTATGATAAAGGAAGTAAGGATCTACAATAGGAAAAAAATAGTCTCTTCAAAAAACTGTGCTGGGAAAAATGAACAGCCACATATAAAGAATGTAATGGGGCAACTATATTATACTATATACAAAAAGTAATTCAAAATTAATTAAAAACTTTAAAATAAGACCTGAAATCCTAAAAATCCCAGAAGAAAACATAGGTAATAAGCTCTTTGACATCAGTTTTTGCAGTGATTTTTTTTTTAATTTGACATCAGAAGAAAGGAGTGTGGGGGAGTGGAGCTACATCAAACAGAATCTTCTGCACTGCAAAGGAAACCATCAACAAATGTAATGGGTAAATTATGGAATTGGATAAAGTATTTGCAAATCACATATTCGATAGGAGTTTAATATCCAAAATATACAAAGAACTCATGTAACATACAACTCAATAGCCAAAAGAAAAATCCAATTAAAAATGAACAGAAGATCTGAGTAAACATTTTCCCAAATGAGATATACAGATAGTTAACAGGTACATGAAAAAGTGCTCATCTGCCAAAGCCAATTCCAGCATGTCATAATTACAAGAGTTTCATCAAAAGGTTGATGAAGCTTGGGGACTCAATAAGGGCTGAGCCACATATGTAATCATCTGTTGGAAAGGCTAAAAAGCATCTTCCCCAACCTGAATAGGATGATTGCTTGCTGCCAGACAGCTCAAGGCATCTTAATCTAGATGTTATTGCCTTCTGTTGGCCAAACACCTGAACAACTCCTGTAGGCTATTCCCCAATCTGACAATGCTTCTATAAACCCTACCCTTTGAAACTCTACCCTTTGAAGTGTATTATCTCTACCTTGCCTTAGGACAAATTGTATTAATAAAAAGCACAGGGTCCTGAGACAAGGAGAGTCTTTAGCTCCTTTAGCTGAAGCTCCTCTGACCCCCAATGCCTTTCAAAACTATCTTTCATTTTTGGACTCCTTATTGAATCTATGCACAGCCTTGTATCCAGATTGCTAAACCCTTCATAATGCTGGGACAAGAAACCCAGCACTCATCATCATTATTCATCAGAGAAATGCAAGTCAAAACCACAATTCAAATATCCCCTCATATCTGTTCAATGGCTGCTATCAAAAAGACAAGAGATAACATTTGTGTTTGAGAAGATGTAGAGAAAAGTGAACACTTGTGCAGTGTTTTGGGGAACATAAATTGATGCAGCAACTATAGAAAACAGTAAGGAGGTTCCTCAAAAATTAAATATAGAACTACTACCACATGACCTCACAAACCCACTTTGGGTATATCTCTAAAGACAAAAATACAGGATATTGAGGAAATATCTACACTTCATGTTCATTGCAATATTATTCAGAATAGCCAATATATAGAAATAACCTAAGATCTATCATTAGCTTAATGGATAAAAAAGATGTAATAGATAGATAGATAGATAGATAGATAGATAGATACTAGTAGATGATAGGGAATATTCAGTGATGAAAATATAGAATATTGCCATTTGCAGCAACATGAATGGACCTTATTTATTAGGTAAAATAAGCTAGAAAAAAAACAAATACTGCATGGCTCCACTTATATGTAGAATAATAATAAAATAAAAGTCAAACTCATAGAAAAGAAGAGCAGAAAAGTGATTGCTAGGGATTGGGGGAAATAGGAAGAAGGTGGAGAAAGGGTACAGTCTTTCAACTATAAGATGAATAAGTTCTGAGGATCTAATTTAAACATGATTTCTACAGTTGGTAACACTACTGTATAATTAAAATTTGCTTATAGAATAGAACTTAAATGTTTTCACCCTCCTCTCCCCAAAAGATTAAATAAGTAAGGTGATAAATGTGTTAATTAATGAGATGGGGTAATTCTTTTTGTTTTTTAAAAGAATTTATTGTATTTTAGAGAGGAAGAGAGAAAAACATTCATGTGAGAGAGAAACATCATTTGATTGCCTTCCGCATGCCCCCCATCAGGGATCAAGCTTGCAACCCAGGCATGTGTCCTGACAAGAAATCGAACCAGCAACCCTTCAGTGCATGACACAAAGCCCAACCAACTGAGCCACAGCAGCCAGGACAATGATGTGGGTAATTATTTCACAATCAAATCACCACAATGCACACTTTAAGTGTGTTATCTGTAATAATAAAAGCATAATATGCTAATTAGACCAGCCATTCTTCTAAATGTCCTTCCAAATGAAGCCCGGGTCCTGGGTGCCAGAGGGAAGTGGGTGTTGGCAGCTGGGGGAAGGAAGGCCTACTTTTGCACAAATTTTGTGCATCAGGCCTCTAGTAATTTTATGTGAATTATACCTCAATAAAGCTAATAAAGAAAAAAAAGGTTGCTACAAATCTAAATTTATCAATAATTTAGATGAAATAGATTCATTCATTGAAAACCCTTTACTCTATTAGTTTTCTAAGGCTGCCATATCAAAATACTGTGATCCAGATGGCCTTAACAATAAAATTTTATTTTCTCACTGCTCTAGATGCTAGAATATCAAAGTGTATACAAATTGTTTCTTCTGAGGCCTTTTTCTTTGGCTTGAAGATGACTCTTCTCTTGCTGGGATTTTTCATTGTCTTTCCTCTTTGTGCACATCCCTGGTGTCACGCTGTGCAACCAAATTTATTTTCTAATAAAGACACTGGTCAGGTTGGGACTCATTTTATCTTAATTATGTCTTTAAAGGCTCTTTCTCCAAATACAGCCACATTCTGAAGTACTATGAAGTACAGTCACATTCAACATAAAAATTAGTATTGGAGGGGAGAGGGGCACAATTCAGCCCAAATCAACCAAATAGTACAAAATCTCACTCAACGTAAAATATATAACTTGAATAAACCTGTAACCATAAAATAAATGGAATCTGTAGCTAAAATCCTTTGTAATAACATTTCTAGGTCTGTACAGTTCCTTTGGTGAATTTGAGATTTAAAGAACTACCACTAATTCTCTATTGTATGTCTGTCTATCTATCTATCTATCTATCTATCTATCTATCTATCTATCTAACTATCTCCTAATATGCAAACAGACCAAACAGTTTAACAACTGAACAACCAGTTGCTATGACATGCACTGACCACCAGGGTGCACACGAAACATGGCAGACTATGGCAGCAGGTGGCAGACTGCAGAACATGGCAGGTGCTGGCCATGATGGGATGGTGGTGCAGGTGAGTGGGAGTTCCAGACTAAAGAGGGCACCAGTCGCTGTCATCGGGGCAAGTCTCTGGTGATTACTGAAAATTCTTTGCTCCCATGCACCAAGGTCCTGCCCAGCGCTCGTAACCTCTGCTGGCACTGGAGCCACCACTTACACTTGCTTCCTGCGCCCAGTGCTAACCCTGATTGCTTGACTTTGTCAGTGGATGCAAGTGGTGGCTGCTGGCCCAAATTGCCCCTGAGGGCTTCTCCCCCTCCCCCTGCTCCTGAGGAACAATAGAGATAGCAGCTTCCACTCACACCCACTGACAGCACCGGCCTTGCTCACACCTGCTGCTGGTACTACCCCTATCAGTACACTCTGTCAGTGCGTACGAGCAGGGCCAGTGCCTACAGTGTGTAGGAGCCATGGCAGCAGGAGCGGGACTGCCGCCAGACAGAGTGCCACGAGGGGTGTGGATGATGGGCTGAACCTGCTCCTGGGCCCCCCATAGCCTTTCAAGGTGCAAGAATTCATGCACAGGGGCCCTACTCTCTTCTGCAAAATAGAAGATGAGAGGATACTTCCTATTTCAAACTATAAAGTCAACATTACCCTAATACTAAAATCAGAAAACATTATAAAACACTAGTGGCCCAGTGCATAAAATTCATGCCTGGGGTGTGTGTGCCTCAGTCCAGCCTGCATCCTCTCCAGTCTGGGACCCCTCAAAGGATGTCTGACTGCCTGTTTAGGCCTGATCACACCAGGTCTAGGCCTAAACTATCAGTCGGACATCCCTCTCACAATCCAGGACTGCTGGCTCCCAACTGCTCACCTGCCTGCCTTCCTGACTGCCCCTAACCACTCCCTGCCAGCCTGATTGATGCTAACTGTTTCCCTGCCAGCATTTTTGCCCTTAACTGCCCTTCCCTGCAGGCCTGGTCCACCCGAACTGCCCTTCCCTGCAGGCCCAGTTACCTCCAACTTCCCTCCTCTGTTAGCCTGGTCATCCTAACTGCCTGCCCCTGAAGGCTTGATCTCCCACAATTGCCATATTGTGTCCACATGGGGGCAACCATATTGTGTGTTGGAGTGATGATCAATTTGCATATTACTCTTTTATTAGATAGGATAGAGGCCTAGTGCACAGGTGGGGGCCAGCTGGTTTGCCCTGAAGGGTGTCCCGGATCAGGGTGTGGGTTCATTTGGGGTGTGGGGCAGCCTGGGTGAGGGGCTTATGGTTGTTTTCAGTCCAGCCAAACCCCCTGGCTACCCAAGCGGAGGCCCTGGTATCTTGGATTAATTTACCCTCTATAATGGAAACTTTGTAGTCTTGAGTGGAGGCCTAGGCCTGCCAGGGTGTGCAGAAAGCTTGGCATACTCCATTGCCAGGGAAACCTAAGCCTCCTGCTCTCACTGTGGCTGCAGGTATCTTGATTGGGTTAATTTGCATACTTACTCCTGACTGGCTGGTGGGCATGGCTTGTGGGTGTAGCAGAATGATGGTTAACTTGCATAGTATCTTTTTGTTTAATTAAATCTTTATTAATAAGATTATTATATTTGTTTCTCTTTTTTCCCCTCCATAGCACCCCTCCACCCAGCTCCCACCCTTTCCTCTGCCCTTAGCTCCCTCCCACTGATCTCATCCATAGGTGTATGATTTTTGTCCAGTCTCTCCCTGTACATCCCTCACCCCTTTCCCTCTGAGAATTATCAGTCTACTCCCTTTCTGTGCTCCTGATTCTATTCTATTCACCAGTTTATTCTGTTGATCAAATTTTTAATTCACTTAATTTTTAGATTCACTTGTTGATAGATATGTATTTGTTGTTCATCATTTTTTCTCTTTTACCTTTTTCTTCTTCCTCTTCTAAAAGAGTACCTTTCAGCATTTCATATAATACTGGTTTGGAGTTGATGAACTCCTTTAGCTTTTTCTTATCTGTGAAGCTCTTTATCTGCCCTTCAATTCTGAATGTTAGCTTTGCTGGATAGATTATTCTTGGTTATAGGTTCTTGCTATTCTCATCACATTGAATATTTCTTGACACTCCTATCTGGCCTGCATCGTTTCTGTTGAGAAATCAGCTGACAGTCGTATGGGTGCTCTCTTGTAGGTAACAAACTGTTTTTCTCTTGCTGCTTTTAATATTCTCTCTTTGTCTTTTGCTCTTGGTATTTTAATTATGATGTGTCTCGGTGTGGTCCTCTTTGGATTCCTTTTATATGGGGTTCTGTGTGCTTCCTGGACTTGTAAGTCTATTTCTTTTACCAGATGTGGGAAGTTTTCAGTCATTATTTCTTTAAATAGGTTTTCAGTATCTTGCTCTGTCTCTTCTTCTGGCACCCACACAATTCTGATGTTGGTACGCTTGAAGCTGTCCCAGAGTCTCCTTACATTATGTTCACATTTTTGGATTCTTTTCTCTTCTTGCTTTTCCAGTTGAGTGTTTTCTGCTTCTTTATATTTCAATTTTTGACCTGATTCTTGCCTTTCTCTAGTCTACTGTTAGGACTCTGTATAATATTTTTTATTTCAGTCAGTGTATGTTTAATTTCTAGTTGGTCCTTTTTCATCTTTAGTTGGACCTTTTCCATCTCTAGTTGGATCTTTTGCATCTCTTGTTGTCCTTTTTCATCTCCTCTTGGCTCTCGCTAAGTTTATCCAACTTTTCTAGCATATTCTTGAAAAACCTTATAAGCGTGGTTTTGAACTCTATATCCAGTCGTTTATTTTTCCTCCATTTCTTTTGTTTGTGATCCCTTCCCTTGTCTCAGCATTTTCACTATGCTGGGGAAACTTATGTGTTGAATTCAGCCTTATGATACCAGACTTGCAAAACCGAAGAAGCCTCTCTGTTGAGCTTGGGATGGATGGAGTCTCAGGGCTTAAGGGACCGCCTTGCCTTTCAGTCGGCCCCACCCTCCATGGCCCCTGAGTCTCCCCTGACTGGGTAATCGCTGGAGCGGTCCTTGTGCGAGCCGGCAGTGCCTCTAGACTGCTGCCTTTCCAGCTCCCCTGTGCACCAGGACCACACGAGTCTAGGTCTCCAGGGTTTCGCCCGAAACAGGGGCTTAGTGGACTCAGAAGTGGCACAGTTGGGAGGGTCTGTCTCCCTCCCACTCGAGAAAGCCAGTGGCACAATCAGCAATCTGTCCTCCGCACAGTACCATGCGTGATCAGACCTCTGATCTTTTGCAACTCCCCTAAATTTCGGTGCACTTCTCTCTTTTCACAGTCCAAACTCCCCCTGTATGAGTTTCTGCTGGATCTGGGGTTTTGTGTCGTAAGATAAGGGGTTCAATGCTGTTGGGAGTCTTCGTTTCCCTCCCGCCAGAGAAAGCCAGTCAGGTACTCAAGCACCCGCTCTCTCAGCGTGTGTGTCTCCGTACCTCAGCTTTTTGCAGCTCCTCCTCTGGGTTTCTGTGAGCCCCTCTTTTTCCTTCTAGCTGTAGAACTTATACTCAGCCAGCTTTCCTATGGTTCTGGATGATGTCTGTTCTGTCTTTTAGTTGTAGTTTTGAAATTGTTGTGCGAGGCAGCAGTGTAGGTGTTTACCTATGCCACCATCTTGGATTCTCCGCCTGCATAGTATCTTTTATTAGATAGGATAAATGTATAAATAAAGGACGAAAAAAAAACTATAGACCAATCATCCTATTAAACACCGATGCAAAAATTTCAACAAAAATATTAGCAAATCAAATCCAGCAATATATATCCAAATAATAACATGCTACCACGAATTATTGTTTATTCCAACAATGAAAGAGTGGTTCACATTAGAAAAATCAATCCATGTATTTATTTCACCATATTAACAGTCTAAGGATGAAAATTCACAAGACTTAATCACTCGATCAAAAAGAAAAAAGTATCAGAAAATGTTTTATCTCTACAAACTGACACAAGGCAAAGAGAGTCACACTCTCTAATACTATTTACATCATAATGTAAATCCTAGTAATGAAATAATTAAAGAAAAGGGAATATAATGCATGCAGATTAAAAATGAAGAAGTGAAACAGCTTATTTGTGGGCAATAATATTGTTTACATAGACATCTCAGAGAATCTGGAGCAAAGTTCCTAGAACTAATAAAAAAATGTAACAATGTTGCAGAATATAGTCAACCCCCACACATAAAAACCATATTTCTATATAGTATTCATGATCTAAATTTAGGGGGGAAATATCATTTTTAATAGCTCCAAAATTAAATACAGTGGTACCTTGAGATACGAGTTTAATTTGTTCCGTAACCTTGAGGGGTGGGAAAGTATGAGACGATGGAATGGCGGTAAACTGGTGGGTCATGTGCAGCGGGCCAATCCGCACGATGACTCCTATCTCAACTGTTGCTTGTATTTCAAAGCAAAAATCGCTCGCTTGACGGCTCGTATCTCAAAAATCTCGTATGTTAGGGCACTCGTTTCTTGAGGTACCACTGTATTAAAGCACAAATTTAATCAAATATATACAAGATTCATAAAAGGAAAGCTACCAAACTGTGACCATTACTAAACAGAAATTTCATTTAAAATAGAATTGGTGCCAGAACCAGTTTGGCTCAGTGGGGAAGCCAAGCTTTCCACCTGCCCTTGCCAACCCAGGCCTCCACTCAATGCTCCAGAGTTTCAATGATATAAGATAAATAAATTCCAGCAAAAATGGTGGCAGCCACCGTGCTGGAGAGAGCAGGAGGCTTGAGTTGCCCCAGGTGATGGAGGAAGCCATCTTTCTACCTGCCTTGCTTGGCTTAGGCTTCTGCTTAAGGTTACAAAGTTTCAATTACAGAAGATAAATAAATCCCAGATCCCAGGGCCTCCACTTGGGTCGCCTGGAGACATTGCCAGCCTGTAAACCACCACAGCCCTCTGGCTCAGGCAGCCCCATGTCTCAATGGAACCCCCACCCTGATCCAGGACACCATTCAGGGCAAACCAGCTGGCCCGCACCCATGCACTAGGGCTCTGTCCTATCTAATAAAAGAGTAATATGCAGATTGACCATCACTCCAACAGACAAGATGACTGCCCCCATGTGAACACAAGATGGCCACCACAGGATGGCCAGCAGGGGAGGGCAGTTGGGAGGGACCAGGCCTACAAGGGAGGCAGTTAGGGGTGACCAGGCTGGCAGAAGAGGGAAGTTGGGGGTGAATGGGCCTGCATGGAAGGGCAGTTGGGTAGACCCAGGCGTGCAGGGAGAGCAATTGGGGGTAACCAGGCCTACAGGGGAGGGCAGTTAAGGGTGACCAGGCCTGCAGGGAAGGGCAGATAAGGGCAAATAGGCTGGCAGGGGAGTGGTTAGGGGCAATAAGGAAGGCCGGCAGGTGAGCAGTTGGGAGCCAGCAGTCCTGGATTGTGAGAGGGATATCCAACTTTCTGTTTAGGCCTGATCCCTTGAAGGGTCCCAGATTGGAGAGGGTGCAGGCTTGTCTGAGGGACACCCTCATTCCCGTATATGAATTTTGTGCACCAGGTCTCTAGTATAGTATATATAGTTTGAACTTTCAGTTTCCTCCAAGGAACCTTTCATTTATAATAGCTCCTCCCAAGTCTATGTATGAGCTCTCTCTTTGTTTCTCTGGGCTTGCATGCAAGTTTCCATTAGTCTGCTTGTCCCAATTCTTATTCCTAAATAAACTCATTTTGCTACTTGTTTAGGTCAACATTTTTGGCAGAAAAATACTGACCAAAGGAATGATATAAGACCTAAGTAAGAATAGAGACATATTTCTGTCATGGATCAGAAGCTCAAAATATTTAATATGTCACTTCTCTTCTAATGTGATATATATATTTAATTCAGTTCAAATTAAAATCCAGCAGGGAATTTTCTTAGATATTGCCAACTGATTCTAAAATTTATATGAAAGACAAAAGAACTAGGATATATTAAACAATTTTGAAAAAGTTATAGTTGAAGTTATCTTACTATCTGATTTAAAGATTTATTACTAAGCCACAGTAATTGAGACAGTGTGGTATTAGCAAAGGGCTATATATATCGATCAACGGAACATAATACACAGTTCAGAAACAGACTGATACAAACATGACCAATCTATTTTTGCAAAGTAAAAAAAAAAATTCATTGAATATGGAAAGGATAACCATTTAACAGATTAAGTTGAAATGCTTATTCATTCTATGCAAATAAAAGAACCATGATTTAAATAAATGTTCACCAATATTTGTATTATACAAATATTAACTCAATTAAATCATATCTCTAAATATAAACCATGAAACTATAAAGCATTTAGAAGAAATATTTCTTAATTATGGTTAGGTAGTGAGTAAAGACAATCCCCAAAGTACAATATATAAAATAATAAGTAGAAAAATTAAATCTTGAAATTTAAAAGCCTTGCTCTGTTAAAGACACTACTAAGAAAAGGAAAATTTATGGCATAGCCTGGGATAATACTGGAAAGATCCATATAAGAGAAAATTACTTTTATCCTGAATAAAGAACTCTTAAAACTCAACTGTAAAGAAGAAACAAATAATCTACTTAAAAATAGGCACAAGATTTTGAGACTTCACCAAAGCAGATACAAGTATGGCAAATAAGCACATGTAAAGATGTTAAATATCATTAATGAAACACAAATTAAAACCATGAAAAGGTATCACTGTACACTCATTATGATGGCTAAAGTACCTGGTATTAAACACTGGTAGTGCAAACTGCTTGGAAGTATATGAAGCAGTTGTAACTCTTCACACATTGCTTGTGCAAATGCAGAATGTTACATCCACTCTAGAGAACAGTTTTGCAGTTTCTCATAAAGTTATCAATACACGGCCAAGTGTCCCAATAATCCTGCTGTAGATATTTACCTTAGAGATCCATAATCTTACATTTACACATAAATCTATACACAAGTGTTTGCTGTAGCTCTCTTCATAACACATACAGGAAATAATTCAAATGTCTACAAAGGTGAATGGCTAAGCAGTGTTATACATGCAATAGAATACTACTGAGTAGTAAAAAGGAACATACTATTTATACATGCAACAATTTGAATAAATCTTATAGGTTGGATGAGGAGTGATAAAACCCAGTCTCACAAGATCACATGTCCTATAATTTCATTGATATGGCATTCTTGAAAAGAAAATACTATTGTGATGGAGCATAAATACGTGGTTGCTGGACACAGAGGTTAGGAAAATGTGTGACATGAGGGAATTTGGGGGCATGATGGAACTCTTCTTCACAGTGGGGTGATGGTAACACGAATGTATATGGGTGTTAAAAATTCATAGATCTTGATCACCAAACAATCTCAATTTCAATGTATGATAGTTTAAATTATTTGTTCAAACTGTAGTATAAACATAGGGAAAGCATGAATGAGAGGCCTAAAATCCAAAATACTCAAGGTGACTTATATTTTTAAAATATGTATACTTTAATTTTTCTGGCTAAAATGTTACATACCCAGGCACCAGTAAAACTGAGATACATGTGGATAGTTCAAAAAAATTGGTGTCCAATAAAGAAGGTTCCAATATTTTGAATTGGATACATATAGTAGTGATAAACATATTGTTAAACTTAATGTTGATGTCAGTAATTTGAGAAGAAAAATAGAAGAGAAAACTTACTGTCTGTGAATGAGTTCAAAAGAAAATTGTGAGTGGATGGTTTTCTCTAGTTTACCAATACATGTCATTCCAAAAACAGTCTCAAGTTATTTTTCATAAGATTTCTAAGCTAATGGATCTGGGAAATATCATAGACAGAAGAGATATACTTAGCCTTCATTAACAGAGGTGACCCTAGGAGAAATCCACAGAATTCTATTATGTACAGGAATTCCTAGATTATTAGATTCATGTTTCAATACCCCATTTGCAATAGAACAAATAATGCTAATGTGCATTTAGAGTAATGGATTTCTAAAGTTAGTAATATCATTTTAAAAACCAATAGCAATAACCAATTCATAGGATTGCTGAGAGAAATAAATTCATTACTAGATGTAAAGTATAAATGCAGTGTACATAGCATTATATAGCAAAGCTTTCATAAATGTTAATGTGTTTCACAGAATTATACAGTTTACAAACACTCCTATTGAGAAATGTTTAGTGATTTGCTTCAAGTTATGCTGTAAATTGCTGAGTTTAAACAAAGTCTGTTTCCAACGTACTTTAATTAAATCTTGCTTTCATATAATGATTTAAACAAATAACTACATTTAAGCTAGAGAGGGGAAATATAATTCATTTTGAAAAGAGGTGGCATAAAAGTTGTTGATATTTTAAAGACTGAACTTGAAAAAGGATTTAGTTATTCAACTATTGATTTACTCAGAGAATGATAACAAAGTAGCTTCAGATAGTTAGACATTGTGGGAGATTGTAGCAATGAAATAATAAATATGATAGCAGCCTATTCCTAAGATGCATAAATAGAAAGAATTATACATTTTATGAAAGAGTTTTGTGACCAATATCAAGGTTTAAATTTATAAAAATTAAAAATACACAATAGGTTTCTCTATCTTTTAAAGTACTGTATGCAAAATTTAGATTAAAAAGTAAAATCATAAATCTAACTTGTACCTTTTGAACATGAAAAAACTTTGTTAATGTTCTTATATTTTGTAAACTAAAGATCTTTGTGAAAAAGGATGATTGCATTAGTTGCACTCAAGCTAGAATAAAAATGTTTGTCTCCACATTTATTTATTTCAACAACTACTCCTTAGGGACCTACTATTTGCTAACTTTATGTTACAGAGATTTCCTCAAAAAATTTAAAGTTAAGTAGCCAATATAAGTTACCTCATATAGCTTATCCTATCTAATAAAAGAACAATATGCAAATTGACTGTACCTCTGCTACACCCACCAGTCACACCCAACAGCCACACCCAACAGCCAATCAGAGCAAGTATGCAAATTAACTCAACCAAGATAGCTACCGCCACAGAGAGAGCAGGAGGGAGGCTTGGGTTGCCCTGGTGATAGAGGAAGCCAAGCTTTCAAGAAACCCTGGCCAGCCCAGGTCTCTGCTTAAGGCAACAAATTTTTCAATGGCTGTGGGAATAGAAGGTTTGACTCAGCTCCAGGCTACAAAGTTTCAATTGTAGAAGATAAATAAATCCCAGATACCAGGGACTCTGCTTGGGTTGCCAGGGAGCATGGCTGGCCTGCAAACCATCACAGGCCCCTTGCCCAGGTCACCCTATACCCTAAGGGAACACCCACCCTGATCCAGGACACCCTTCAGGGCAAACCAGCTGGCCCCCACCCATGCACCAGGCCTCTATCCTATCTAATAAAAGAGTAATATGCAGATTGACCATCACTCCAACAGACAAGATGACTGCCCCCCTGTGGTGAAAAGATTCTGCCCCCATGTGGACATAAGATGGCCAGCAAGAGAGGGCAGTTGGGGTGGGGGGGGACCAGGCCTGCAAGGGAAGGCAGTTGGGGGTGATCAAGCCTTCAGGGGAGAGCAGTAAGGAGTGACCAGGCTGGCAGGGGAGCAGTTAAGCATCAATCAGGCTGGCAGGGGAGTGGTTAGGGTGTGATCAGGCTTGCAGGCAGAAGCAGTTAGGGGCAATCAAATCAGGAAGGCAGGCAGTGAGCAGTTGGGAGCCAGCAGTACAGGATTGTGAAAGAGATGTCCAGCTGCCCCTTTAGGCCCAATCCAGGCAGTCGGACATCTCTGTTTGGAGAGGGAGCAGGCTGGATTGAAGGATACCCTCTATGCACAAATTTCGTGCACTAGGCCTCTAGTCTACATATATAAAAGGCTAAGTGACTGGCCGACTGGCTTATTGGTAGCTATGACACACAATGACCACCAGGGTGCAGATGCTCTGATCAGTAGCTATGATGCTTACTGACCATGAAAAGGAATACACTCAATGCAAGAGCTGCCAAGCTGTGGTAAACTGCCTTCTCACAATCTGGGATCCCTCAGAGGATGTCAGACTGCCGGTTTCAGCTAATCCCCACAAGCCAGGCTGAGGGACCCCACCTGCTGGAGGAACCCCGCTCACTCTACAGATGACCTTCAAGCCATAGCGCTGCCCCAGGTGTGGCTGGCAGGGAGGGACCAGGGGAGGTGACTTCAGGGTGTGTCAGGCCAATCTCATCCAGTCCTGTCCTGCCAGCCACCTTCTAATTAATTTTTTTCAGTGTGCATGAATCCATGCACTGGGCTTAGTAGCAAAATAAAAAAGTTTTCAATATATACCATTGGCTATCACCATTGTTATTTTTAGAAATTAATAATTAATAAGGGAACTACTACAAGCAGATGCTCAGGAATTCTGTATTATATTTGAAATTTTATAATATTCTCAGGTAATCAAAATGTACTTATGAATCTAAATTATTAAATAATATATTGATAACTTGGAATTAAAATAAGTTGTCTAAATTAGAAATTTGAAAAATAAATTCATAAACAAAATAGCCTATCAGTCAAAATAGTTAAAAGTTTTATCATCTAATCCAGACCTATGCAAGAAGAGGTTAGTTTAAAAGATAAATTCACATTCTACTCTCACCCCAAATCAGGGATTCCCTGATATCCTGAGCTTATCATCAGATCAAATAGTTCATTACTATTTCTCAAACCAACCAATACTACATTGGACTGTATAGTTAGTTATACCTATGCCTCTTCATCTGATACCATAATAGATCTCAATGATAAAAGAGGATTACATGGGAAGACCCTGAAAATAGTAGTAATTTACTTAAGTAGATTGTGTGAGTCTGATTTTCTCACCATTGATTATTTTGGAGTCTTAAATTCTTATATCTTCCAATATTTTAAAAGTTCCTGAGAACTCTTATTGAAAATAGAGAACTCTCATGTCTATGCAAACCCTATAGAAATGCACTAATTAAAATTCACTCTTAATTTTGTTATTAAAGATTCATCCTAAATTTGTCACTTTGGCAATAGAGGGGGAGCAAAATACAACATCCCAAAATGGGCCACTATGGCATAAGCTGAAGGCAATGAAGACTCAGGAAATGTGTGTGTTTGTTTTTTAAACCTCTCTTACCTGCTTAAAATAATTTAGATAGAAGGCCTATACAGACAATAAATAGCAAAGATAACTTTTATTATCAGAAAAACTTACCTCTCAGCCTGGTAAGCATGTTTACTAAACATCTGCTCTTCTCATCTTTCTGTGATTTGTCTTACTACCCATTGACACCCCAGGTCCCCTCCCCCATCCCCTTAAAACAGGCTGACATATAAACCTCAAATGTCTGATTGTCTTTGGGGCTTCTATTTGTAAAACAATAATTATTTTCCTTGGTAATCTATCTAATGGCATTTAATTATTAGACTAATTAAAAAAAAAACTAGAAGGGAAGAAGGAAAAAGGTTTTCTCTCCTATCTTGCCAAGAGTCAAGAGTAAGGTTCTATTCTATACCTCATGGCTTATTTAAAAGAAAATGGCGTATAAATATGGATTTAGATGTCACCTCTCTCCCCACCCCACCCCATAGTTGGAGGTAAGCTGCAAACAGTACCTGGCCACTGAGTTTCAACCTTAGCACCATTCTGCAACTATAATCACGCCTGTCACAGTGCCAGCCTCAGGGGATAAAACATGGAACAAAAACATGGCGCCCATTCTCATGGAGTTTACCGCCTGATGAGAGGCAGAAAACTGTATACAGGTAAATAAGTAATAAAGCAAAGAATCAGATTTAGCTATGTGCTTCAAAAATTATTTTTAAATGAAAGAATGTTAGGAAAAACAAACAGACAAGACTTGTGTTCAGATAAGGTTTTAAATTATCTCTATGTTAATGATTTTTTTTTTTTTAGGATTTAACTAGGTAAAAGCATGCCAAGTTTAAGAGTGGGATTACTTCTGTCCCCAAAGACAATATGAACAAAGTTTCCACAGTAGAAAGAAGTAAATAAAAGGAATTGCTTTTTTAAATCACTTCAGAGAGGAAGGAAGAGGGAGAGAGAGAGAAACATCAATGATGGAAGAGAATCACTGATTGGCTGCCTTCTGCACACCCTATATTGGGGATCAAGTGCACAACCCAGGCATGTGTCCTGACCAGGAATCAAACTGTGATCTCCTGGTTCATGGGTCAATGCTCAACCACGAAATAATGCCAGCGATTATGAAAGGAAACTTTTGTGGCTAAAACTGGGAAAAGAGTGAAAAGACAGGCAAATCAACAGTCTGATTATTTTGTGAGTAATTTTAAGGATATTCGTCTTTACCTTAAAAACCGTGGGAAGTGTGGAAAGGTATTGAGGCTGAAGTGGAAGGTAAACCACTTCATGAATGTTATTTACTTTGCTTTTTCTTCTTTTTTTCAGGCAAGAGATGTTGGTAGCTTACAATAGGAGACTGTGTGTAACGGAAGTGAGCCATTACAAAAAAAATATCCTGTAAATATGTACTATTTGTGTAAGAAAATTTATTAATCAAATTAAGTAAGGCTGGTTATAAAAAACAAAAAAAACCTACTACTACAAAAGTATAAAGGCCCTTGAGCTAGAAAATATATGGATATTTGCATAATTTGAAGGAGTGTGATGATTTATTATATTTCTGGAACACTCCTGAAACCTTTCCAGAGGTCTAGATAATGATACCAATTGCTTCCCCCTCTCCATCAAGGCACACTCCATAAACTTTGTGGATAATATGTCTGCCCAAGGTCTAAATATCTGAAGAGTTCAGTTTAAATTTTGCTATTATTCATATAGTTCTGAAGCTTCTTGAAGTTAACTATGATAAACTAGCCATTTTAGTGAATGATCTGAACGGCAGGCTCGGGAACACTGGGTGCAGATTTATTCAAATTGACACTAAGGAAGTTATAGATCTCTCATCTGAAACAGAGTCTAGTATTTTTCTGTGTGCCAAGAAAGTTAAAGAAGATAACGGTTTGTCTAGCAAGCAGCATGAATGCAAAATCAACAGCACAACAATTTATGAGCTGTGCTTGCATGGAGTTGGAGAGGTATATCTATAATTTCAAAAGTCTGGTTTGTTGTAATGGATTTTAAGTATTCTGAGAATGTATGGCTCATAAAAGGATATACAATGAAGAGAAAACTTTCAGGACTCAAAACATGAAAAGCACTATAATGTCAAATGGCATTAGGACAACTGACAGAAGTAACCGGAGAGCTGCATTCTCAATGGTGCTGCATGGATTACTTCAATTACAAATCACTGCAATCCTTGAAGTGGGTGTTACTACTATCTCTATTACATAGGTGAAGATACTGCAGAAGTAATGCACTTTACTCAAATGACAAAACTGTCAATCTATAGAATTTCATCTCTCTGAATTAAAAAGCAGACCTTTCCAATTCATGCCACTCTCTCCAGGATGAACTGGAAAGCCAATTCCGTAAGAGGTCTTTGCAAAATGGAGGGTCTCATTCTGAAGCATAGAGAATGAGATAGCACTTTGTACTTCCCTCTTGGTTTAAAAAAATAAGGTTAGACAGTGTGATTTGTTAAATGAGGAGCATCTACATTTAATCAGCTTCCTGCTCTTTTTATTTATGCTCTGCTTTAAAGTTGTAGTAAGAGCTGTTGGATCAGCAAGAAACCAAGAAAAACAGCATTTTTCAGAAGGAGGTGCCTCAGATTGACTACTTGCAGTCAGAAACTGGAATCCCCAAGCAAAATTAAATAATTCAGTATTTTAGGGAAGCATAATAAAAAGATGTTACTGCATTGTGCCTTGGATAAAGGTGTGTTGAGAGCATTTATTTGATATCAAACACCAAAACAAAAATAAAAACAAAATGAGTTTTGTCGGAGGGAAGCACTCAAATATCTGTTTAAAGTACCAGCCATCCCATACAAAGCAAATATAGCTCAAAAAGCTATAGTTTAACTTTCTTGATAAAAGGAAGTATCCTATTCAATAGTGAAAAACCTTCATTATCTCCTTTTTTTACAGTGAAATCTTGTTTCATTAGTCCTTCAGAATTCCCATACAAAGCAAATATAGCTTGAAAAGCTATAGTTTAACTTTCTTGATAAAAGGAAGTATCCTATTCAATAGTGAAAAACCTTCATTATCTCCTTTTTTTTTACAGTGAAATCTTGTTTCATTAGTCCTTCATTGTGCTCCACAATGGCATAAGCTTATCAATTCACTTTTTATTTGCTTTTTTTTTTGGTCTCTTATTTAATTTGTATTCTGGAATGTAAAGCTTTTTTGTAATTAAAGTATAGCTGACATATAATAAAAGTCTAATATGCTAAGTGCCCGACCATTCATTTGACAGTTCAACCAGTGGCTATGACACACAATGACCACTAGGGAGCAGATGTTCTGACTGGTAGGTTAGCTTGCTGCTGGAGTCAGGCCGATTGGGACTGGCAAGATGGGCCAGATATCTCCTGGAGCCCTTCTGCCATCCCTCTCCTACCCTAATCATGCACCAGTGGGACCCCTTAGCCTGTACTGCACACTCTCACAATCCAGAATGCCTTGGAGGATGTCGGAGAGCCGATTTCGGCCTGATCCCCACAGGCCAGGCCAAGGTGACCCCACTGGTGCATGAATCTGTGCACCAGGCCTTTAGTAATATTATATTAGTTTCAGGTTTACAACATAGTGAGATTTCACATTATTTTAGTTCTTTATTCTTCTCTTCTTTCTCTTTCCCCAACCTCTACCTGCTTACCAAATACATGCTCAGACTACAAAATTTACTTATTCATTTACCTACATTTGGGATGTTTCCCTTCATCCATTGAATGTTGACATCTTTACTTATCCATTCATCCTTAACTCTCTCACACAAACATCACAAAAAACAAGCAGGCATAGACCAACATAAGCACACAAAGGCTAGAGTAGTGGTCAGCAAACTGCAGCTTGCGAGCCATAGGAAGTCTTTGGCCCCTTTTCCGCAAAATACCATGGCTTGAGTGAGTCTATTTTGAAGAAGTGGCATTAGAAGAAGTTTAAGTTTAAAAAATTTGGCTCTCAAAAGAAATTTCAATCGTACTGTTGATATTTGGTTCTGTTGACAAATGAATTTGCCAACCAGTGGGCTAGAGAGATATAGTCTACTACATAAGTTTGTTTTGTGTATTTTTTTTGAAAAAAACACACAACTAATTAACTCTTATGTGTGAAAAAAAGTGTTATTAATCACTTTATTTTACTAATAGCTACTGAGGTTCTGAGAAACCAGTAGTAAGGCAGACATGAAATATATTTCTCCTAGAACAAGTAGCAAAAGGCTAGTTTAATGTAACAAGCAAAATTAATATTTGATGGAAGTTAAAATGTTCATACTTATTACCTCTGGAGGTTGAAGGGTAAGTGTGAAAACTGATTATACTATATATATATATAAAACTTGGTTAAAAATCATCAAATTTTCCACCTTCTTGTGTGTAAGTTACATTTTAAGAAATGTTTTAAAGTTGAAAAAGTAACAAAGAAAGTAGATACATGGAGTATACATACTATCAGGTATTAATTTCCAAAAAACATCCAACATAGTTCTCCTAAGCCTTTAGACTTTCTTGAAAATTATCTTTCCCTCCCTTTTATAGAAAAGTCACTGTAACAGTCATATTATAAAATTGACATAGAAAGAGCTATTCATAATGTCTTAACATCTCAAAAACAAAATCAGCTCCAGCTTGTTTTTTCTCTTCCTACTCCTTAAATTTTCACTCTTACATTTTTAAATTCACTAATAAAGAGTGAGCCCATGAAACTCTGGAACCCCAACTTCAAACTCAATAAAAGTAGAACTCCAGGCCCTGCATGCAATCCTCTCTCCTTCCCCTTCTCCCTCTCCCTCCCTCTCCATCTCCCTCTCCACTTATGACCATACAGTGTGACCCCAGGTGTGCTATGTAATTCCCAGGTTCTGAAAGTAATGAACTTTTTGTTTTCAAGTTTATTGATGTTATTGCTTAAGGGCATCTTGCAGTTATAATAAGAACCCCAAAGACCAATCCAATCACAATGTTGGTTATTGACAGGCTTAAACCAACAGATAATGTCATTATTGCCATTCTGACTTGAGCCTTTTGATCATCATCTATTCTACCATGGTATTTTTCTAACTCATGGCTGTAGTTTTTTCTTCTATTTTTATTTCCTCTCTACTCAATTTTGTTTCTTACATGGTTATTATATTAAGATTCCAAATCATATCAAGCCTTCCAACATAGGTCATATCTGTGCTTTGTTTACACCCTTTTAGTGTTCTCCATTATCTACTGAATTAGATATAAACTCCTGAGGGAGGTTTCTAGGCCCCTATAATTTGGATTTATCCTATCTTTATAAAAAAGTGATCAACTAACAATAGATAGTTCTATAGCTAGAAGCATTTCATACCACCTTGAGATAAGAGATTACTGTTACTTAATGGATCTCTAACCCTTAGCACAATATCTTACACATATTCCTCTTGTGGTATTGAGGTAAAAGACAGCAATACACTAAGTTGATGTAGTCACAATGAATTTTCAAATGGAATCTCTTCCTAAAAGTCATACTTTACCTAAACCAAGTGTCTAGACATTTGTAAGTGAGAAATATGCTGATCCAAGTTCACAAGTGATCAAATTTTATCAATTAGCATTTAAGAATATCAAAAGGCATTCAGAAATGTCCATATATATTATATCTAACTACACATTACTCAGAGAAGACCTCTGAAAATAAGTATCTCTAAATAATGATCTTTTGGGAAATATTGCAAATGATTTAACTTCTATCATTATATCTTCCTGATTCTTTTTCTTTATGTCCTATTTGCTCTCATTCATCTCCATAATTACTGTCCCTTTACTTCAAGGAATCATTAAATACTTTCTAGAATAATGCAGAAACAGCCTATATCCTTACCTCCAGTTTCCCACATGGCTAATATATGCCCCTT
Organism: Lasiurus cinereus; assembly: GCA_011751065.1. Lineage (NCBI taxonomy): Eukaryota > Metazoa > Chordata > Mammalia > Chiroptera > Vespertilionidae > Lasiurus > Lasiurus cinereus. The sequence continues at coordinate 22,985,777 of JAAGEH010000005.1, forward strand.
ATTATTGTCATAGTGATTTTTCAAAAATACAGAATACTTTATTGTTGGTGTTCAAAACCATTTAAAACCTTCTTACTGTCAATTGCTTCAAAAACTGCTATCAGATGCTAGTTTCATTCTTCTGAGATTCTGCTACAGTAGGCTTAAAGTAGATACATGATAGATATTTTAATGAGTTACCTAAGTGATTACCATGATTGACAAATTAGAGTACTATTGCAGCCTGTATCAAATCCAGACAATGTTCAACTTACTATGTTATATGATGTATAACACATATGCTGCTAATACATTCCACACTAATAAAAGATATTTCAAACCAATTCATCTCACTCAAGTAAGCTCTTCATTGTCCTTCATACACATCATGTATACTGAAGAATCATACATCCTGATAGTCACCATATTACAACTTGCCCAGAATAACTGTGGGCACTAAGAAGCATCCTCCTTACTAATTAAAAACATTAGGTCTGTATCACTGAGAAAAATATGCTTTAATATTTTACATGACTACAAATTAGTTAATCAATCAATCAATCTTTTCATGAAATTTACAGCAATCACTACTGCCACTGTTGTCATTTGCAGCAAGTGATTTTAGCATCTTTGTTCCTTGACAATGTTTTGGAAAATGACTCCATCTCATTTTATTAATCACTCCCACTCAGTTCAGTCTTAGAAGCATAGCTAATGAGCTATTATGATTGACAATATATATTATACGTAGTAGAGCTTCCATAAATCTTGGCAGAGATGGACAAGCAAGGTTCCAAATGTAAGAGAATCAGAAATAGAGTAACTGGCCAGTTTACCTGAAGCAATAGAGCGAGAGAAAAAAGTGACAAATATAGAAATATTAAAGTCAAGCATATCCAATGCCAAAATGGAATTGCAAAGGGTGCTTGGGGGACTATCTGAAGTAAACTGTCCTTATGTAGTTACCACCTCTGTGGATCTCAGACCACTCCTGATCAGCATAGCCAGCAGTCAGAAATATGAGCTAAATATGGGATAACATAGGGCTTCAAAAGTTAAGTCAAAATGTTTCACATCTGAATTCCAAATGTGTGCAAGTCCCTCTTTGGGTCAACTAACTTTAGAACCATTCGGGAAAGAGGACTTTAGGAAACACAATTTTTAGTCTTAACAAAGTACAACATACTTTACTGTTGATTATAAAGAAATTCTTATTTGTAAACCCATGGCAATTTGTTAATCAGCGGTCTGCTGAAACATGTTCTCTGGAAAAATAAATAACTAAATAAAAGTTTTGATTTGTGGCTCTCGCCAATTTCTATCTTAAAAATATTCCTTTTATGGCCAATTTCAAATCCCAAGATGGTGTCACTGAACATGCAGTTGGGAAGAGAAACTAACAATAAGATCTGTTGAATCAATCTGAGCCAACTCTAAGCACCACTCCTATTATTAGAGTCCTGGTGCATAGATTTGTGCACTGGTGGGGTCTAGCAGGCCTGCCCTGATTGGAGTGTGAGGGGCCAAAGGGGACAGAGCCAGCTGGGGTGAGGGGCCATGGGTAGTTGGCAGGCCGACCCTGCCGCCTGATCGAACTCTGATCAAACTCCCAGTAGAGGGGACAATTTACATATAACCCTTTTGTTATATAGGATTGACTAGAGCACATTGAAAGGAAATTAGAAGGTGGCTGGTAGGGTGGGACTGGGTGAGATGGGCTGGACAAGCCCTGGAGCAACCTCCTGTGGTCCCTCCATATCTGGCTGCAACTGGGATGGCTCCAAGGGCATCTGCAGAGTAAGCCGGGTCCCTCCAGCAGGTGGGATCCCTTGGCCTGGCCTGTAGGAATCAGGCCAAAACCAGCTCTCTGTAATCTCCCAAGAAGTCCTGGAGTATGAGAGGGCACTCTGCAAAGTTGCAGTCATACAGGCTGTGGAATGCAAATGCAAGTGTGCAATAAACCAGATTTGGGGCCGAAAATGCCCCAGCAACAACATAACTCATGGCTGAAGGAGGAATCACATTGCGCCATGAGAAATCATCTCCCTTCTCTTTGGTTTTGGTGTGTGTCACCCAAGAACCGTTGCTGCCAAGTCACTGCAGCTCAGCAGCTCCTGCATTGAGCATCTTCCCCCTGGTGGTCAGTGCATGTCACAGCTACCAGTTGGATGGACACTTAGCATCTTAGCTTTTTATATATACAGATATTATTAATACTTTGTTATGCCTGTCAATTCAATTTTAGAATTGGCAATAGGAATTCAGATTTTTCTCCCTGCCACCCACTATATCAAACTGATATTGACTTACTAACTTAAAAGAACATAGATCCTTAATTTTACTTAATCTATTTGTCATAGCAATTTATATATAGATTCTAGAGGCCTGGTGCACAAAATTTGTACAAGGGAGGGTCCCTCAGCCTGGCCTCCACCCTCTTGCAATCTAGGCCTGCCTGCCCTGCCTGCTTGCCCCTAACTGTTCTACCTGCCTGCTTGATTGCCTCTAACTGATCACTTGCTTGTTTGATTGCCCCTAACCACTTCTGCTTCAGTCCCTGCACCTGGGACCCAGGCTTCCCTCCTCTGGCTGACTGCAGGCAACTGAGACCTGGGCTTCCCCCACACCAGCCACAGGGATCCTAGACTGTGGCTTTGTCAGAAAGGACATCCAGAATGACATCTGGAAGATGTCCAGTCTATCCAGTCTAATTAACCTATTACCCTTTTATTAGTATAGATATGTACTCCATATCTATCTACATCTATCTTCATATCTTCTCCAGATAGTGTATCACCATCAGTAGCACCTTAGTGTGGACTTTATTAAATCTATTGTGCTGGGGACAAAGTAAGTCCTTTCAATCTAGAGACGTATATCTTTTAGAATTAGAAATAGTGTAACATTATCTAATTATCTCTATGTGTACATGTGTTTTCTCATTTCTCTTTGTAAAATTCTTACTTTTCTATTACAATAAAAATTTATGAACTCTATTTTCCAAGAAAACTATTCATTTCAATTAGGTTTTGAAATTAACTTGAATTTAGTTTTATGGATTAGTCTCATTTTTTCTTTCTAAGTAACATATCTTTTAAGTTATTTTATATATTTTCCAAAACTGAATTTATAAATTTACTTCAGAAAAAAACAATATATTCATTTAATAAAGCAATTTCTAACTAGCATGAAGCATTCATTTTCCTACTTAATATAAACTGATACTCATTTGATGGTTTAAAGAAGAATCATTTGGTTTAAAGCATTTTGGGTTGCGAATTTAAAAAAATTCTATACTTACTAAAAGGATTCAAATGATATTTATATTGTAGTTAATGAGTGACTTCTATATTTGAATTATAATGCTACAGAATCATAAAAATGCCCATTAGTTTTTCATTCATTAAATGTTTGTGCATTACTCAGTCATTATTCGTCAGACACTGAACTAAGTATGCAGAAAAGAGACATAAAAGATATGATTCTTATCCTTTAGAAGTTCTCAATTAGCAATGAAATAAGGCAAATTAGTGTCAATTTTAATACAGTGAGGCAAGTACTATAATATCACAGATAATGGGAATAACCCAAAATATGAGAATATACAATATAATTTTATATTGTAGAATCATGGCAACATAAATCCTGAGAGTTCTGTTTCTGTAAGTATATTTATAAAGTAGTAATACATGCATTGCCTACCTCTTTCAATAACTACAATTCAGATCTCCGCTTTCATGCTTTTGTAATAAAATACTTCTCCATCTTGATGTTCTGTCTATAACCAAATAGAATGTCAGGTAAATAAATATAGTCACTTTATAATTCTTTTAAAAACAAATATTCAGCTCCTGCCAGTGTTGTTAAGTGGTTAGAGTGTTGGCCAGTGCACTGAATGGTCTCAGGTTCTATTTCCAGTCAAGGGTACATACCTGGGTTGCAGGCCCTAGTCAGGTTCATGCAGGAGGAATCCATTCAATGTGTCTCTCTCACATGGATGTTTTTCTCTTTCTCCCACTTCGCTCCCTTCCTTTCATTCTCTCTAAAAATCAATGTAAAAAATATCCTTCAGGGAGAATTAAAAAATAAGTAAATAAAAACAAATATTTAGATTTTAGAAAGCATCTTAAAATGATTCATTTCAAAGAAAAACAAGGTAAAATTGTGAAGGTTTTGAAAATTATTTTTAAGTGGAAATACTATTTTTAATGCAGTATTTTACTTTAAGTTAAAGAATAACTTAGTACTTTAATAGTGGATTTTATAACTTTACTCAAAGTTTAATTCTAATTTACTACTTATCAAATACTGCTGAAATATCAAAAACTCACTAGAAAATGTGGTAATCTCTATATAAAATACATTAGGCAACTAGGTTGCAGATACTATTATAAATGCAATCTACATAATTTTGAAAAATGGTGTACTTTAAATTGAATGAGATGGATATCTTTGAAATAACAGATTTTAACTTTTTTCTACTCTGCTAATATAGTAACTACAGTCTATTAGGCAGATGTTATAATTGAAAATCAATTAACTAGTACATAGCTCTCAGTTAAAATAGTCTTCTAGAATTGAGGATAAAAAATATTTTAAGGAATTCTGTCTCTACTAGACTGCACTGCATGTGTTTTCAAAAATATTGTACTCACGTTTTTTGAGACAAAATACTATTCAATGGCATTTCCTTCTTATTGTTTCTGTTTTGTTAGAAACACAAATCTGAAAAGAGACCTAAGATGGACTAAGTCTGGAAATTCCACAGACACATTCCTAACCCATCCTTCCAATTTTCCCCAGTTTGACAATGAGTGATAGCCATGGAAAAAAAGAAGACTTGGGAGAAATGAGAAGTATTTTCTTCTGGTCCACCTCTGAGTCCAACTTTTATTTTATGTTTGTTTCTCCCAAATAAACAACTGGAAGTGTGATAATAGGGAAATTCTAAGAATAAATTCCATAAAGAAAATATAATAAAAATAGTATTTTGTAACTATAACTAAAAAACAGGGAAATTAGTACCATAAATATCAGTGCCAAATTTGTGGACCATTACTTAAAAATGTCTGAGATTTCATGAATAGCTTTTTTTTTCTTTTTGATCAAGTCATATAATCTTGTGAATTTTCATCTTTAGACTGTTAATATGTCTAAATAAATACATTGATTGATTTTTCTAATGTTGAACCACTCTTGTGTTGTTGGAATAAATGATCATTCATGATAGCATATTATTATTTGGATATATATATTGCTGGATTTGATTTGCTAATATTTCTGTTTGAAGATTTTTGCATCTGTGTTCAATAGGATGACAGGTCTGTAGCTATTTTTCTTTTCTCCTTCATTTATCTTTGATAATGTTTTTTGATTTTAGTATTAGGGTAATGTTTACTTTATAGTTTGAGAAACAAAATATCCTTTCTTCCATTACATTCATTTCTCATTGCTAATTTTTTAAATATATTCTTGGAGCTATTTTCTTTCATTTTTAATTTGTATGCAATTAAATAAAATCAATTATTTAATATTCACAGTATATAAAAGAGAAGCAACATATATACTTTTAGATAGTATCCCAAATTTAATTTTGTAATTTATTTAATTAGTAATAATTTTCATTAATACTTGTTATTTATTGCAGGAAGAGAAATACAGTGGTACCTTGAGATACGAGTGCCCTAACATATGAGATTTTTGAGATACGAGCCGTTGAGAGAGCGATTTTTCCTTTGAAATATGAGCAACATTTGAGATAGTAGTAATTGCGCGGATCAGCCAGCTGCACACGGCCCACCAGTTTACCTCTACTCTAGCGTCTCATAATTTCCCACGCCTCAAGGTTACGGAACGAATTAAACTCGTATCTCGAGGTACCACTGTATACATAATTTTGAGGTATGTAATGAACTTTTAACAAACAATGCAATAGTAACTTAGACATATTAAGAGAGTTTTTTCTCCTTATAACCTTCACTGGTGTAATTCCCTAGAAGATTCAATTTTAATGTTAATAACAGCACAATATACATAGCTAAGATTTGGAAACAGCCTAAGTTCCCACCAGCAGATGAGTGGATTAGAAAACTCTGGTACATTTACACAATGGAATACTACATTGCGGTAAAAAAGAAGGAATTCTTACCATTTGCAACAACATGGATGGAACTCAAGAGCATATGCTAAGCAAAATAAGCCAGTTGGAGAAATATAAATATCACATGATCTCACTCATTTGTGGAATATAATGAACAACATAAACTAATGAAGAAAAATAGAACCAGAGTCATAGAAGCATTGAATAGACAGCTCAACCTATGAAGACATAAGAGATCAACCAAAGAACTTGTATGCATGAATATGAGCATAACCAATGGACACAGTCAGGGGGTGGGGGTATAAGGGCATGTGCTGGGGGTTGGGGACATCCGGGCAGAGGTCAATGGGGGAAAAAGGAGACTTATGTAATACATTAAACAATAAAGAATTTAAATTAAAATTATGTTAAGTTTTGAAATATGTATAAGATGCAGGGATTGATAAAATTAACTCAGTATTATTATTATTGCTGATGGTATATAAGTATTATGCACACATTAAATGTGCAAGTAATGCATTTAAACATTCTTATAGTCTTCTACATTAACTTTTGAGGATGTGGGTCATAAACTATTATATAATTTACTAAGAGCAGCTATTCTCTCCTAAAATTATATATTTACATCCTACTTAACTTCTGAGGGCTTTTATTGCTATAGATTACAAATTCTGACACTTTAATGTTCATAATAAAATTCAATGATATGTAATTTTATACATTTTTAACAAAAAGTCTGATTAATTTTGGCTTTGAAATCATATCTTAAGTATCTAAAATATATTTTTGTATATTCCTTCTCAGTTCTATTGGAAAGACTTTATAGTTCTAATTATCACAAAACTGAAACATCTGGTAATGATCATTTTGTTCATTAGAGAACACTGAGAAAAGTTCTTGCTATACTTGCTTTTGGCATGTTTTAAGACAGTTAAATTTCAAGTTCACTTTTCATATTCATGGGGCCATATGCTGTGATTACCAAAGTGAGGTCACCAAAAGGCAAGAAAAGTAAAATTCTACACCAAAATATTTCAGGAGAACTTCTTGCACAATGGTTGGATTTTGTTAATTAGGTTAGGTAAAGTCAGAATCCATAAGCAAACCTGACAGTATTAGTTGTTTCAATTTTTACAAGTAGATACAAAAAAATTATGCTTTTTTTCCTAACCAACATCAGATATTAAAAAGAAGAAAATATGAGGACAAAGGGTAGATATTATACACAAACTGTGAATAACCTCTAAGTCACCATATAGTGACTCTATTGACATTTCTGATTATACTGTTGGCCAGTAGTTGGCAAACTCATTAGTCAACAGAGCCAATGATTGAAATTTTCTTTTGAGAGCCAAATTTTTTAAACTTAAACTTCTAATGCCACTTCTTCAAAACAGACTCACCCAGGCTGTGGTATTTTGTGGAAGAGCCACGCTTAAGGGACCGAAGAGCCGCATGTGGCTCTCGAGCCGCAGTTTGGCGATTATAAGATTATTTCAGAGAAGCAAGAGAAAAATAATATCAACCTTTCCTTAGAATGGCAGCTTTAAATAAATGTCTGTGGAGATTTTACAGGTTTTATCTTAGAACTAGGATGCAGAAACTAAGTGTCTTTCCTTTCTGTCTTCCTTAATTTTCTCAGTTAATACTGGATATTAGAAATATCATATCCCTCTTGAAAACTTTTGGAGATAGCTTAAATGTACGAAGGATCCCAATGGACTTTAGGAAGATGTAGAAAAAGCATCTATGCAAAATAATACAAAATGAGGTTAAATGGTAATAAAGTTTGCGGAAGTATTTTTTCACATAATGAAATCACTTGAAAATTTCAGTTGTAAAATATCTTGGCCTCTCTGTTGGGTTTTAAATATATACAGCCAAACTTCAGTTGCTTCACTAAAAAAATATTATTCTCATGAATTTCAATAGTCATTGTGTTCATGTTCAATGTACTTTTGTTTTCCTAATTTGTTTATTTTTAAGTACTTATCTTGCAATGCAATGTGTCTTCCATATTAAAGGGAAATAAGTTTCCTTTTAGACAATTAAATCACTAAATTTTATTCTTAGTTCCTTTTCTACCTTAATTTTCATACATTGTCAGAGAAAATTATCAAGAGCATGTAACTGCCCATTGACCCACTGGGCTGGACCCAGACCGTCAGGGGCTCTAGCCCCTCCTCTGTCCATGGAATATATATGATCTACCCACTGTCCCAACTGGAAGAGCTGTCCTCCGGACATAGCCTTAAGGGAGTAAGGTGTTGAGGACACCAACTAGCTAGAATATGAAACTGAAGGCCTTTATATAAACTTTAAGATTCTGGTGGGCAGGTGTGGAGATCAGTGGCCAAGGTCTAGTAAGTTAGTCCCTTGCTGGTTAAAATTGACATCTACAAATCTGAAGTGGTCTGCCTCTTTCTTTAGCCTCTTCTTGCTCTCTGCCTATTGGGACCAGTTTGAAAATTAACAATGGGGAACCAGCCACATGATTAAAGAAATGCAACTTTGCAAAGGGGCAAGCATGGGGATAATCCACAGTAGACCACTGACCTCCACTTGGGGAGGGGTGATCCACATGTCAGATGCTTATGGAAGTGCTGCTTGAGTACACAGATGCCCAGAAAACACCAACTGCTTTGATGTGCTTGTTTGAGGAACTGCACATAAATACACTGGGCCGAAGAAGAAAAATGAATGGCTGCTACGGTGGGCTGGCTTTTAATGTGGGCCATTTAGCTTCCCAACTAGAGGCCATAGCACAAGTAAGAAAGTTGGAAGAGCTAAGGTTAGAGAAGGATATGGGGTTCATTATTCTGCTAGCTTTGGAGCTAGCAGACAAGGTAGGAGAGCAGAATAACACATTAGAAAATTTAGCATGCTGTTTTGCAAAACTAGGGGGGGTATAAACAATCACAAAGTAAGATCTGAGCACTGATTAAGAGGCTAAAAGATATAATCCTGGGAATGTGAGGAGAGAGAAGGGAAAATGTGGTAATTGACAATGAAATGCACAGAGTGATCCATGCTGCCCAGTCCCTAATAGAAAGAAACATTTAAAATAATTACCCTAGTAATCTGTTAATAGAGAAATATAGCCCAAAGCCCCTAGGAGAGACTCTTTTGATCTTTGTCTTTTAAAATTGCAAATATTGTCATATCTTCAAAATGTAAACACTCCAGGAGATAACTAATTTCCTGAGACTAAAGAAAGAGGGAGAGTGTGCACATAAAAAAGCTTTTTGAAATGCAGATTGCTATAGAAGCTCCCTTGCCTCAAATCTAGTCCACAGCTGCCATAGGATTACTCATCAAGGACAAACACCAACTTTAAAAATCTTTTCTAAAGCTTTGTTGAGTGGGCAATCTTAACCTGTTCTGTCTGCCAGAAATAAAATTCATATTCAACTGTTATTTATAAACTAGAGGCCAGGTGCACAAAAATTCTTGCCCTTGGGGCAGGGTGGTGGGATCCCTCAGCCTGCCCTGCCCCCTCTCACAGTCTGGGAGCCCTTAGGGGATGTCCTACTGATGACTTAGGTCCACTCCCCTGTGGGAGGTAACTGGCCAATCAGGGGAAAGCATTACCCCCACCACCCCCTTGCTGATGCTGCCTCTGGCCTCCCTCTGTGGGAGGCAACTGAGCTCATCAGGGAAAGACAATGCCCCCACCATGCCACTGCCAGCTGCCAAAGGCTGCCTGAGCCTCAGCCTGGCCTTCACAGCAGCAGCAGCCACCACTGCAGCTTTGTCCTGAAGATGTCTGGTCTAATTAACATATTACCCTTTTATTAATATAGTCTAGCGAGTTTTGTACTGTTGTACAATGGAACCTTGGTTCTCAAATTTAATTCGTTCCAGAAGGCTCTCTGAAAACGGAATCATTTTTACCCATTAGAAATAATGTCAATTGAATTAATCTGTTCCAGGCCCCTAAATGATCAAATGATTACCTATTTTAACTTTATATATATATATATATGATATATATATATATATATATATATATATATATATATTATATAACTATTTAGTCTACAAATACACTTTAAAAACAAAAGGACATGAAATATAAATGAAAATTTAACAAAAAGGAAATGAAATGTACAGTAAATATGAAAATTTAATAATTGCAATAAGCAGCAACAAAAGAAAAAAAAAACATGAAATATTCACAGTTCCCTGAGGTGTTAATAAACAATGTGAGCTTTAGTGGTAAGCTGTCTCATACTCATATATTCTCTCCTTTGTCTGTCATGAGAGAGACATGACCGATCACACATGTATCAGCATGAAAGGGTTGTCAGGATGAGAAACAAATTTTTGAGATGGGAAACATTTCAGAGAACGAAGGTTTGACTGTATCTGACTCATGACTAAAGATTTATAATAAAAGCTATGGGATCTTTGTCACTGTATGTTATAAATGTCTGTATGCTATGTCTATGTGTTTTAAATCTCTGAAGAATACTAATGTGTAAAGCTCTATTTAACTGGATTAAATAAAAATAAGCTTTAATTTCAAGATTGCACTGATATAAAACTGAAACTAAACTTTATTTAATTAACTAAAAAAAACAACACACAAGTTGTTCTTGGGCTATTGTTATGTTCTTAATGACACTGGAAAGATTTTTCATTACATTTTAATTAATCTATCTAAAAAACAAAGATTCTGTGTTCTATCAAAATGATTTCCTATGCTCATACTGTCTTTATCAGGTCTTGTTAGTTAAGAAAATTGAGCAGTCCCTATTAAAAGAGCTAAGATTTTTTTATAATCTGTGTAACTTTCTAAAATATCTTTGATGTCTTTGTTGCTGGTTAAATAGAAAACTAAGTATTATTTCACAGTGATATAGATACTATTTTAATCAAGTGTTTTAAAATCTTTTTGATATGTTTCATCAAATTTTCTCAAATTCTAAGTCTAAATGAACTCTTCCTGACCTTGAACTTTGAAATTTGAATATCTCAAAGGAAGGTTTCTTTCACCTTATAAATGAGAGATATTTAACTGATTAGCCTTTTTTATTTCTTTATTGATTAAGGTATTACAGATGTGTTCTTATCTTCCTAATGCTCCTCCACTTCCCCACTCATGCCCTCACTCCCCTGATGTCTGCCATTGCTTAGGCTTATATGCATGCAGATACTAGTAAGTCCTTTGGTTGATCTGTCCTACTTACCCCCGCCCTCCCTTTCCTTCCCTCTGAAGTTTGACTGTTTGCTTGATGCTTCTCTGTCTCTGGATCTGTTTTTTTTTTTTCTTTTCATCAGTTTATGTTGTTCATTATATTCCACAAATGAGTTAGATCATGTGATATTTATCTTTCTCTGACTGGCTTATTTTGCTTAGCATAATGCTCTGCAATTCCATCCATGCTGTTGCAAATGGTAAGAATTCCTTCTTTTTTACAACAGCATAGCATTCCATTGTGTAGATGTACCACAGTTTTTTAATTCACTCATCTGCTGATGGGCACTTAGGCTGTTTCCAAATCTTAGCTATGGTAAATTGTGTTGCTATGAACATAGGAGTGCATGTATCTTTTCTGATTCATATTTCTAGTTTCTTGGGATATTAGTCTTATTTGATATGTTAGATTACATGAGAAGCATTGTCAAATGAGAAATGATATTAAACTTTCTTTTGGTTATATTTGTATAAAATTCCTAAAAATCTGATATGCTCTAGTATTATCAGTCATAATTTTAAAATATGTCACAGAAATAACCAAATTTCATTTTAAATTGCATTATAATGAACACACAGCATATCTTTAACATAATCTTTTAAAAAAATTTGCACATATCAGTCCTGTTTTCCCAAAATCACTCATTGAAGAGACTGATCTTAGCCCATTGCATATCTTGACTACTTTGTCATAGATTGATCATACAGGCCATACAGGCCTGGTTTTATTTCTGGGCTATTTTATTCCACTGGTTTATATGCCTGTTTTTATGCAAGTACCATGCTGTTCTGATTATTATGGTCTTGTAGTGTAGGTTGATATCAGGTAGCATAATATCTCAAACTTGTTCTACTTTCCCAAGATTACTGTGGTTATTCAGGGTCTTTTGTGGTTTCATATAAATTTTAGAATTATTTATTCTAGTTCTGTAAAAAAAATGCCATTTGGTATTTTAACAGGGATTGCATTGACTCTTTAGATTGCTTTGGATAGTCTGAACATTTTAGCAATGTTAATTTTTCCTATTCATGTGCATGGTGTATGTTTCCATTTATTTGTATCTTCTTCAATTTCTTTCTTCAGTGTATTATAATTTTCTAAGTACAGGTTTTTTTTTTACCTCTTTAGTTAAAGTTACTCCTATTTTATTTTTAATGCAATTATAAATGGGATTGTTTTCTTAATTCTCTTTCTGATAATACATTATTGGTGTATTAAAATGCAATCGATATCTAAAAACTAATTTTGTATCTTGATAGTTTATTAAATTCATTTATCAATTTTAGTAGTTTTTTGTTGGAATCTTTAGGATTCTCTACATATAGTGTCATGTCATATGTAAATAATGTGTTTTACTTCTTGTGTTCCAATTTGGATGCTTTTTCTTTTCTAATTGCTATGGCTAGGACTTCCAATACTATGTTGAGTAAAAGTGGTGAAATTGGACAACCCTGTCTTATCCTTAATGTTATGTAAAACACTTTCAACTTTTCCCCACTAGTATGCTAGCTGTGGTTTGGTAATATATGACCATTATTGTACTGAGGTATAGTCCCTCTATTGCCACTTTGCTGAGAATTTTTATCATAAATGGATGTTAGATTTTGTCACCTACCTTTTCTTCATCTATTGACATAATCATACAATCTTCTCCCTTTATTTAGTTTATGTGGTGTGTTACATTAATTGATTTGTGGATACTGAACAAATTTTAGATCCCATGAATAAATTCCAGTTGATCATGTGTATGATCTTTAATATATTAATGAATTTGTTTTGCTGATATTTTGTTGAGGATTTTGCATCTATATTCATCAGAAATATTGGCCTATAAATTTTTTTTGTAAAGTCTTTGTATAATTTTGGAATCAAGCAATGCTGGCCTTGTAAAATAAACTTAGGGACCTTTCTTCCTCCTAACATTTATGTGAAAGTTTCAGATGGATAGGTGTTAATTCTTCTTTAAATTAATCAGTGAAGCCATACATTATAGGACTTTTGTTTGTTGGAAATGTTTTGATTACTGACTTGATTTTGTTGGTAGTAGTTGGTTTTTTTCAGATTTTGTTTCTTCTTGATTCAGTCTTGAAAGATTTTATGTTTCTAGGAATTTATCCATTTCTTCCAGATTGCCCGATTTGTTGGCATATAGTAATTTGTAATATTTTATTATTATCCTTTGTATTTTATGGTGGCGGCTGTTACTTCTCTCTCTCATATCTGATATTATTTATTTGTGTCCTCTCTTTTTTTTTCTTGATGATTCTGGTAAAGATTTATCAATCTTGCTTATCTTTTCACAGAAACAGCTTTGGGTTTCACTGAATAATCCACCAGATGAAAAGAAAACTGTAAAATGTTAACTCTCTGAACAGTGTTTTTCTCTCTTAAGGTGATACCCTTTTGTCACTTCTCCTTGGAAAAACGCTATTTTCCATTCTATAAATAAACATGAGTAGAGCTAGTGGAGTCCAGCAGGCTAATGCAAGTTCAGATTTGGCCCTGTGGGAGTGTTATTACAGTTAGTTAGTTAGTTAGTAACAAAGAAATGGAAACAGACATTAAACCTGATTAACCAAGAAGGAGCAACTTCACAGACAAACCATATGACAGCTGCATCTTTTGTCAGAGTTGTTAATCTCTAAGCAGGCAGAAAAGACTATCTTTCCAATCTCCCTACGGACAACCAGCCCATTAGACTAATTATATGGGGGAGTAGAAAGGGGTGGGTCTGGGGAGAGAAAGATATGGTTTGTTGGGCACATGCAGAGTAGAAGCCATGTGGTGCAAGGGGTGATCCTTCTATTAAGTACATGCACAGAAGCCAAATCACAAAGCAGAACTTTGAGCCACGTGCAGCAGAAGATAAAGTGGTGACCATAAATGGAAGGATTCTAGACTGAGAAAATCTGTGAAAATGATTGGGTAGGACAAGTGCACCAAACCCCAGAAGATCTAGGAAAGAAACTGGATAAGAGGAGGGCCTAGAACACTCTTGGAAAACTCCAGGAAATAGGATGGACAGTTTGAAAGACAGCCAGCTTATTCCCAAGACCAAGAATATACAGGAGGATTAGCAAGAACATCAGGGCAGCTGCTAATAGAGCCTGCCCATCCTCTACATCCCCAAGGGTGTAGCATTTCTTCCATGCCAATAAATCTTACCACTATGATTAAACTTTTCTCATGTATATGACTCTGAAATTCTTTTCTTGTGACTGCAAGGATCCATTTCCTCCAGCAACAGTGGGAGGTCTCAATGTAGGAATGATGATGCCCATGGCAATGTGGACAGAGGGCGGAACAATGACAGTTATCTCTCCAGTCCTAGACGTAAGGCCACACAACTCAGTTTCTTCCTGTATGTCTCTAGTGATACCCCAGCCACTGTTCTTCTTCCAGAGTCCAAGGTGAGTGCCTGCAAACATGGGTCCTTTAAAAAAGGTACTTAGATTTTCATCAGGCTTCCATCTCACCTAGACGAATGAAATCCCAAGTGATTCCACAACCAGTTGTTATGTGCCTCATCTTCCTGGTACTAGTGTTCCAGGCTAGGGAGCATGGCAAGGAGCTTAGACTCTTGCCAGGGGGGATCTCTGCAGACCCTCCATATTCTCAACTGCCACATGTGGGTGCCGTGCCTGCCTCTTTTCATGTCTCTGCTCTACTTACCATCTCATAATGGATTCTTCTTTATATCTTTAGTATAGGGCTTCTGTTCAGCTAGTCTTCAGATAGTTATCCAGGTTGACTGTTTCTATAACTTAGTTGTAATTTTGGTGTGTATTGTGCCATCTTGACTGGAACCTCTCCAAAGCTACCTTTAAATAAGAAAAATGTTGAATCACTCATACTACATAATGTTAAGATTGTCTATAGGACTACAAGATGGTATTGATAAAAGGAAAAACATATAAGGCAAGTTTTGATCAATGATTTTGAAATTAAAAATTATCTCTGTCTCTTCCAGGCTAGAACATTAACAACCAATTGAAGATTCTCTGGCATTATTTCTCTGAGACAAAAACCTGAAGTTTTATAGTTAATGACTGTCCCTGACAATTTACAGGAATTATTTCAAAAAGAGATTCTACTAGCATTCTATGGACATGTAGAATGAATGAGAAATAAAATCTGTTGTTTCAATTACTGGAATTAACACAGAAATGTGTACTTGGAAGTAGGGTGCTATTGCAATTAGAATCTTCAAACATATTATATTAATTTAGAAGCAGAGAAGTAGGGAAACTTTGGAGACTGAAAGCATGACAATCCATTATAAGCAGGGAAACACTTCATAATACATGAAAATACATGGAAAATATTCAATCACACTATTTAAAAAAGCAAATCTATAATAAAACAGCAATGAAAGATTTATTTTCTCTACAAAATTTGAAAAGTTTCTAAGTTTTCCCAAGCATCCATGCTTTATTTTGAATTTTATATTAGTATAACCTTCTGCAAAAACAATTTGGCAATATAAATCTTTTGGCAATATAAACCTTTACATTTTGTTTGTTTAAATTATTCATGCAGTAAGTCTACTTCTAGGGATATGAATAAAATAGCATCAGGAATATGCAGAAAAATGTTATATAAAGTCATTACATTAATGCATATTTTGTAACCTCCCAAATTTAAACAAAATATTCAGAATATTTCACATAAAATAAACAATGGAAATTACTTAGAATTGAATGTCCACAGATATTTAGTGACACTGCAAAATATATACTATTATGTTAAGTGTGGAAAAGTTACAAATTTGCATGTTAAGTGAAAAATCCACCAGATAAGAATAAAACAGTAAAAGGCCACTCCATGAACAGTGTTTTTCTCTTTGATGGTGCCATCATAAGTTTTTTCACTTCTTGAAAGATTCCATTTTTCATTTTATGAATAAACATGGGTTACTTTTCATAAGAAAAATTTAAATTTTTGCACTTTTGAGTCTATTATATATATATAAAACACAATAAAATTTCTAAGAGTATGTGCAAACATTTATCTAAAAATTCTGTCTCCCATGTAGAAAGTGTCATGCTTAAAAATTTTCTAATTTGTCATGTCTCAATGATATTGCATTCTGAGGTGACAGTAATTTGCCTTTATACATATCATTTTCTCTTTTTGTTTTCTCAGAAATCATCTTTTTGTGGCAGTAAAGGCTGGGGGTCCTTTAAATAGTATGTAGTAAATCTGTAAACTCCCTGAAAGTGAGTAAAATGCAAGATACTCAGCACAAGTTTATATTTAGGGACTCTTTCGAAAAACATTTCAGAAAGGTAACAAATTACTTTGTAGCACAAAAAGCTTAAACCATATATTTTCAGATTCTATGTATATATGTGGATCAATATTTTTGTGATTCATATTTGAATCAAAATCCTCACCATATTAAAATAAGTTTTTGCTAAAAAATATGCCAAAATTTTCAAGAAAGTTACATTTTTTCTTTACAATTTGCTAAAATTTTTATAAAATAAAATTTTGAAGTTAATTGCATTCTAGAAATTCTAAGGCTATTTACTTTTGGCTTCTTGATTTGAAGCAAATTAGTATAAGACAGTTTTATATATTTGATAAATATGAAAACTGGATAATATTTAGTTTGAGAATAATAAAATAACTGTAAGATTTTCTCCTGTAACCTTGAGTAAAGTCAGGCAAATTATGGAACAAAACCTACCTTCTGAATTAACAGCCCCTAAATAAATATACACACACTGAAATGCATGCATGCTGTCTCATGGATGTTCTCGCAGCTCATGAATGCAAAGCCCATTAACTCATATAAATAGGGAAATTATCTATACTAATGAAAGGTTAATATGCTAATTAGACCAGGAGACATTCTGGACATCATTCCAGACAAAGCCATGGTGGCAGGGCTGAGAGAAGGGCAGTTGGGAGTGATCATACTGGCAGGGAGGGCAATTGAGAGCAAGCAGGCTGGTGGGAGCAGGTCTGCAAGGGAGGTGCAGTTTAAGGTGATCAGGCTGGTAAGGAGGGGCAATTGGGGGCAAGAAGGCTGCGGGGGACAAGCAGACCAGCAGGCAGAGTGGTAAGGGGCGATCAAGCAGGCAGGCAGGTGAGCGGTTAGGAGCCAGCAGTCCTGGATTGCAAGAGGGATGTCCGACTGCCAGTTTAGGCCCAGTCCCACAGGAATCAGGCTTGAATTAGTCGGACATCCCCTGAAGGGCTCCAGATTGAAGAGGTGTAGGCCCTGCTAAGGGACACACATCCTGTGCACGAATTTCATGCACCAGGCCACTAGTAGAGAAATAAATGGGAATACTAATAGGCACTATGGAGGAAAATGTTGGCGTATTGCTTCAGAAGAATTTCTATTGACTGAAAAAAACCTATCTATCCACTAAATTGGCAGTTTAGTATGTTTTCATGAACAGAATTGGTTTATGGACGGAGATCTATCTTATTAATCTAACAATGTTCTGGCTTTGATCAAGTTACTTAAGATATATGAACAACAGCTTTCTCATGTGTAATATTATTTTGCTTACATATCCGTGCCCCAAATATTTAGCTCCTCCCTTGAGTTACCCCTCTATTTTCATGATTGACTTGATCATTCTTTACATTCTGCATTTAGAACATTTCTGTTGCATTTGTCAAAAATGGAAATGACATCCTGGAATTGAACTACACACAGAAATCAAACTCATCATGATCATTTTCTGAACTCTTAAATATTTGCAGTCCTTTTCTACTAAGATTTCAAGTATATCATGTTGAATTTTCTCTACTTCAAAAAACCATTGTACATACTCAGTTATCTCACATAACTGAATGTCTATCCTTTATCAAGAATTGTCTCCCTTAGAACTCAGCTAAAGTGTATAAAAATATACCTTATTTATATTCTTTTCCTTCTGACTCTGGTTCTGTAACACCTGTCAACTCTAACTCTTATCCTTACTGAGATGGAAAAAATGAACCTATGACAGTTACTTGGAATCCACTGTTGCCTCCTCTAAAATCATTTTCTATGTAGCAGCCAGCACTTTCTTTCCAAAATATGAGCCAAATAATAAGTCCAATTTTAAAACTCCCCAAGACACATTTTTTTTCTGAGTTCCCCTGCTTTTTTTTCTGATTTATTTTAGCTCTTTGTCCATGTTTTTATTTAGCTATTTGAGCACTCTTGAGAAAATTGTTTCAAAGTCTCTAGTAAGTCTGTTGCCTGTGGTTCTTCAAGAGAATTTCTGTCACATTTTCTTTCTTTGAATTAGCCATGATTTACTGTTTTTATATACCTTATAATTTTGTTGTTGTTGTTGTTGAAAACTGGGTATTTAAAAAAAGCAGCCACCTTTCCCAGTCTTTGCAGCGCTGTGCTGCAGTAATCCTTCACTAATTATCTTGACATGCTCTGCACCTGGGATCAGCTTGAGGTACAAGCTCAGGTATTCTCAGGGTTTTCATGAATGTGCATGTTGACTGGTACCGTGTGTGGCTTTTTCCACTCCCCCATATACATGGCTGCTTTTAAAGATCTTCTTTTTCCAGAGAGTTTTGTGCCAGAATTCCTTGGCTCTTTAGATGATCCATTATAAGCCTCCACCAGTAATCTGTCCCAGACATCTGTGGGTCTAGAGTCCCTTGCAGCATTTCCTGTTATAACTCTCAGACTCATATACAATTAGGCAAGACAGATACCAGTTCTTCAGGCAGCCACCAGACAGATTAGGACTTTACAAAGGAGGTCTGCTCTTCTCCTTTGGTTTGAGGGGAGAATTTGGGGACTGGGCTGCCACCTCTGCCACACTGAGACCACACTGTGCTGTGTATGGAGGGAGGCAAGAGCAAACAAAACCACCACAAAATTTCCTATCATTGTGAAAGTATGCTTTTTATGATCATTGCTAACTTGCTGCTGTAGACCTTTGACTATTCTCTGATGTTGTTATTAAGTTATTTTAGTGAATTTCTGTTTGTTTTCCATGTTTTCATTGGGTGCAAGAGCTTGGAGCTTCCTACTCAGACATTTGTGGATGATATTCTACCATTCCATTTGAACATCACTTAATCATTTCATTTTGAAAGATGTGACTGTGGGAATACCTACAATTTCATCAATAGATGTGTTATCTGGTATCCAGTACATACTCTATCACTAATATTCTGAAACTTTCCCTGGATTTTATACTACTTTCCAATTTTACACTTTCTTGTCATCTGGTTGCATTTCTGCACAGGAACATGTTCTTGTAGTTAAACTTTGCATTTCAGCTGGTGACAGCCATTGTATCTAAGAATGTGCCAATTTATAGTTATAGATCTGTCACTTTACAGTGCTCTAACACGTACCTAATACAGTATTATTTTCCCACTGAAATAATCATAAGATTCTGATATCTAACAGTGCAAACTTTTTGAAACATTTTAAAATGATATTTGAAATGCATTTTTTATTTCTTAAATACAGAGTGGACAAAGTAGATTTACTATTGTAATAAAAATAAATAATACAATTAATAATAAATAATAATATAATAAACTGTTTCATACATCTGTAAGCCTACCTTTGCCCATGCTGTAGCCTATCTAATAATCTAATAAAAAGGGAATGTGCTAATTGCCTGTCACAACCTCACAAAGATGGTACCCACAGCCAATAAGGAGGGAATTTGTCACCTCCCCAAAGATGGTATGCCCACAGCCACAAAATGCCAGCACTCTGTCCCCTCAGCCCCACCAGGGCAGCAGGTGCACAGCATGACTGGGCCTGCCCCCAGTCTCCTCAGACCCCTATCCCCCTAGGGCTGGCCCAAGGCACAGGCAAGCCTCAGATGACGGCTGCCCAGCCACCCAGGGCGGGTCCAAGGCACAGGTAAGCTTTGGATGGTGGCTGCCCAGCTGCCCAGGGCTGCTCGAGGCTCAGGTAACCAGGGCTTACGCTGCTGGCAGTGGCAGCAGCAGAGGTGTAATTGGGGCATCGCCTTCCCCATATTGCCGGGTTGACTCCCACCCCTGAGGCTTCCGGACGGTGAGAGGGGGCAGGCCGAGCTGAGGAACCTCCCCTTCAGTGCATGAACTGTATATATATAAAGAAGTATATATATAAAGTAGAGGTGATCTTAGCTTATACAAATATCATGTTATTAGAATTTTTAGAAGGAAAATATTCTAAAGCTGTTATTCATCTTTTAAAGATACATTGGCAATCTTAAGGTGACAAAACTGAATATATATACAAATTTTATATGCACCTTTAAATCTTAAAAAAACAAGATATGAATATATTTTAATTGTGTGAGATTCTGTAAGACTATATGTACAAAATTACATCTGAAATCTTTC
Organism: Lasiurus cinereus; assembly: GCA_011751065.1. Lineage (NCBI taxonomy): Eukaryota > Metazoa > Chordata > Mammalia > Chiroptera > Vespertilionidae > Lasiurus > Lasiurus cinereus. The sequence continues at coordinate 23,006,384 of JAAGEH010000005.1, forward strand.
TCAGAAAATTTAGGGGAATTTAAATAAAGTAAAATGATAGGTCCATGGTTGGCAAACTGCAGCTTGTGAGCCACATGCGGCTCTTTGGCCCCTTGAGTGTGGCTCTTCTACAAAATACCGAGGCCTGGGTGAGTTTATTTTGAAGAAGTGGTGTTAGAAGAAGTTTAAGTTTAAAAAAATTGGCTCTCAAAAGAAATTTCAATCATTATATTGTTGATATTTGGCTCTGTTGACTAATGAGTTTGCCAACCACTGTGATAGGTCTTTACTTTTTTCTCAATGAACACTACTTTATTCATAGATAGGAAAAAAGAAGTATGTAAGGTTTTAAGCCTAAGGACACTCATATATTTGCAAGAGATATGAACCTAGTAAGTGTAAATCTTCTCAACCAAAATCAAGCCGCACTCACTAAAAAATAATTGCTTAAGGTGAAAGCATTTTCTTAGGGTCTATTTTCCATGCAGAAACTTACATTAGAAATTTAGTAAGGCTGTGAAGTCCAAACTAAAGTACAAGCACTTGAGTATGGTACTCACAACGACAATGGATTACCTTGATGAATTTACCCTTCTTATGTATTTATCACATTTGGTAATTATTTTACAATGAAATTAGACATGGCATTTAAGTTTCTATGCCAAAGATGTTTTTCATTTATGTAGTCCGGTGTAGGTTTTTATTTCTGACACTTCTGAATAATTCCTACAGCTTTTTTTTCATATTCTTTTATATAAATAAAACTTGGACTTTTGACTTTCAACTAGAAAACAATGTCTATATAGGTATTGTACTGTTAGTAAGTTAATAGAAAAAAGGGATATCCTAGCTGAATATTATCTATTTAGCAACGCTATCAACTAGGAAAACACATTGATTAGAAAATCAATAAAATTCCTATTTTATGGTACAAATTCAGAATGTCTTCGAACCTAATAAAAATGTCCTGCCAGTATATTTTTCCTCCCAATAGAAAATAATAATATTCATTTTAAAAAGGATGAAGAAAGCTGTTTTAATAAAGTGATCCCAAGTGAACTGGGTAAATATATGTGTTTATTTGCTATTCAGTCACACTCAGGTAATATTTCCATTCTCCAATCTTTTATTTAATTTCCTTCTGACCCTCACTTGCACTATACCATATATTTCATTTCAAACTCAGTTAAATAAATAAGTCAAATTCTCTTAACCCATGAATTTTATAGCTATTCTTTGCTGCCAGTAAATCTTACCTTTTATTTTCACTTGTCAGATCAGGGCCATAAGCTGGAACTAGGAAACATGGTTCTGCTCCTTCTCAGAATTATCAGCAATATTTCACCCCACACTTATATATGAATTATTAAGATAGCTACTGGTTTTACAAAAAAGAAAACTATCTCAAATGTAGGATCGCAAAGGGTTAGAAGAATTAAATTCCCTAAATAACAAATACAGAATTGTTTTCTATCTCTCAAGAAAACGCCAATGAGAATAAGAATAACCATTGATGCAAAAATGGGAAGTTGTCAACATAATTTAGGACCAAAAATAGAAGAAAAGTACCATATACACCTGGTATCACATGGGTGAAGGCCAACGAGATAAATTGCCTTTGACGCAGTGTGCTGAAGATGCATCATGAGTATTTATGGCAGCTGTAGCTACAAAGATTCCATATATTCACAGGGTCAGATGCAGAATTCTCTGATAAATCATGCACTCTATGGTATAATGCTGTATTTCTCATTGCAAACATATGGTAACTTTTAATTTGTAATCTTAAAATAATTACTTTAGAATTCATTTTCAAGTATTTTTTTCTTAATATTATAAATTCATAATTTAATGTTTGCCTGATGATGGTTATCAAATATTCCTTTTCACCATCATTCTTTTCTTCCAATTCTTTTAATTAAATATTGAATGTTAATTTAATAGTATTACTCCTTCAGGAATGCCATGTCATAAATTAAAATTGAAAGTAGGTGCAGCCAAAACCAGTTTGGCTTAGTTGATAGAGCGTTGGCCTGCGGACTGAAAGGTCCCAGGTTCGATTCTGGTCAAGGGCATGTACCTTGGTTGTGAGCACATCCCCAGTAGAGGGCGTACAGGAGGTGGTTGATCAATGTCTCTCTCTCATCAATGTTTCTAGCTCTCTATCCCTCTCCCTTTCTCTCTGTAAAAAGTCAATAAAATATATTTTAAAAAAATATTTCAAAAAAAAAGGAAGTAGGTGCAATCATCATGCTACTGAGAAATCTTAATAGTAAATGGGGTCTTTGTAATGGTACTAGATTTATTATCAAAAGATTGTGACCTAACATAATCAAAGCTGAAGTATTAACAGCACCTGGCAACTTTATCGTGCCAAGTCTTGGGAGTGCTGACTTTTCTGTTTAGGGAGTAAAACTGCCCTTTTTCCCCCCTCCCCTTTTCCTCCTCCCTGTTGGCATTCTTTCCTTAGGGAGGTTTTTAACCATTTGCTCTTATGTCCTTGGCTGCGGAAGTTACTAGCTTGTTAGTTACAAGCCGCCTGCATATTGCCCACACTATTTGGCCTTGTTTTAACTTTCCTGTCTCAGTTTCCCTCTTCCTCCTGCCCTAGAATCCTGTAACCCAATGGTCAAAGTCCCACAGTCACTAGGCTATGAGCTTGTTCTCATATCTCCTAAGACAAGCTACCTTTCACTGTGATTCACTGAAACTCAGGTTCACTGAGCCCCATTGGGGAAAGATAAACATGTGTTAAACAAGTTTGATTTGACACTTTTTAACTCTTTTTTAAAGAGCTATGAAAATACATAAGGTGGAAATATCCATATCAATATTGGACACCATATATGATGCTCATCATCATTCAGAAAATTGAAGAGCCTGAAAAACTTAACCTGAAAATTACCACAAGAGAAAAAAAAAGGACTATCAGAGAGTAAGTGGGAGGACCTTCAACTCAACTTCCTAAAACACCCCCTAGCTAAGATCAGCAAAAGCCAGAGAAAAGGGAAAGACAGGTTCTGCCCTTGCTGATAATCACATTTACAAATCTCCCTGTCTAGAATCCTTATTCCTTCCCTTTCCTCTGAAGAACAACCTCTTTAATTATGACTTGTATCACATTTCCTCTCAGAATCAATCATGCAAATATATTAGCACTCAATTGTTATTTTTGTTTCTGTTTTCAATCCAGAATCCAGATATGTTAAATACTAAGTTGCTATGAATTCTAATAAAAACATTATTTTCAGCATATGAATACATGTAGTGCTAAGAAATCTACGAAAAAAAAAAACCAAAAAAAAAAAGATGCAAACAAATAATGAGTACATAAAGTCAGAAAATAGAATAATTGTGTGAGGGACATTTAAAATCGATAACAAAATACATATTTGTGCTATGCATAATTAAATAAAGCTAAGATAAAAATTATGATTCTCATTACTTAATTACCTTAGAATTTTCCTCAATTTGGCTTTATAAATACACTCTCTATTCTCTGGATAATAACTCATAAGATTGTACAGCTTTGGCTAAAGAGAGTAATAAAAGAATCAAAGAAATATTGTTTAACAAACAAAATACTACTATCTAGAGTCTCATTTATTTGTGCTACTGGAAACAACTCTTAGGGCCATTTATCTATAAACAAAAATATAGAATCAAATCTAAAAATAGAAAAAGGTATTAAAAGAGACCAATATTTTTAATTATACTGCATTTAATAATCATAAATCATAATCTCATAAACTAAGATATATTAAACATCTATTATTTTCCAAGCATTTTAAAAGAAGAATTCTTACTTTCAGAAGCAGCCTTATTATTCTCATTTTACATTTAAAGAAACAGTTTTATTGTTTTGAGAGAGGGAGAGGGCGAGGAAGAGAGAAATATCTTGCATGCCCTCTACTGGGGATGAGCCCAGAACCAGGAATCTTCTCCGTGCAAGGGATGACACTCAACCAAGTGAGCCACACTGGCCAGAGCCCCATTTCAGTTATTAATACTCTCTGAAGGAGTTTCATAAGGGAAAATTTATCCAGAATGTGATTTAAAATAAATCCTGGGTGACTAAGGGTTTGATTTATTTGAGTCTAAAGACTACAGATGAATAATACTTTGGAAATATCAACGTTATTTATTGGATATACAAAAATATTTAGAATTCAGGTTCTATATTATTTTACTGTTTAGACAATTTGAACATACCGAGGTTAAGAAAAAGAAATCTCATCTTTGTAACAATGATATATAGTGTCTGGATCTCCTGCATAAGTTCTTTTACTTTTCTTTTTATTTGACTTTTAAATGTGAACCCTAAGCACTAAGAAGTGCTCCTAATGGCTAACTAGAATTAAAAAAATAGGAGAGCTTCCATTCACTGAAAAGCCTGCCTCGGTGCTGAATTGCCTGCCCCTTTGCTAGACTTGCCTACCTGCTCTGTGTTTCTGCCATCTGAGCCAGTGCTTATAAGAGTTCCTGGAACCCTATGCCAACCAATTGGACTGAGACTTTCCCCATTCAATTGGAGCTGCACATCTCCAACCAGAGAGGTTCTATTCTGACCAATCAGGACAGTGCCTTTTGGAACAATCAAACCATGAGGATATGGTTTTCTCATTTGCTTGGGGACTGCCAATCAGGAAACAGGGTCAGGGACTTCTATCCATATAAGCCAACTCCCCCTCTGACTCAGAGTGCACTTTCTACCAGGAGCAGAGCTGCCTAGCTGAAAAGGGGCCTGGCCCAGGGCAGTCTCACAGCCATGCTGTAGCGCTATTGAACTGTTTAACAGCAGTGCTATTCTCATAGCCATGCTTATCATTGTTTGCACTAAAGTTTCTTTCTTCACTGCACCCCAAATAGGGGATTCTGGCATTGAATTGGCACCAATGACCATTGGAAAACTGATATAAAAGAGTAGAAATCACTGTTTTTAGCAATAAAAATATTACTAGAGAGAAGGAAGGAAAGGAGGGAGGGAGGAAGAGAGGAAGCAAAGGATGGAGGGAGGGAGGCTGGAGGGAAGGAGGGAGAGAATGTGGCTTATTTTGAGTTGTGGAAAATTGATCCTTTTGTTTTTGGTACTATATACATTAGCATGATTGCACAAAACACAACAATGCATGTCAACTAATAGATAATCACATTAGTTCAAAATTTTCTCTATTTTCAGAAATTGAATAGTTAAGGAATAAAACACTTTTTCTAATATTGTATCAATCATTATAAGCATGCAATGAATAAAATATAATAAAAATTACTGCTAGATATATTCAATGGATTCCAGTACATAATAAATTTATTAGCAAGTAATAGTTGAACACAAATGCTAGAAATAAGATAAATCTTTTTTTAAAAATGGAGACATTTAAATAAACAGAAAGAACAAACTTTATCCAGTAAAGTCTTATTAAACTGTTATTAGTGTAACAGTATAATTTGAAGAACTTGTTTTTCTTAACTAGATATTGTACAATATTTTAATAAAATAATTACCACAAAGTGGCTGACTCAAAGTCTTCTATTACTGTACTTCACAGTTCAAATAAAATTTTATTTTTTGAAACTGATAATGGCAATATCATTAAAAACAAACCTTTGAAAAATATCAAAATTGGTGAGCACAATGTCTAATGAAAATTGAAAAGAAAAATTATGTCTCAGGATATAGAAAATATACTCTCAGTAACAATAATTAAGAGCACCATGCAAGGGAATGAGCTATATTTTCATAATCTTTGATCACTCTCTAGTTAGTATAGTTTGTTACATATTCATATATAAACTATTTATCTCTTTCAAGTAACACATTCAGCATAACTTAAACAATTAATTATAGTTAGTGTTTCTGTTGTCATCTTGAAATACATTGTTTATTTAAATAAGGCCTTAGTGAATAATCATAAAAGAGCTGTAACTAAAAACGTTTTTCTTGAATATGCTTTGAGAGAATCAGTTTAGCTTTTGGTATTATTTTGTGTTCTCCCTGAAGAAAATACTTGTACTGACAGCAGCAATGTAGTCAATAAAAACTGTGGACATAAATGATTAATAGCTAAGGACTAAAGTACTTAGACATCAGGGACCAGATGAAGGGCGGGGAAGTCCTAATGGACTTTGTCTTTTAGGTCACTGTTCTAAATTTCACACTGGTCAGTAGTCTTGGTAAGACATTGCTATCTAATATCTGAGACATATGAGACTGGCTATCTCCTGACAGTAATGGTAATATAGGAAAAAGAGCATGTTTGAGCCCAAATTTGAGATAGTCATACATGTTTGACATATGGTGAACCTGGTTACATGTAATCATGGAAGGATGAAGGAAAATTTAATAACTTCTACAATGCAATTTAAGCAATTAAATGTAGAAATATGGTAAGTAGCAGAACAAACATTAGTAACAAAGAATCACATTGAGATTCCGAAGGTCCTAAGGATAACATGTAAAAAAAAAAAAATTGGTTCCTAAGTCTCTGTGCTAGAGAAGAGTAAAAGAAAGGACATCTGCTTTCCATGTCATCTAAATGCTTCCTCCTAGGCTTCAATATATGGTGAAAAGAGATACATTTATCCATACCTATATTTATAAGCATGTATGTGATAAGTGGAAAATTAAAAACATATTTTGAAACCAGTTAGAATTATTTACCAGTGGTTTCTCATGGTTTATTTAACTGATTTCAAAAGACATTCTTGGTCCTTTGCAATATACTGGGATAAATGCTAAATGGAACACTAAGATTAATAAAACTCAAAGTTCATGAATCAAAAGCTCTGAGTAGAATAAAACAAATGCATGTAAAATAAGCACATTATAAGTTTTATAATATACTATGAAAAATTTTAAACATTTCTGATTTATTAGAAGTTAAAAAGAAAAAAGTTCTATAAACTCTCTTCCTATCCAATGCAAATGACAGCTCACTAATTGTGTGTTTTATCTATTGCCCCTTAATTACTATTAACAGTTCTTTACTCAATAGCCCAGTAATTACTCAGGGGACATTATAGCTCCAGCACAAGTGAGCAGCCAAAGTGGAAAAAAATGCATTCAGCTATTTATAAAGGAAAAACAATGTGTACCTTAACATATACATACCAATTTTAACTGTAACTCAAAACTGAAAGACGCCGAATCCAGTTTGGCTCAGTGGATAGAGCGTCGGTGTGCAGACTGAAAGGTCCCAGGTTCGATTCCGGTTGGGGGCATGTACCTTGCTTGCGGGCATATCTCCACAGTGGGGTGTGCAGGAGGCGGCTGATCGATGTCTCTCTCTCATCGATGTTTCTGACTTTCTATCTCTCTCCCTTCCTCTCTGTAAAAAATCAATAAAATATATTTAAAACAAACAAACAAACAAACAAAAAAACCCTGAAAGACACTGAATGCAATGAGCATTCTATTATAATGCTTAGTTGTTGCTGTTGTTATTTTTGTTACTGTTGTTTTCAATCCAGAATCCAGATATGTTCAATATTAAGTTGCTATGAATTCTAATAAAAACATTATGTTCAGCATATGAATACATGTACTGCCAAGAAATCAACCAAGCCCAGACCGGTTTGGCTCAGTGGATAGAGCGTTGGCCTGCGGACTGAAAGGTCCCAGGTTCGATTCCGGTCGGGGGCATGTACCTTGCTTGCGGGCACATCTCCAGTGTGGGGTGTGGGAACCTCTTTCCACGTCCCGCATGGTTCAGGGTTCCCGGGTCAGGGTTCGGGTTCTGAAGGAGGCCGCACGCAAACGAAATGAGAGACTAGAAAGTATTAATTTGGCGATATTGGGGGGCCAGGCGGGAGCCTTCCTCTAGTGGAAAGGACTGCCACTTGCTCTGGCCTTTTTCTCCCTTTTATTAAGGCTTTGGGACACACCCCTAGCCTTTAGGCAGGAGATAACAGAAATTAACATGATACAAACAGATAGTTTCAACTAAACAATGAGTAATCAGCTCTGACCTTTCAGAGCAATTAAGGTTGGCCAGCCTTCTGGCTTCCCATTTACATCCATTTAGTGAGAATAATATTTGGTTTCCGACATCTCCCCCGTTTTCTTTTCCTCTAAAAAATCTTACACCTCCAGACTAGAAATAAATATTAAGAACAAAAAATAAGACAAGCGACAATGGCTATGCTAAGAGGTAAATGAATAAGTCTATAGTATCTTTCTTTCTGGACCAACAGTCCTTTGAGTCCCAGTTTCAATGTCCAACAGTTTTTTAAATGTACGTATTAGCAATGATATTTCAGTTCTGGATGGTGGACAAATGGTGGCAATGCAGGTCCGACTCTCTCTGGTTTGGTCCTGGGCAACCTGCATCGATGCACAGCTGCTGACTGTTAGGATGGCAAGGTGTCCTCAGCATCTTCCATCTCTGGACTGCTTCTCCTCTTGTCTTCATAGCTGGAGCATTCTCTGTTGTAGGAATTCACATGGTCTTGGAGCTGTTTTTCTGAAAATATATAAACATTCTCGACCAAAAGTTAGTAAAGGAATTTTTTCTATAAATTTGACTTTAGATCCCTTTTATTTTTGCCCAAATGATTTTCCTTTGACTTATTTTAATACTATGTATGTTTTTCATGGGTGTCTTGCTGTTAAGTAAAAAAATTTTTTAGATGTAATTTGCTTACAGGATGCTTTTTCCTTACATAATATTACTGTACTACCCCCCCTTTTTTATGTAATTATGGTGCTTTTGGAAAATTTTTTATAATGCAAATATGACTGCTTTATATTTATTGCATGTTGAGTAATTTTACCATGCAATGAACTACCAATAGAAATTTAAGTTAATACTTTAGGAACAACTGTTTTCCAGTACAATTAAATTTTCTTGAATATTCACCTATTTCAATTAACCAATTAAATTAATTTGAAAATTTAACTACTATTTTATTATTAAATTTAATATTCTAACAACAATCTTAGTTTTATCCTGTAAATATTAGAGGAAAGGATTTATTTGCATTATTGAGTAGGCCCTGAGCATTCCTGGTGTTAAGTTGGATTTAGAATATAGGGCAGCTGTCAGCCAAGTCTGTCTGTTGCTGGGTCCCCATCTGAGCTGCACCAAATCTTTGTCTGTCATTTATGTCCCGAACGGAGCTGGGCCAAGTCTCTGTCTTGTCACCTGGATCCCGATGGGAGCTGGGCGTGGGAAGTAAAGCAGCCATGGGGCAGGAGACCTCCCTCAGAAGGGGCGAAGGTTCAAGCCTCTGCAATGTTGGGGGGTGAGGATCAACCTCTGTTGATCCCCAAGTTTTCTCCTGATGGCCCCTCTGCGACTGTGCCTGTCTTAGGTCAGGAACTACCATACGGTACCAACCCACCTTACCCGTCATTGGAAAGCAGGGCAGCATAAGGCCCAGTTCCTGGCTTAGGCATTGGTTGGTGTAATGTATAAGTTCCAGTTGCTCGTCTCTGGCTAACCAGCCATCCTCTGGGGCCAAGCAGGTTGATGTGAGGTTCATTCAGTTCCATCCCCTTGGACGCTGATGCCCTTGTGGCCTCCACGCCCAGTACCTGCCTTGGGATCCCCTCACCTGCTGGCAGGGTCCCAGCACTGATCACATATCTTGGGGAACCCAGGTTTCTTCTCCAGGAAGGGCCCAGCTCACACCATTGGATGAGAGACAGATTCATGGTACCAGCCAACACTAGGCTTCAACATCAGCATGAACAGAAAGCAACAGCTGTGGGAGGGTCCTTCTTGGCAAAAAGAGCAAGAAAAGCCAATATAGAATGCTCAAGTGCCTTCTCACTGTCTTAATTCCTTTTATGTTATTTATTTATTTATTAAATTGCTACCAAATATTCAGAGAATTAGATTGTAAGTTTGTTTGGGATATTTGTCAAAAAAAAATTATAATGACATTGTAGAATAATATTATGTAAGGAAATTCTTTTGTTCTAGGCCATGGCAATTCAATTTTAAACTGGCTACCAATTTCTTTTTTTGTATAGAGAAGGTCTTAGTTACTTTATTAGAATATTTAATCAAATTGCTTACAAAAATATTGGCTCTTTATTTAGCTGAAAACTTTGATTTTTATTTAAAAAGCTAATTTATTAATTAAAGTAGGTATCTCAATTTAAAAAGCAAATCAAATTTAGTAAATGGTTATGTCTGATTCACAAGCCACAAATGTTGCCCTGCCTCTAGCTTAAGAATACAGGTGGCTTTGGGCTTTTTGTCATTTTAAATTCTAATGTTGGAATTTTAAGAAATATTTACTTAATTTTGCCCTTCTTAGAGACTACAGGAAACAGGGGAATCAGTACACCTAACGGTTCTTACCTGTGGGAACCTCTTTCCACGTCCCGCGTGGTTCAGGGTTCCCGGGTCAGGGTTCGGGTTCTGAAGGAGGCCGCACGCAAATGAAATGAGAGACTAGAAAGCATAAATTTGGTGATATTGGGGGGCCAGGTGGGAGCCTTCCTCTAGTGGAAAGGACTGCCAGTTGCTCTGGCCTTTTTCTCCCTTTTATTAAGGCTTTGGGACACACCCCTAGCCTTTAGGCAGGAAATACCAAAAACAGAAATTAAAATGAAACAAACATAGAGATTGCTTCAACCAATAATGTTTCAACTAAACAGTGAATAATTAGCTCTGACCTTTCAGAGCAATTAAGGTTGACTAGCCTTCTGGCTTCCTGTTTACATCCATTTAGTGAGAACAATATTTGGTTTCCAACACTTACCCATGAAGGGTCAGGAATATAAGTCAAAAATACTTCCCCATGTGCCCCAGGAAATATTACCGTACAGCTGGTAACTGTTGGTATTGCAAGAAATTCATTCTTAGATGTCTGTACCATCCTCTTTACCATGCTCCCGGTGGCATAGGACCCCAAATTCCTGTAGGAATAGCTTGCAGAGCAATTATCAGGAGTCAAAGTGACCGCTATGGTGCTGTTAAGATCCAGGCCTGCACTTCCTGGAGTTGCTCAGATGAGGGAATCCACTGTGGGCCTTGCAGGGCAGGTTTCCCCTATTAATAACGGGGCTGGGGGGCACCCCTCTGGCCATTTCCCGGCGGTTGACTATACCCTGTATCGTGATTTGGAGGCTGCCCATTTCTATGAAATTTTGATTTACACTGTCTGGCCCAATGGTTACCTCTCTGACATCTAGGACACCGAGAGACTGGATCTCTCAGAGGCTGAGTGTTTATGCCTCTCCCCTAGAGTGCTACCTTGTTTCCTTCTTAGAGGCCAAACCTTCACAACATTTAAAATATAGTTATTAATTCTTATTTGATAAAGCTTTCCATGAAATTTCAAGTATATTAGATCGGTTAAATTTAAGAAGATGTCCTTTAAAAAGAGAGAACAAATTTCTTGTATTACTCTGGGCCCATGGAGCTTTACAAGAATCATCTCTGTTAAAGCCTTGAAATTTTAACATGGAAAAAAACCATCAAATATATATATTCATATATGATTTAAAGATTATAATATTTTTTATAATTATCTTAAGATATCAATTATATTTTTAAACTGTCAGTTGGGAATCACAGAATTAATCCTTTTTTATTAGACCAATAAATAATGTATTTT
>JAAGEH010000005.1:23018030-23074640 GCA_011751065.1 Lasiurus cinereus
TATTTTGAATTCCTAATTATTAGAGAAATTTTATTTTCTCCCAATTTAATTTGCATTTAGCTGAAACCTTGATTAATAACACAAAGTCATCTCCTTTGGGTTCCTTTACGCCATTTTTCTTAAAAAATAAAGACCAGTTCTGGTTTTTCTTTTTCTGCAGCTTTTGCGGAGAGATTCCAGCTTAAAACCCTGTCTAATATGTCCAAAAAGGTGGACAATTGCGCGCATTTCTTTTTAAGCCGGGCTTCTCTCCTCATGAGTACAGAAATTCCAGAGACATCTCTAAATTTTTAAAACTTTTTCATGGCTAGAAAGGAGACTTTAGATTAGTACACTGGGAGAGTGGGCTTTCATACTGGATTGCCACAGTGTCTCTCTTCCTCCACATCCTGCTTACTTCAGGGGAAAGCATCAGTAACAGATCTGGCCTAATTTCTTTTCATGCTTAAAAGATAAAGACAGATCTTAAATTTTTTCTTTCTTTTTCGATTTCCGAAGTAATAGCACCTAATTCGGCCAAGATTAGCATTTCCCTGCGATTTCTCTTATAATTTTTAAGTGAAACCTTAAGTAATCTCATTGCAGGAGAGCAGAGAGCCTTGCCCTTTCCTGCCACCTCTGAATTTCTCCACACCAGAGGCAGTTTCAGCAGTGGAGTTTCACTTATTACAGATTTCAGATTCCAAATGCAAACTAAGATTTTAATTTGAACAAGAAACCACATTATTTAAGCATGCAAACCAAAAGTCTATAATAAAGTTTACTTTATATTTATAACCGAATTCTTCCCCATTAGCCTGGCTGCAAAAGACGTTCCCACCCTACTTACAGATCTAGACTCTGTAGTTAATCCGTGGGCTTTGCGTACCTTGAATTCCCCTCACCTTTTCCTAGGTGAATCTTCCCTCACCATTTTCCTTGGTGAATTTTCCTTCCTTCGCTCTTAGGCGAATAATACCTTCTCCTCCAGACGTCCGCGGTCAGGCGCCAGATGTGGGGACCTCTTTTCACGTACCGCCTGGTTCAGGGTTCCCGGGTCAGGGTTCGGGTTCTGAAGGAGGCCGCACGCAAACGAAATGAGAGACTAGAAAGCATTAATTTGGCGATATTGGGGGGCCAGGCGGGAGCCTTCCTCTAGTGGAAAGGACTGCCATTTGCTCTGGCCTTTTTCTCCCTTTTATTAAGGCTTTGGGACACACCCCTAGCCTTTAGGCAGGAGATAACAGAAATTAACATGATAAAACAGATAGTTTCAACTAAACAATGAGTAATCAGCTCTGACCTTTCAGAGCAATTAAGGTTGGCCAGCCTTCTGGCTTCCCATTTCCCTCCATTTAGTGAGAACAATATTTGGTTTCCGACAGTGGGGTGTGCAGGAGGCGGCTGATGGATGTCTCTCTCTCATCGATGTTTCTGACTTTCTATCCCTCTCCCTTCCTCTCTGTGAAAAATCAATAAAATATATTTTTTAAAAAAAAGAAAGAAATCAACCAAGGAATATCTGTTCTCAGAATAAGTGGCATTTTGTTTAGGTTTCTGATGAGTAAAGACAATACATTTGAAATATATTTCAAGTTGGTGGTGAGCATTGGGCAATTTAAACTCCCTCAGAATGATTTTTTTACTTGTGACTGAATATAATATCTTTTTTATATGTTGCTATAAAAAATTAGAAATTTACATGTAAATAATAAGCGCCAGGTAGATTTTCTATTTTGTGCAACAATTAATCCTATATTTGAAATAAAATGACACTTTTTTCTAGTGCATCATTTCCTAGGTAAAAAAAAATGTGAGAGTTGACCTGATGGTCACCTCAGAAGAGAAAATTAATAAATGGATCACATGGAAAGAGAAAGCGAGGAAAAAGAGAAATAGAGTGTAGGATCCTCAATCATGTGAAAATGTTTAAACTGTAATTTTGAAAACTTAACTTTTTCACTTTGAGAGGTTTTGGGAACTTGCAGGTCTACAAGGATCCTTCTTGTTTTATGTTATCTCTCTTACTCAATAACAACAACCTCAGAAAACTTTCAGTAATTAACTTTATTTGACATTCTTAAATTTGGTTCTTGCTGCCTAGAGTAAATTTATTTTTATATTAAAAACTGAGTTTGTAATTAGGACATCATGTCAGTAACTGTGTGTGGAAATGTGGGATTTTGTGGGTGAGTGTCTGTGCATAAGCACATGCCATTTCTTATTAATTCATGAGATGCAATGATGTTTGATCACACAAATACATTTGAGAACCTCTGAGTATATTTATCATGACTTATCTAATCTGTTTTGCAGGCAGAGTCATCTAAAAAAATTTAATATCTTCATGTATTCTCACTAAATTCACACTATTCAGAAATTATTCAATAGCTTCCAAAATACTTACATTGTCCTAAAAGACCCTTCATCATCTTTGCTTATGTTATTAGTTCTATTTCAACACCATTGACCCCTTTCCCTTTGTTAAGAGTTAGTCAAGTGTTCCTTCTCAAGTAGCAAGTAAGCAGGTGGTTTGAGAGGAATTTAACTGATAGGAAATAGGTCAACTATGTAGGACCATTCCACTTGATCTAGTTAACTTCTGTCCAACTTCATCATTGTCCTCATGCTATGCTTCAAACTTAATTAAGCACTTCTTATTTTGGAATGTCCCTCTTTAGCCCAAGTCTTAGCCAGATTATTTTATTAAATATTTCATTCATTTCCAGCTCTTCTCTCAGTTATAAATTATGCATTCACGTGTGTGACAATTTATCTCACCTATTACCTATAATCTCTGTTTTTATCCATCTAAACATCTATCACCCTATCTATCTATCTATCTATCTACCTATCTATCTATCTATCAATCTATCATCTTTCTACAGGTCAAATCTTTGTTCTCAAATGTCTCCCATCTCTAACATTCAGTCCCTGACAAAGTTGTCCATGGAAAAAAATGCCTCAGTTATCGAACAAAATTCAGTTTTGGACCCAATAATCCTTTTATGCTGATACCTGTCTGATTAGTCATACATCTCTCAGGTGACAAAGGAGAGAATGTAAGAGTATGAGTGATTTACTGCTAAACCTCATGATGTCCTATATATAAGAAAGGTTAAAAAAGGGAATTATTTGGGAGTCTGAATGGATTAACTCAATTTACATCTTATCTAATAAAAGAGTAATATGAAAAATGACCATACCTCTGCTACACCCACGAGCCATACCCACCAGCCAGACCCACCAGCCAATCAGAGTGAGTATGCATATTAGTCCAACCAAGATAGCTATGGCCATAGAGAGAGCAGGAGGGAGGCTTTGATTGCCCCTGGTGATGGAGGAAGCCAAGCTTTCCGCAAACACTTCCCCACCCAGGCCTCTGCTTAAGACAACAAAGTTTTAATAGCTACTGCCTCCAAGCCAGGCTTGGGTTGTCCTGATGATGGAGGAAGCCATGCTTTCCACACACTGTGGCCAGTGCTTAAGGCAACAAAGTTTCAATGGCTGTGCAAGCAGAAGGCTTGGCTCTGCTCCAGGCTGCAAAGTTTCAATTGTAGAAGATAAATAAATCCCAGATACCAGGGCATCCACTTGGGTTGCCAGGGGCCATGGCAGGCCTGGAAACCACCACAGGCCCCTTGCCCAGGCCACACCATGCCCCAAGGGAACACCCACCCTGATCCAGGACACTCTTCAGGGCAAACCAGCTGGCCCCAATCCGTGCACCAGGCCTTCATCCTATCTAATAAAAGAATAATATGCAGATTGACCATCATTCCAACACACAAAATGACTGCCCCCATGTGGTCAAAAGATCCTGCCCTCATGTGGACACAAGATGGCCACCACAAATGGCCAGCAGGGGAGGGCAGTTAGGGTTGACTAGGCTGGCAGAGGAGGGAAGTTGGGGGTAAACAGGCTTGCAGGGAAGTGCAGTTGCGGGGAATTTAGGCCTGCAGGGGAGGACAGTTAGGGGTAACCAGGCCTGCAGGGAAGGGCAGTTAGGGGTGACCAGTCCCACAGGGGAGGGAAGTTAGAAGCAAACATGTGGCAGGGGAGCAGTTTGGCATCAATCACGCTGGCAGGAGAGTGGTTAGGGGCAATCAGGAAGTCAGGCAGGTGAGCAATTGGGAGCCAGCAGTCCTGGATTGTGAGAGGGATGTCTGACTGCCTGTTTAGGCCTGATCCTAGCCTGAACAGGCAGTCAGACATCCCTCAAGGGGGTCCCGGATTGGAGAGAAAGCAGGCTGACTGAAGGACACCGCCCTTCCCCCTCCCCCTGTGCACGAATTTTATGCACCGGGCATCTAGTTATTTATAATGGAGGAAACATTATTCAGTTCTTAAACAAATTGTTTCTTGAACAGCCTTCGGAATGAATTAAGTAATAAAGATTGAAGGTTTGACTCTATCATCTATCTACCTACCTATCGTCTATCTATTTATCTAACTATCTATTCCCCCAATAGACCAAGCAGTGCACTCAGTGAGAGAAAACTCATATGGCTTTTGCTCACCATAAAATCCAATAGTCTAGAATGTTACCAGACAAAAATAAAAAATAAAAAAATAACACTTTAAAAAAATCTATTTAGTAAACAATTAAATTTCATATAACTTTGATTCCTCTATTTCCAGACTTTTCAGTATTTTTCCTTTTTTGGGTGCTCAAAGGTTTTCAGAATCTGTATCATGACAGATTAATCAATCAAGCATTATTGTTCTGATTAAGCAAGCAAATATTATCCTTAAGCATAGTATTTGAATATATATATCTTCTATTTGAATATATACTTTTTCTTAATAAATTTAAATTATGGCATGATTTTTATACCCAACTTTTCCTGACAAGAAAGGATAGCCTTTCATATAATTTAAAAGCTTATGCAGTATTATATATGCATAGGAGCAAAACAAGCCATTTAGAGCAGATAAAATTATTCATGATGATCTTTAAGTTCCTTTGCAGCCCTGAAATTTGATGAATCTACATGCCACCCTAAGTCTATGAAGTGCTTTGTTCTTAATTCCTTGACCCTGTTTTTGTTATAATTTTAATTTGTCTTGAAGTTGGAACATCATGTCCTTTTATAACTTGAATCAGCAGCCACTGAAAATCTTTAGGCAGATGTCAAGACCCATTAACCTGAAGGGTGAATCAGCAGAGTCAAGTTAAGCTATAAAATATTTTAAGATTTATTTCTCTCTTTTTGCAGTTTATATAAAGGTCTCATAAAAGATTATCTGATTTAAGCTGTTGATAATTTAAAGATTTTCTAGAAGCATGGATACATGGAACAGAATGGCCAGCCTTCAACAGGAGATTAGTGGGTGTCTGGATAAAGAAGGTGAAGGGATTAATTAAAGAACATATATGCTTACCCCAAGGACGAGGACAATAGTTTGTTAAAGGCCAAGGGACAGGGATATGAGATGGGTGGAAGTGGAAAAAGAGGGGAAAAGGAGAACACCTTCAATCATGTCCATATTAAATTTTTTTAATAAAAAATGTATGTAGCACCACCACACTTTCTCAGGGTTGACTTGGTGCTTTCTCAGCTATCTGAGGTTGCCATAGCTTCTGTGAGTGGATGACTATAGTACTTCAGAGGCAGCATTTTCAAGCAGTTACAGAAATAGGAAAGGGTATTCCCAAGCAAATTTGTACTTATTAAATGATCAGTGCTCCCTAGAGCATTTGAGTACTCAAGGGCCCTAAAGGAACTCTACCAGGGAACAAAGTAGAGCAAAAAATGTATAGGATAATTTGTATTTCTCATTGACTTTGACTTTTGCTGAGAACTTTTAAGAGGAGTGAACAAAATATGTTCACTCTAACACAGCCTTATGGGATTTAGAAATACTTTTCTAGAACTATTGGCTTGAGATAGTAATAATGTAAAGTAGACATACTGGATGGAATTCAGAAAGTACCATATTCCATCAATAACCCCTTTCTCTTGAAATAGACTTACAAGTCCAGGAAGCACACAGAACCCCATATAAAAGGAATCCAAAGAGGACTACACCAAGACACATCATAATTAAAATACCAAGAGCAAAAGACCAAGACAGAATATTAAAAGCAGCAAGAGAAAAACAGTTCATTACCTACAAGGGAGCACCCATATGACTGTCAGCTGATTTCTCAACAAAAACGATGCAGGCCAGATAGGAGTGGCAAGAAATATTCAACGTGATGAATAGCAAGAACCTACAACCAAGAATAATCTATCCAGCAAAGCTAACATTCAGAATTGAAGGGCAAAGAGCTTCACAGATAAGAAAAATCTAAAGGAGTTCATCAACTCCAAACCAGTATTATATGAAATGCTGAAAGGTACTCTTTTAGAAGAGGAAGAAGAAAAAGGTAAAAGATAAAAAATTATGAACAAATACATATCTATAAACAAGTGAATCTAAAAATTAAGTGAATTAAAAATTTGATGAACAGAATAAACTGGTGAATAGAATAGAATCAGGAGCACAGAAAGGAAGTGGACTGATAATTCTCAGGGGGAAAGGGGTGAAGGGTGTACAGGGAGAGACTGGACAAAAATCATATACCTATGGATGAGGTCAATGGGAGGGTGGTAAGGGCAGAGGGAAGGGTGGGAGTTGGGTGGAGGGGAACTATGGAGGGGAAAAAAGAGAAACAAATGTAATAATCTGAATAATAAAGATTTAATTTAAAAAGAGAATAAAAATATTCAGTTGGCTGAGGGTTTTAATAAAAAAATCCCTAATGAAAAAAAAAATAAAAAATGTTTGTAAATTTATAAAAAAGGAAAATAATGTAGAAAACAATATCACTGAATAACCAAGGAATGTCCATGGATAAAACATTTTACAAAAAGCAACAATTTGAAGAATTTCTGGTATTTGCTTAACTCCCCTACTGCATCAGTGCTAATCTATATAATTTTCACTTCAAAAATAATTCCTCTGGTTAAAGAAGACTTCTGAAATTTATTTATTTATTTATTTATTTATTTATTTATTTATCTTAATTTTTTTATTAATGTATTACATGTATACATATCTTCCCATTGCCCCCCCTCCTGCTCCCAGGCATACCCTAACCCCCCTGGCCCCCCTTCCCCCGTGTCTTGTGTTCATTGGTTGTGCTTATATACATGCATACAAGTCCTTTGGTTGATCTCTTATCTACCCCACTTCTCCCTAACCTTCTTGGTATAATTTGATAGTCTGTTGATGCTTTACTGCCTCTGTATCTATCTTTTTGTTCATGAGTTTATAATGTTCTTTATTGTCCACAAATGATCATGTGGTGTTTCTCCTTCATTGACTGGCTTATTTCACTTAGCATAAGGCTCTCCAGTTCCATCCAGGTTGCTGCAAATGGTAAGAATTCCTTCTTTTTGATAGCAGCATAGAATTCCATTGTGTAGATGTATCATAGTTTTCTGATCCACTCATCTGCTGTTGGGCACCTAGGCTGTTTCCAAATTGTAGCTATTGTAAATTATGCTGCTATGAACATAGGGGTGCATAAATCCTTTCTGATTGGTGTTTTTAGTTTCTTAGGATATATTCCTAAGAGTGGGATTGTTGGGTCAAATGGGAGTTCCATTTTAGTTTTTTGAGGAAACTCCATACTGTTCTCCACAATGGCTGCACCAGTCTGCATTCCCACCAGCAGTGCACAAGGGTTCCTTTTTCTCTGCATCCTCGCCAACACTTGTAGTTTGTTGATTTGTTGATGATAGCCATTCTGACAGGTGTAAGATGGTATCGCATTGTCATTTTGATTTGCATCTCTCAGATAATTAGTGACTTTGAGCATGTTTTCATGTGTCTCTTGGCCTTCCTTCTGTTGACTTTCAAAAAGGTTCTATTTAGGTCCGTTGCCCATTTTTTTATTGATCATTTATCTTCCTTTTATTAAGTTGTATAAGTTGGCTGTAGATGTTGGAGATTAAACCTTTATCAGTGATAACATTTGCAAATACATTCTCCCATACAGTGGGCTTTCTTGTTGTTTTGTTGATGGTTTCTTTTGCTGTGCAAAAGCTTTTTATTTTGGTATAGTCCCATTTGCTTATTTTCTCTTTAGCTTCCATTGCCCTTGGAGCAGAATTGGTGAAGATGTTCTTTCGGCATATGTCTGAGATTGTGCTGCCTGTGAATTCCTCTAGACTTCTGAAATTTAGATTCTTTTTCCCATGTAACAACACATGATATAGCTATATCTTTAAGAATAAGTAAAAAATAACATAATGTTGTGTATTCAAGATTAGATATTAAAAATATAATCAGACTATATTGCTTCCAAAAATAATCTTGAAAAAAAACACACACCAAAAAACACATTTCCACTATTAGAAAAAAATAATACTCCTGGCTCCTACCTTTGTGTGTTTGTACCTGCTGAGATTTTCCAGATTGTTGCTTCTATCCTGGCCCCTTGTTTGCTCTTAGAGGTGGTAGCTAAATATCTGTTATGGACACAGAGGCATGCCACGCAGATCTCCCTTCCAGGATGCCTACCTGAGGAAAAGTGGTCAACACAGGGTCTCCAGCTGTCAGTTCCTTCAGGCTCTGCCTCAGCTCTGCAGAGAGTGATCTTACCAATGTCGTTTCTTTCCCAGGTGAGCCCACATTCAGTGAGTAAATGAGGTACTGGGTAACAGCCCAGTAATTTTGTCCCCCGCCCCAAATACTCAGAAAGTTTTATTCCAGAACAGTTGGATAAGAGGTTGTTGGTCCTGCATTGTAGTGACACTTCTGCCCTGCCTGGTGCTGCCTTGGACAACTCCCTCTCACAGGTGTTGATCACTGGTAAATTATGGCACTCCAAACTCTGCCCCAGCATCTGCTTACAAACATTGTCCCAGCATCTGCTCTGGAGCACCTAATCTGTGACAGTTTTACCAGAAGCAGTTGAAAAATACAGGTGATAAGGTTTTACAGCTAAAGCGCTAACCACCTGGCTGGCAATAAAGACTTCATCATTCTTGGGAGTTGGAGTACAGACAGTCCCTGGCACAGGGTGGCCGTTCTACTGCTAAAACCAGAGATAAATAATGATGGTGTACGTGTGGAATGGAATGCATTAACTAACTTGTCAGGCTTTTGAGACATATGGAAGAAACAGTAGCCGTTAGGAATTGTATTGTATGATCATTGCTAAGCATGATTAATGATTTCTAAAGAGATAATGAGCATCTGAGATACAGAAATTGACACTTGAAGCCAGGAGGGAAAGCTGGGGTCACTTTGGTTGCATATAAAGAATCTAACCTCCTGCAAGGGGAGGGCAGATAAAGCTGAAAACCAAGATCAGAACTGTGGTTAAACTTCAAAACAGAAAAGCACCTAACCAAAGTAAGGGTATTATGCCAGGATCAGAGCTCTGGTTGGGGAAGATTAGACACTGATACATGAATCATATGAGCCTCTGAGCCTGTAGATGTGCTTTGTCTATCCATTCTTGGTAAGAGCTAGCACTTCCTCTAACCTCAAACACAATGCAGAGGGGGTTTTTTTGTGTTGCTTTGTTTTTGTTACAAAGTAATAATCTCTTGGGGTTATTAGAATTTAGTTGGCCAAACAACTTTAATCTATATGCTATATGCCTTTACTACTGAAAACAGTATTACAGGGCATTATATTACTTAGAAATCAATAGGAATAGATTTAATTCACTAACTTTAAAAATGAAAATATCCACTATTGATTTTTTCACAAGAAATATAAAGTCATTTATTTTTAAAGTTTTCAATAAAATAATCAATGTTACATTTGAAATTTATTTAAAACAAAAACAAAAAACCTAGAGCACTCCCTTTCAGGAATTTCCCACCCATTTTTTGTCCACTTGGCCTATAAATAGTGTTAAATTACAGAGTAACCCAAATGAGGACAAGCTGGGCTTGAGAAGAAACAAATAAACTATACCACCAAGGTATTATAATACATAGCTGTCCTTTACTTCACTGGAACCACAGGAGTTCACATGAAATTGTATTCTTAAGAGTGTTTGATTCGAGAGCTGGAATATGAAATTTGTTGCTTGGGAACACTTTCTTAAAATCTAACATTTGACACCTGTTGAGGACAACATAGAATGGTATGACTCATTATGAGAATGGCTTATAGAAGCGCAGAAACAGCAATGCCACTGATACACAAAGTTATAATGGAGATGAGAGAAAATAATTCAAAGGCTGAAGGAAGTGACATAAGGAGTGTGACCAGAAGACCTGCTAGGTGACTATGCTTCATGGGAAGGCCTGGAAGACACACATTTATCAAATTTAAAATCTATGCACCAGTGAGAGGGCACCAGCATCACAAAGTATGGAGTGTGGCTCTAATCTACTGGCCAGGGGTGTCAACTAGAAAGACTATTGCAAAACTCAGGTCACTGACTGAAATGAAGATGAGAAAAATCCCAAAATTACAGAGGCCAAGTGAGGCAAATGAACTGCCAGAAGCCAAGGAGAAACAATCAGAATGATGACAGGCAAGGTTATGAAGTTAGTTCATAGACCACAATACCTTTAGTGGTAAAATGGATAGGTATCTAATAGTGGTACTACCCAACTTGTTTAGAAGAAAAAATCAAGTATGTGGACTGGGAAGAAGGTATTGGATCATTCTCTCCTTTAAAAAGTCATGCAACATGCAGTACTATGTGTCAGTTATAGCTCAATACACATGCACACACACACAAAAAAAAACAGTCATGATCCTTGGATACTTCCATATATACTTGGACATGAGTCAGCTCAGCTTTTAACCAGGAATCCACTGACTAAAACAGTGGATCTTTAGGAAGAAGAATCCATGGGAAGAACACACAAAAACTTTAGGTTTTCTGTCTAAATTGTAAGCAGTTTAGAACTTGTCACTCCACCCTAAGAAGTAAAATTCTGAATAAACTTAGTTTTTATTAGTGTGACCATGAGATACCAAATAATATATTTCAAGAATTGTCTATTATGCACTGGGCCCTGTCATCCTATATAATAAAAGGCTAATATGCAAATCAACCAAATGGCAGAAAGACCAGTTGCTAATACATGCACTGACCACCAGAGGGCAGATGCTCAACATAGGGGCTGTTCCCCTGGTGGTCAGTGTGCTCCTACAGGAGGAGAACTGTTCAGCTAGAAACTGGGCTCATGGCTGGCAAGCACAGAAGCAATGGTGGGAGCTTCCCCGCCTCCACAGCAGTGCTAAAGATGTCTGATGACTTAGGCAAGCGTCTCTAGCGATCAGTCCTAAGCCATCAGTCAGACATTCCCTGAGGGTTCCCGGATGTGAGAGGGCACAGGCCAGGCTGAGGAAGCCCCATGAGTGCACAAATTTCGTGCACCAGGCCTCTAATAAGATCATATAAGCCCAGAAGCAATCCATTATATGATGCAAATAGTATAACCAGGATAAAGAATAGATAGGGCCGGCCCTGACCAGTGTGGTAAATTATCAAATAGTTTACTATTTTGTTAACTTGTAACATAGCAATCATTTCATGGTTGGAGAGTTCTTCGACATGTATCAAAGGTTCGAAGGTTCCATCATGAACATCTACCTGGGTTGTAGGTTCAATACCAGGCCCCATCAAGGCATGTGCAGTAGGCAACCAATTGATGTGTCTCTCTCACATCTAGGCTTCTTTCTCTTTCTCTCCTACACTCCCTCTTTTTCTTCCATTCTCTAAAAAATGAATGGAAGAAATATCCTCAGGTGAGGATTAACAAAAACAAAATAAAACAAACAAACAACAAACAACAAACAAACAAACAAACAAACACAATAGACAGAGCCAGAGGGCATAAGCAAGCTGCATAAACAAGTAGCTCAGATCTTCCTGACACTCACCACAGTTGCATAAGCACCCACTTTTTTTTAAATTAAATCTTTATTATTCAGATTATTACATTTGTTTCTCTTTTTTTTCCCCTCCATAGCACCCCTCCACCCAGCTCCCACCCTTTCCTCAGCCCTTAGCTCTCTCCCACTGATCTCATCCATAGGTGTATGATTTTTGTCCAGTCTCTCCCTAGACACCCCTCACCCCTTTCCCCCTGAGAATTATCAGTCCACTCCCTTTCTGTGTTCCTGATTCTATTATACTCACCAGTTTATTCTGTTGATCAAATTTTTAATTCACTTAATTTTTAGATTCACTTGTTGATAGATATGTATTTGTTTTTAATTTTTTGGCTTTTACCTTTTTCTTCTTCCTCTTCTAAAAGAGTACCTTTCAGCATTTCATATAGTACTGGTTTGGAGTTGATGAACTCCTTTAGCTTTTTCTTATCTGTGAAGCTCTTTATCTGCCCTTCAATTCTGAATGTTAGCTTTGCTGGATAGATTATTCTTGGTTGTAGGTTCTTGCTATTCATCACGTTGAATATTTCTTGCCACTCCTATCTGGCCTGCATCGTTTCTGTTGAGAAATCAGCTGACAGTCCTATGGGTGTTCCCTTGTAGGTAACAAACTGTTTTTCTCTTGCTGCTTTTAATATTCTCTTTGTCTTTTGCTCTTAGTATTTTAATTATGATGTGTCTTGGTGTGGTCCTCTTTGGATTCCTTTTATATGGGGTTCTGTGTGCTTCCTGGACTTGTAAGTCCATTTCTTTTACCAGATGTGGGAAGTTTTCAGTCATTATTTCTTTAAATGGGTTTTCAGTATCTTGCTCTCTCTCTTCTTTTGGCACCCCCACAATTCTGATGTTGGTACGCTTGAAGCTGTCCCAGAGGCTCCTTACATTATGTTCACATTTTTGGATTCTTTTCCCTTCTTGCTTTTCCAATTGAGTGTTTTCTGCTTCTTTATATTTCAAATTTTTGACTTGATTCTTGTCTTTCTCTCATCTGCTGTTAAGACTCTGTATAATATTTTTTATTTCAGTCAGTGTATGTTTAATTTCTATTTGGTCCTAGACCGCTGCCTTTTCAGCTCCCCTGCGCACCAGGACCACAGGAGTCTAGGTTTCCAGGGTTTTGCCCGAAAAAGGGGCCCAGTAGACTCAGAAGTGGCACATTTGGGAGGGTCTGTCTCCCACCCACTTGCGAAAGCCAGCGGCACGTGCACGACCAGACCTCCGATCTTTTGCGACTCCCTAAATTTCCGTGCACCTCTCCCTTTTCACAGTCCAAACTCCCCCTGTATGAATTTCAGCTGGATCTGGGGTTTAGTGTCATAAGATAAGGGGTTCAATGCTGTTGGGAGTCTCCGTTTCCCTCCTGCCAGAGAAAGCCAGCCAGGTACTTGGGCACCCGCTCTCTCAGTGCAGGTGTCTCCGTACCTCAGCTTTTTACAGCTCCTCTGGGTTTCTGTGAGCCCCTCTCTTTCCTTCTAGCTGTAGAACTTACACTCGGCCAGCTTTCCTGTGGTTCTGGATGATGTCTGTTCTGTCTTTTGGTTGTAGTTTTGAAATTGTTGAGTGAGGCAGCAGTGTAGGTGTTTACTTATGCCGCCATCTTGGATTCTCTCAGCACCCACTTTTCAACTCTCCACAATGGCTGTATGAGAGGTCCTGTACCACCTACTTAAGGAGGAGGAAATAATCCAAGATTGGCTGATGGACTAATGGGTTATGTAAAGACAAATTTATAATGAACGCAATGTTACAACAGCATATCCTGCACACATCAAGAGCAGCCAGAAGTAAGTGACTGATGCTTTCACCATTTCTTGGGCATGCAGATTCTTTTGAACTTGTGCACAGCCTTTTACATCCCAGGGAGTATGTCGGATATTTTCCAAATTGCCTATGGTTGTCAAGTTCTTCAAGACTTTAAATTTTTAGTCAGGGACATGTTTGCCCTCACTGATCACAGGATGTTGTGGTATTGCTTACACATTGTATAAATCATGTTAATACACAAGAGGTGAGTTTTTATTTGTGTGTTGATCTCCCTGTGCTGTACCTGAGTCAAATCAAATAACTACAAAAATCAGGATATAGAAATTTCCTCAGGACTTGCAAGTTTAAAACAAATATTACCTGTTTTGGGTCATGGTGCTTTTAATATGAAAATTGGAACTCGTCCATTGTTAGTTTCCAGGTTGTCACCTTTTCATGGCCAGCCACCACACCACATTGACCTGTAGAAAGGCATGACAAAAATACTGTATTCCCAATTTAAAACACTATGGGCCCTGCTTTCTTACCCAGATTCAGTAGTTTATTTTGGTAAATTACTTCTATTGTTTCTGTGGCTTCACTTAATTAACAGAGTTCTGAACTAGTTAATTTTAATTGTTTGAACCAGTATTTCTGAGCAGACATTAAATTTTGTGAAATATTTATTTTTGCATCAGCCGAAACATGTAAACATGTGATATTTCTTCTTTGCCCTGTTACTGTGGTAGAGTACTATCATTCAGGGTTCAAGCAAAGAAATAGAACCAGGAGGAGATACAGTTTTGGCATTTCACCTGATGACATTGTATGTTGTTACTATGTTTCTTTCATTCATTGAAAATGTATTAATATTTTTCTATTATATTGTAAGCATTGATGTAGTAATTAAGACACAAGTCCTGTTTTCAGTTATATAGTGGTAATAACAATGTGGTAAGTGCTAGAATAAAAAATGTACGAGAAGTTATAGAATTTTTTTATTGACTGGGGATCAAACCGGCAACTTGGATGAATTGGGACAGTGCTCTAACAACCAACTGAGCTATCCAGACTGGGCCTTTCACAGCATTTCTTAAATTGAGTTCTATGGAATTTTATATCATCATCATCAGTGAGCTTGTTGATGTATATTCATGACCTCCAGCCTATATAGGCCTGTAAGTCATAATATGTCAGAATTATAAATCTGGATGTTTAGTAAAAATCATTAACTGAGCTGTAGAATAGAGAGGAGATAATTCGTAAGTGAAAGAAGCTGTCAAATAACAAAGGCCCTTGACCTACTTGACACAGTTTTTACACCCTCTGTCTGGACCTGATGAGAAATAGGAAGCCACTAATGTTATTTCACTCGAAAACAAATTTGTGAGCATCTGGACTAATATGTGCCTCTGCAAATCTAAGAAGCATAATAAAATTGGACTAATATCAAATAGACAAATAATTGAAGAAACTATTCTCAGTAAAAGGTAGATGGCATCCTGGCATTTCTTAAAAGTCCTTCCCTCAAAGGACTTTGAGGAAGTCCTGATTGCCCCTAACCTTTCTTGGCTTCTTTTTATGGTTGGCTTCTTTTCATTGTGCATCTACCGAGGTGTTTTCATTAGGGTTTCCACTCTTAACAACCAAAGGACATCTGGGAGCCTGCTGCCCTGAGGGTTGATGCTGAGACATTTTCAGTGTATCATCTGTGTACTGTAGTGCTGTACATCTCAGCATTTCATCATCTCTCCTCCCTAAAGTTTCAACAAGCACAGAGGGTCATCATCCTGAGAGGGTGATACTTTTGAAGTTCCTCAGGAGAAGCAACTATAGGAAGGGGAAATGAAAGTTGCCAACATATAATTATGGCCTCTGAACAGAAACATGTCCAAAACGCAAGATTATCATTCTTCAGTTGTGTTGCTGCAGTGATTTGGAGTCCTCGGTGTAATACATACCTGGCGTCAGATTACTCACGGGGGCAATTAGGGAAGGATCGACACTTTTGATGACGCTCTAATTTCTTTAATATCTTACTTTTCACTTTATTGCCTAAGTTCCACCAGCTCACATTTCATCTTCTTCTTGGTATTATAATCTTCTCTTTGAAGCCTAGAATTTAGTTCTTGTGTAGGAAATACCATTATTTTCTTTGATTTTTAAAAAGTGTATTTTAAAATGGTCTTTGATCCCTTGTATATTATTTGAGAAACTTCTGTTATAAAGAATAGTTTCTAAGCTTTATAATGTTACTCATCTTTCTTTTAATTCTAACTTTTGTGTGAAAAGTATTTGAGGTGAGGAGCAGCAAAAAATGCAATAGGGTCACCATAACAGAACTTCAATGAAGGACATATTTGTGATCAAGATAGGCAGGAGGAAATTTCTGAGGCTTGTCTTATTTCACCATTACAACCTTGTCAGTCTCTCTTCTTTCTTGTAAGTACTAAGTATGCCTAGGTAAGGGTGTGTAAATTTTGCAAACTTAACTGATTTGTTACTTAACTGATTTGTAACAAAAGTTTACTAACTATTTTGTTCATTTGTAACATAGCAATGCATGCTAGGCCATTTTGTCAGTGAAATGTAGAAGATATCAAGCTTAATTATTTGTAGAAATTCTGATATTTATAGTAACTATAAAATTTCTCAAGTGTAAATTATACTTATATTCATCTATTATTGTCAATTTAATGAATATTTATTTTTGAATAATTGCTCACCAAACATAAGCAGTGTATAGATTTACTATCATGAAAATGCAGGAATCATTTGATTATATAAAAAGGAAATGCTTAGAGAGTTTTATGAATTATCTGAAAAATAGAAATAAAATGTTTAGCTTTTTAGCTTTTAACATTTTTTTTTTAAATCACCTCAGCCCTAACTGGCTTGGCTCAGTAGACAGAGTGTCAGCCTATGGACTGAAGGGTCCCAGGTTCAATTCCAGTAACGGGGCATATACCTGGGTTGTAAGCTCTATCCCCAGCCCTGGTCAGAGCTCAATGTATCTCTCTCAACATCAACATTTCTCTGTCTCTCTCCCTCCCTTCCACTCTCTCTAAAAATCAATGGGAAAATATCCTCAAGTGAGGATTAGCAAATAAATAAATATATAAATTCAACTCACTTTGAAACCAGGTATTAAATTGTTTACATTGGGGAAATTTTATTAATTATAGAACACATAGCAAATAATCTGCTTTATATTTCAAGTCATTTCAAGACAGACAAAATAATCACAGGCATAAGAAATTTGAAAATAATCATATTTACTAAAATACTGACATTTATACAAATAAGTTTGAACAGCTGGATTAAATTAATGCATTTTTGGAGATAAAATAACTTGCCAGAGTCCATGAAGATGAAATGAAGAATTTAAACAAGTAATTTCTTGTAAATAAAATCAATAACAAATCACTGGAAGAATAAGAAAATCACCAGTCTTAGGTTGGATATTGTATTGGTGCAAATAAATAAATAAATACAATATTACCAATTATAATTCAGCAGCACATGTAAACAACATAAGATGACCAATAAAAAAAAAGTAAGCTCCAATTTATATTAAGTAATAGATTGATAAAATTCACCATACTTACAAATCAAAAGAAAATTTTAATTTCACATTGACAGGTTAAAATGGTATTTAATTAACAACATATAACATTAATTTTTGACTTATTACTTTTAACAGTATAGGAAATTATTTTTATTAAACAAATGACCCACAAAATAAATCTATAATCATGTCTAAATATTTTCTATCCTATATTCTGTTTAATGCAATTCAAATTGTGAAGCAAATGGTTAAGCTGCATGTCTATAAACATTTTCTCCTATTATAGGGTAGACTCTAGGAAAGTAAGTGTGAGATGGTCAAATCTATAAAGCTACTGCTAATGATAGCATTCCTAGAAAACAAATTAATGGTATTTACAATTTAGAGATTCCTTACCTTTGGCATGCTTTAGAAAGACATAACAGGTCTGTCTAGCAATTTTTAGAGTAAACAAATCTAAAACCTGGGTTTCTAGTACTTGTTTTTTTAAAAGTCACTTAAACTATGTAATTATCTGAATATAAAATGGAGATGTTTCATGACCAAACAGATTTCTTTTTCGAACTAATGTAGCTACACACAATGATTAGGGGACCTCACATTCAGTGTGGTCAAGAGTACATCTAAAGTAGCAAGGATAATTGAGCTGACAGTCCCTGATGTTACCCCAGTTATATTTCTGGGATTATGGGTATATTTGAAATATTGCTACTTGATAAGATCACTGATTTGTGTCTGTGATTTGAGCTTGTGTATTTAAATATTGTTGTTAGAAACCTTTACTTTTCAAACAACTTAAAGTGACATAAATTAAACCCTACTTAAGAGGCTTTCAGCATTTAGCTTTTATATCTTGTGTTCATTTGGAGATATATCTTCATGTTACTTAGGTTTAGTTTCTTTTTGAAAATCAGTAATATTGTATAATGTCCTTTTCTGTGAGTTTCTCTTACATTCTGGTAATATCCATTTAATTTCATGTTCTTTTCTACTTAATGTTGCACTAGTTTGTGTTGCATTTATTTATCCTGACTATAAACAATAAAATAGAAGAGAATATCAGTTCCTTTATTTGGAGTCTGAAAGATCTATTAATATGTGGGAATGTCAAGATTAGAGTTCAAAGAAACCTGCTGCAAACCTGAGAATAAATATATGGTGACAGAAAAAATATTTTATTTGGGTGGTAAACATACCATACAATAAAGAGATGATGTACCATAGAATTGTACAATTGAAACCTATATAATTTTATTAACCAATGTCACCCAAGAAATTGAATTTTTAAAAAAGACAAAAGGAAGATTTAGGCAGTCAGACACATGTTCCCCTAAGCTGAGTTTCCAATAAATCAATATAAAAGTCTCAATTTGCTTGTTATACAGCTACCATATAAATGGAAGCTGATACCTATGAATGGGCCTTACACTCACACAAACATGAAGATGTCAATAGTCTCCAAGCCGATTTGTCAATTCAATGCAATTCCAATTAAAATCTTAGAAAATTTCTCTGAGGATATAAGCTAATTTTAAAGTTCAAATGAGAGGCAAAAGGTCAAGAATTAGGCAGATTTCTTCTAAAGAAATAAAAGGTGGTGGATTTTTCCCTATTAGGTGTCAATATTTTTTTCAAAATTATGACAAAGTATAAACATATGAAAAATAGAACTAGAGAAACTTCTAAATTTAATTTACAACAAAGGTGTGATTCCATATTATGAAAGTTAAGGGATTATTTTATAAAGGTTTCTAGGACAATTAGTTACCAATATTGAAAAAAATGATGTTTATCTCTATATCATGCCATGCAAATAAATCAATGTCATATGGAACAAAGACATAAAGGTATAAAGTGAAACCTAAATTGGATTTTAAAAGTTCTCATCACAAGATAAGATGGCTAAAATAGAGAATGGAAAATAACAATTGTTGCAAAAATATGAAGAAACTGGAAGTCATGTTTTGTTGGCACAGTAAATTGTAAAATGGTGCAGCCATTTTGAAAAATAGTCTGGCAACTCCTAAAACATAAGACTTAGTATATGTCCCAACAATTCTACTACTAGGTATATATCCAAATGAGCTGAAAATATAAATCTACATAAAAACTTGTACATGAATATTTATAGAAATATTATAGAAGTATTATTCATAATAGCCAAATATTGGAAACAACACAACTGTCTTTCAACTGATGAATGACCAAACAAAATGTATATCCTTATAACAGAATATTATTCAAATATAAAAATAAATGAAATACTGATACATACCACAATATGAATTAACTATGAAAAATCAACACCAACAAACAACCAACCCAATCAAAAAGTGGGCAGAGGATCTAAAAATACATCTCTCCCAAGAAGACATATGAACAGCCAATATATATATATATAAAAAGATGTTCAACTCACTGGCAATTAGGGAAATTCAAATCAAAACTACAATGAGAACCATCTTACACCTCTATTGAAGTGGCCATTATCAACAAGATAAGCAATAACAAGTCCTGGAGAGGTTGTGGAAAAAAGAGAACCTTCATTCACTGCTAGAGGGAAAGTAGATTGGAACAGCCACTATGGAAAGCAGTGACTCCTCAAAAAATTAAGAATAGAGCTACCATATGACTCAGCAATCTCTTTCCTGGTATATACATGAAAAACTCTAAATCATTTATTTGAAAAGATATATGCACCCCTATGTTTACTGCAGCATTATTCACGGTGGCCAAAGCATGAAAACAAACAAAATGTCCCGCAACAGAGGACTGGATAAAGAATATGTGGTACATATATACAATGGAATGCTATTCAGCCATAAGAAAGGATGAAATAGCATCATTTCCAAGAACATGGATGGATCTTGAGTGCATTATGCTAAGTGAAATAAGTCAGTCAGACAAAGCTGAGAATATATTATTTCATTTATAGGTGGGATATAAAATTAAAACTCTTAGCATAAATTGCAGTGTGGTGATTGCCAGAGGGAAGAGGCTGGGAGAAGAGAGGATCCTAAGGTAAGGTGACATGAGAAGATTTGACTCGGGGTAGTGCACACATAGTGCAACATACAGATAAAAACATACAACATAAAAATCCACACCTGAAACCTATATGTTCAAGTTGACCAATTTTACCAGAATCAATTTAATAAATATAAAAAGATTTTTTAAAAAATGCTAAATGAGAAGCCAGACACAAAGGCCACATATTGTATAATCTTATTTACATAAATAAGATTATACAATATGTATAATAAGTAAATAAGATTATAAATATGGAATGACTGTATGGTGATTCTTTTGGGGATGAATAAAATGTTCTAGAACTAGAATATGGAGATGGTTATGGTTCAATAAGTATTTGCTGCCTTGACATCCAAAATTATGGAGTACATGTGGCTCTAAATGCCTAACCCCTAAGCCATCCTCCCCAATATATTCCTGTGGACAGGATCACCTAGCCAGATAACCTTATGATCATAAGGATCAGGAAATTACCCTGAGATGCTGGTTTAAGTTCCCTCCCAGTTGTGTAATACACAAAACAGATCAAACACACACATTCTCTTATAGGAAGTAAGAATTTTTCCACTTCCCTGATACTACAAAGACTGCCTCCCACAGCCTCTGCTTGTTCACTCTGTTCCTGAGTAGCATGCTGTGTCCCCCCTCAGAGTTTGAGTATACATGATTAATAAACAGATTTCAGTTTCATCTAACCAGTGTCAAGTGTCATGTGTTTGACTATATCCATAACTCTATGGTGGGACCCCCTCTCTGAACAATAGGGTGTTGAGCAGGCAATACAAATATGGTCATAAAACTCTTGTGAATATACTGAAAATCACTGAATTGTATAATCTAAAAGGGTGGTTTTTATGGCATATAAATTATAACTTAAGTAAAAAGAAAACAAAAAGCTGAAAGAGATCTTCCTACCAACTTTACTAATAAGGTTATACATAAAAAATATTTTTAAAAACCTACAGCTCAATAAGTAAAATGCCAATGTTTTAAGAGAAAAATGTGCAAAAACACACATAAATAAGACATTTCACATAGAGGAAAATATAAAAAAAGGATAATTACCTATAAAATACAAGCCATGAGTTTTTATCCTACTAGCTGATCAAAGAAATGCAAATTAAGGCAAATGAGATACATTGACACTTAGTAGTTTTAAATTTAAAAATTCAGATAAAACCAAATATTGGAAAAATTGAAGCAACAGTAACTCTTGTCTACTTGTGGAAGGATATTTTGGTACAACTTAAGCTATTGTACATAGACTGAGGTTAATATATAAATATCTTCTGTCCTGGCAATTACACTTTTAAATATCCTAAGAAAAATCATGCTCATGTAAATGAAGAAACATATATGAGAATTTTCATTGCAGTTGTTTTTTTAATTTAATAAATATTTATTGTTCAGATTGTTACAATTGTTCCTCTTTTTTCCCCCATAGCTCCCCTCCACCCAGTTCCCAACCCATACTCTGCCCTTACCCTACTGTCCTCATCAATAAATAGGTGTATGATTTTTGTCCAGTCTCTCCTCACACCCCACCGTATCCCCACACTCCTTTTCCCTGAGAATTGTCAGTGCAGTCCCTTCCTATGCCCTCGATTGTATTATATTCACCAGTTTATTCTGTTCATCAGATTTTTTTTATTCCCTTGATTTTTAGATTCACTTTTTGATAGATATGTATTTGTTGTTCATAATTTTTATCTTTACCTTTTTCTTCTTCCTCTTCTTAAAGAATACGTTTCAGCATTTCATATAATACTGGTTTGGTGTTGATGAACTTCTTTAGCTTTTTCTTATCTGTGAAGCTCTTTATCTGACCTTCAATTCTAAATGATAGCTTTGCTGGGTAATCTTGGTTGTAGGTTCTGGCTATTCCTCACTTTGAATATTTCTTGCCACTCCCATCTGACCTGCATAATTTCTGTAATCAGCTGACAGTTGTATGGGTGCTCCTTGTAGGTAACTAACTTTTTCTCTTGCTGCTTTTAATATTTTCTCTTTGTCTTTTGTTCTTGGCATTTTAATTATTATGTGTCTTGGTGGGGTCCTCTTTGGATCCTTTTGTTAGGGGTTCTCTGCTCTTCCTGGACTTGTAAGTCTATTTCTTTTACCAGGTGGGGGAAGTTTTCAGTCATTATTTCTTCAAATAGGTTTTCAGTATCTTGCTCTCTCTTCTTCTGGCACCTCCATAATTCTGATGTTGGTACGCTTGAAGTTGTCCCAAAGGCTCCTTACACTATTTTCATATTTTTGGATTCTTTTTTCATTTTTGCTTTCCCAGTAGTGTGCTTTTTGCTTCTTTGTATTTCAAATCTTTGACTTGATTCTTGCAATCCTCTAGTCTGCTGTTAGATCTCTGTATATATTGTTTTTATTTCAGTCAGTGTATAATTTGAAGTTGGTCCTTTTTCATATCCTTGAGGGTCTTACTAAATTTATCAGCCTTTTCTAGAAAATTCTTGAAAAACCTTATAACCGTGGTTTTGAACTCTATATCCAGTCATTTGCTTTCCTCCATTTGTTTCATTTGTGATCTGTTCGTTTGTCTCACATTTTGGCTATTTCTCTGAGTTATAGGTTGGCTTTGTCCTATAGGGTCCAGTGGCTGAGCATTCTCAGTTACCTGACACTCTTGGTGCATCCCTTTGTGGGCTGTGTACACTGTCTTGTAGTTAAGCCTTGATTGTTGTTGGTATTACTGGGAGGAATAGACCTCCAGGCCAATTGGTTGAGAGGATCAGCTGTGTCTATGCTGGGAAAACTTCTGTGTTGGAAACACCCTTATGGGAAAAGACTTACAAAAGCCTCTGTGCTCAGTTTGAATGGGATTCTCAGGGCAGAGCAGACAGTATTGGTTTCCTGTCAGCCTTGCCCTAATAGGTCCCTGTGTCTCAGTGTCTCATGGTAATCGCTGTAAGCATTTCTGAGAGAAAGCCACCCTAGAGTTCTGCCTGCTGCCAGTTCAGTTTCACCCGGTATGAGTCTTCTCCCCAGAGTCTCGCCCGGAATTGGAGTTCAGCACAGTTGGGAGCTTTTGTCTCCCTCCCACTTGAGAAAGCAAGCCACGCACGCACTCAGTTGTCAGTCCTCTCCATGAGCACCTCAGTACCTCTGCCTCCTCCAGCTCCTCTGAGTCTCAGTATCCTTTTCTCTTTCCTTCTAATTGTAGAATTTCCACTCAGTCAGCCTTCCTGTGGTTCTGGATGATGTCCATTTTGTCTTTTAGTTCTAGTTTTGAAATTGTTTTGTGAGGCAGCAGTTTAGGTGTTTACCTATGCTGCCATCCTGGTTTTTCTCCATTGCAGATTGTTTTTAATAGCAATAAATATACAAAGGAAAACCAAAACTAAATCAATAGGATACTGAATACATAAAGATTCACTGACATCATATAACACTGTACTATAGGTAAAAATTAATGAAGCAATGCTATACATAGCAACAAAAAACTTACTCGTAGACCCAGTGCTATTAATTAAAATCTGGTAAGTTTGAGTGCTAAGTCCATGAGTGCTTGTTTTGTTTTGTTTTATAATCCACATATGCATATGTTAAAAATATTTTCTAGGATATATATATATATATAATCAACCAAAGGACTTGTATGCATGCATATAAGCATAACCAATGGACACAGACACTAGGGGGGTGAGGGCATGTGCCAGGGAGGAGAGGAAGTAGAGGAGGCCAGGGGGAGGTCAATGGGGAAAAAAAGAAGACATATGTACTACTATTTGTAATACTTTAAATAATAAAAATAAATCAAAAGCAATTTTCCCAACCTTAAAATAAAATAATAATAATAAAGTGGAAATATCATGTTGTCTACAATTAAAATATTTCAGAAAATAATGTTGAAACAAATTGGGCAGCATGCTTATTGTGAAATCTGGGTGATGAGTGGAGAGTATCATTTTTACTATTTAGAAATTTATGAATGTTTAAAACTTTTCACTTAATAAAAAGATAAACAAAACTGAAAATCAACAACACATAAGCAATTATCTATATATATAAAAGACTAATATGCAAAGTATCCTTTCCAGGAGTCAACCTGGAGACCGGGAGTTTGATCACTCACTATGATGTGTGCTGACCACCAAGAGGTGGTGTGTGGAATGAAGGCAGGCCCTGGCTGGCAGCCAGAAGGCCCCAATTGGCCCTGATCACCGAATTTCATGCACAGGCCTCTAGTTTACATATAAACTATTCCTGACTGCAGTTGTTCCCAGCTGTAGAAACTTAAGTACTGTAAAGTCCTTCGTGACTAATTTGGGGAGGCATCATATGTGTTTAAAACATGATAATGAACAACCCTTGCCAGATTGTGTGGCATCTGCCATTTATGCCCTCTTTGCATTCCTCCCTATGGGTTCCCATTCACTAGGTATTAAGAGGGTTGTTGTTGTTTTTGACACTGCTTCTATATTCTACTCAAAAAGCTTTGACACACTGGAATCTTCAAGGTGCCAAAACCCTAACATGCTAAATTACAAAGTGGGAGAAAATGCTTCTCTTGCATTAATTGGTTACAAAACTTTATACTCACTGAAGAACAGTTCTTATTTCTGCCTCCCTCTGCCTGTGGCAATCACTGTTCTGCTGTTTCTGAGTCTGAGTATTTAAATACCACATATAAGTGGAACCATTCAGTATTTGGTCTTCTACGGTTAGCTTATTTATAATGTCCTCTTGGTTCATCCATATTGTCATATATGTAGGAAGCATTTCTTCTCTATTAAGTCTTATAAGCACTATAAAGTTAGTGACATAATCTCCTCCTAATATATTAGGTATATCATTAACTTAGAATAATATATATGGTTTTATTAGCTGTCTTGTCTGCTTCCACTCTTCTCAGACTCCTAGATTTAATACATCTACATATGTCTGCACATACATACACATATTCCTCCATTAGACCTATATTTACTATCCTTGGAACACATCTGCAGAAACACTTTGCCAAGTAAATAAATGGACTAATTAATCATATGCAGAAAAACAATGTGTGCCATTGAAAATACATTTAAAATATTATATTTATTTTTCTCTCCATTATTTATGAATTTTGCAATTTTCCAATACCAAGATAGATGTGTCAAGTTTTAAAAAATGAATAAAAAAGACCATCTCTAAAGGATTTCATGTCTATTGTAAGGCTTTCACACTTTTGAATCTCAAAATCTCTTTACACTATTAAAAATTATTGAGAATTTAAAAGCCTTTTATGTGGATTATAACTATTAATATCTATATTTGAAATTAAAATGTAAAAACTTTTAAAATACCTACTAAAGCTGAATAACTTATAAAATATCAATATTTCTTAAAATATCAAAGATGAGAAACTTATGCATGCATATTAGGATAACCAATGAACATAGACACTGGATGGGAATGACTGTGGGGGAGGGGTCAATTGGGGAAAAAGGAGACCTATGTAAAACTTTAGACAATAAAAAATAAATTTAAAAAATGGACAACTTTTAAAACTAAAAGCCTTACATACTAACTTACATGACATCTATATTAAAAATCATCTTTCAAAATAAAAATATAAGAAAAGTAGCATCAATTGTTACATTTTTGCAAAACTCTTCAATCTCTGGTTTAATATAGTATAGCTTGACTTCACTGTTTTAGTTTAACTATATGAAGAAAATATAGCCACACAGATATGCTAGAAAAAGAAGAAATATTCTGATAAAATTTCAAATTATGATGGGTATTTTTTCTTGATACTACACAAAATTCAGCAACTTTTAAAACAGTGGTTTCTTAAAATATGAATTCTGAAAGCTTATACAGTAACTAGAGGCCAGTGTACAGATTCATGCACTTGTGGGGTCCCTTGGCATGGCCTGTGGGGATTGGGTCGAAACTGGTAGTCCAACACCACCTGCTGCTCCTGCCTGCCACTCCTGCTCATCCTGGCCCACTGAGCCTGCCTCTGTCACTGTCACTCAGTAGACGCACTGCTGCTCTGCTGTGGTCTCCAGGCTGCAGTGGCCAGCTCTGAGCCCTGCTTCTGGCACTCGACCATCAGTCAGCTGAGTGGCACTCCCACTGCGGAAGTGCACTGACCATCAGGGGACAACTCCTATGTTGAGCGTTTGCCCCTGGTGGTTAGTGCACATCATAGTGACCAGTCAACCAGTTGAACAGTTGACTGGTAGAATGGTTGCTTAGGCTTTTATATATATATATATATTTTAACACTCCTGTCAAATTCATAATGACAAAAGTAATTTTCCAAAATTCTAATTTTCTCTCAAGAGCTTGAGTTTTTATCATTGGCCATTTTCACTACTAGTTGTTTTTTGTTGTTGTTGTTTTTTTTTGCACATCTCTTTATTTTAACATTTAAAAGATTCACATATTCATTTTGACAACTTTACCAGGTGTGGCCACCCAGTAGGTTACACACCCACTCAGGTACCTGGGAGGCTATTGCACGGCTCCTGGACTGATCAGGTCAGGATAAAGGGGCCATCTGCCTACAACCAACTCAGAGGTTACCTTCCACAAGGACCCTTAGTCCACATGGGCTACAGGGCGGCTGCACTTGTACCTTGCCTCTGGAGGATAAAACCAGTGAAGCAGTCACAATTCTCATGGCTACTTGTGCTTCAGTGTCATGTTTATTGAAGTGGAACTTTCTGCTGTGGATTGGGAACAGGCAGTCGATCGATTATGTCAGGAGTGTGTTTCTGACCAATGACACAGCAGCCCTGGCTCAGAGGCTCTCCGCCTGCAAGACTCCTAAGATTGCTTGCTGGTTGATTCTTTGGATATTTGGCTACTTGGTGGTTTTGAGGAATTTCCTGTAATCTAGGGGTGTTCCAGTACTTCTTTCAGGGTTAGCCTTGGTTGGGGTTATGCATCAATAGTCTTGAAATCAGGTCCCTGGCCCCCTCTGGTACAAAGTCAGGGAATGTGAATTCAACCCGAGATATCCTTTTGTAGGTCTCTTGGTATGTGCTTGCCTCAAAAGGAGGCTTCTCAACTAAAAATTCATAGCAAATAACTCCAAGGCTCCAGAGATCCACCTTCTCATCATGCATTCAGCCTTCAATCATCTCCGGGGGCAGGTAGTCCAGGGTGCCACAAAGGGTGGTTCTCCTGGAAGATGGGGCGTGTACGGACCACCCAAAATCTGCAATCTTAAGCTCTCCAGTTGATCCTAGGAGCAGATTCTCTGGCTTGATGTCTCAATGAATAACTCTCTTTGAGTGGCAGTATGATAAGGCATTTGTCAATTCTGTGATATAAGTAGCAGTTCTCTGCTCATCAAACCTTGACAGTTTCTGAAGTTCTCTATAGACAGTTCCAAGAGGTGCGTATTCCAAAATGAGGTACACTCTGGTGGCATCATGGA
The DNA here is from genome assembly GCA_011751065.1 of Lasiurus cinereus. NCBI lineage: Eukaryota > Metazoa > Chordata > Mammalia > Chiroptera > Vespertilionidae > Lasiurus > Lasiurus cinereus. The sequence goes on from JAAGEH010000005.1 coordinate 23,045,606, forward strand.
AATAACCATACAGCCTGAGAATGTTTGGATGCCTAAGGTGGGACTGTATTTCTACTTCTCTTCTTATCTGATGCTCCACACCTGCTTTCTCCAGCTGGGCTTTAAATAAGACTTTTAGAGCTAGGATGAACTTGCTCTGTTTTTCCCTCGCCAGGTACACATTTCCAAACTTTCCTTTACCCAGAGGGCAACCAATTTCAAAATCTTCCAAAGTCCATTGCCTTTTTTTAGATTCTTCGTTTACCTGTTTTGAAGACACTTCCTTTTCAGAATTCTTTCCAGAGGCTGGTGGCTGGGGCTGCTCACTCTTTTGTGTATTATTCAGTGGTCTGGACACAGGGTGAGGGCCACTGGTTGCCTGCAATTGCTTCTGCTTCAGATTCAGAACAGGTTTATGGCTGGAGACAAGCTTTTGTGCTTTTGAAGGAACTTGCTGGGAGAAATTCGAAGGACACAGGACCCGCTGAGCCTGGCCACTATTTGCAGGTAAAGAATGCTGAGAAGAAAACTGCTGAGTCACCAAAACACGTTTTGGACCATCACCAGATGGAATTGTAGTCTTAACCAGCCCTGAAATGCCATTTTCTTTAGATTTGTCCATGATGCCTGCTGGCTCCAGCCTCCCACCCGAGGCCACCGAGTCCTCCGGAGAGTCCTGTTTTTCTTGACATAACAGGTTCACTTCACTTTTTTCAAAAATATTTCAGCTAAATATTGGTGTGAATAACCATGGTTTATCAGTCATCAATTTTTAAAAAATGAAAATGTTGCACTGGCCAATATGACTCGGTTGAGTGCCATCCCATGCTGGTTCAACTCCTGCTCAGAGCACATTCCCAGGTTTCAATTCCCAGTAGGTGGTGTACAGGAGGCAGCCAGTTGATGTTTCTCTCTCACATCGATGTTTTTCCTCTGTCTCTCTCTATCTCTCCTACCTTCCCTCTCTCCCTCCCTCCTTCCCATCCTCCTTCCTTGCATCCCTCTCTCTAAAAATCAATAAAAACATATTTAAAATAAATAAATAAATATAAAAATGTTGTTACTAAAAACACACAATGAAATGCAGATAATTCAGTTTGTAGCCCAAATCAATCATACAAGTGATTTACCTGGACTTAACTTTGTACTTTAATGTACAGAAAGTTAATTAAGAATATCTTTCCAAGATGGTTGCAGAGTAACTGGAAAATGCATCCACTTGCTCCCAGCTTCAAACTAGACTTACAGCTATATTATTGCAGAGCAATTAACTTCAAAATCAAATTGAAGAATAGCTGGTCTGAAATATTATAACCAATGAGCACAGAAGAAGCCACATAGAGACTAGTAAGAGAGGTGATGACTTGGAAAGGGAAAGCCCCCTCAGGTAGAGGCAGCTGAGAAGCTGGAGGGATGTCATGGCTGCAAAACTCTATCCCCATAGGAGAGAAGGATCTCAATCCCACCCAGGGATCCCTAACCTAGAGCAACAAAGATATGAAGAGGAGCCCATGTAGCATCAGGTGGTGAAAGTCAGTGGAGATTCTGTCTGTCTGGGAGACTCAGTCCTCACCATTCCAGGGAAGGAGCACTCCCATTGTTGTAGCACCAGCCTGGAGAGTTTGCTCCAACTCCAACGGCTGGAAAGACCACAGTGCTGTACTCAGTCCTGTGGTGGGATCTGCTGGTTACACCCAGAAGTGACTTTGAGGGACCCTATGTTCTCTGGAAGGCGTTGGGCAGAGATCCAGTCAGTGACTAAACTGTGTGCCTCAGTGGGGAGGAACAGTCTCCCACCTCCAGTGCTTGGTCAGCACTCCTCCCCCAACCTGTTGAGCTGCTTGCCTACGTGTCCTGCTGGGTTTGGCAGCACCTGGGAATGGCACAGGACTGAGATTTTCCCACCCTTACTGATGGTTTGAAAACATGGGGAATCAGAACTGTGGCCAGTCCTGCTGGGTTAGGAGCCTGAGTAGAGCTGTCCTGCAGAGACCAGCCATGTGCAGAGATGGGAGTATTGTGCAGGGCTGTTTTTTGGCCCCTTCTTGCTTGGTCAGGGGTACTGAGGAGCTTTGTAGAGCTGAGTTTTTCAGAATACATCTCCCAGGGAGACTTCTGTTCAGGATCAAGCAGGAAAGTGCTAGGCTCTGTGGCTGTCTTGCAGGAAGGTGGATCTGATCTCTTCTGTGAGGTCAGCCCATGCTGTCCCAGAAAGAAGATGAAGTGACCATCCCTTCCATACATACAGATGTGGACACTATCCCCAGCTGAAGAGCCCTGCCAAATCCAAGATAACACCACTAGGCACATTTCCTGGGGGGAGGTACAGCATCTCACAGAAGTGGCATTCAAAGTGTGAGAACTTCCAAGGCTATTTATTGTCCTGACCTGGGAGGAAGTATTTAGTTCCTTGCCACCCCCTGCAGGCTGGGCTGGCATCATCCTCAAGAGAAGACTCTTCTGAGCTATCACTCTAAGCCCAGGGCAGCTGAACTTGCTCCTGCAGCGGAGAAAGTTGGCTGTACCCAATCTAAATCTGCAGCAAGTCCTACTAGGAGGAATGAGAGTTGGAGACTCTGGCAGAGACAGGGTTTTGGCTGTGAAGCAGGGACTAATTCCCCCTTATTGAATGCAACCTTGGGGGGAAGGTGGAACAGCTAACAGCTAAAGGCAGCAGAAAGCCTCAGACCTATCACAGATCTGCCCCCAGTTCTATGTTGGAAGAAGCCAAACCTTTTACACAGATTGGTGCTACCCACATATACGAAGGTCTAGTAGAAGCAGACACAGTGTCTGACAGCCTCCTGCACCTGAAACCCACTCCAGTGGACTCAGAATCAACACAACCAGGGGACACACACCAGGGCAAGTCCCAAGTAGCAACACAAGTAGAACACCCAAAAAGGGATCCAGACAGAAACTAGATCCTCCTGGAAATAACCCCACCTCAGGGGCAGCCCCTGCATAGTGTGTCATACACTGTGATTAAGGTATACCTTATAGTCACCCAGGCTGAAGGGTTAATTTTAGTCATGGAATAGTCAATAGCAACCAAGCTTCCACTACAACAGGGGGTACACTAACCATTGCTAAAGCCCAGAATTCAAATTACCTGGAAAACTGTATGACTTATCCCAAGAGACCTGGAGATTGCACCTGCCCAGCAGTTTGCAGACCATGGTTAAGGTTGAGATTCACGTCAGCCAGTATGAGGGTCAATCCCAGCCATGAAAAGACCAAAAACAGTCACAGCCTAATTACATAGGAGGGCCACTAATCCACACAATGGATATTCCATAAAGGACAGCTCAGTAGATCAAGGAGACTGCATCAGAGAGCCCCTATTATATAAGGCCACCCCTTGAAGACTGGGAATCCTAGCAGTTCTATCAAATATACAGAAAAAAAACACAAAGAGACAAAGTAGGGAGACAAAAAAACAAGCTACAAATGGGAAAACAAGGAAGAAGGTCCATAAAAAATAGCTAAGTAAAATGGAAAAGGACATAGAAACCATGAAAAATAATCAGTCAGGAATATTTCAATACACAGAAAGGAATAAAAAGGCAGGGATAAAGCAAAGGATCAATGCAGTGATTTGGAAGACAAAGTAGAAAAAAATGCAACCAGAGCAGCAAAGAGAAAACAATTAAAAAGCATGAAGACTGCTTAAGGAAATTTGCAGAAAAAGCATGAAATGTAACATCATCTTCATTATAAGGGTACAAGAAGGAGAAGAAAGTGAGCAAGGGATAGAGAATATGCTTGAAAAAATAGTGACTTCCTTAACTTGGTGAAGGAAAAAGTCATATACTAGTAAGTTCAGGAAGCACAGAGAATTCTGATCAAGATAAATGTAAAGACACCTACACCAAGACACATCATAAAGAAACTGCCAAAGCTTAAAGACAAAGAGAGAATCTTAAAGGCAATAAGAGAGAGACAGTTAATTACCTACATACACAAGAGTTTCCATAAGGTTGTCAGCTGATTTCTCCAGAAACATTTCAGGGCAGAAGGGATTGGCATGAAATATTCAAAGAAATGAAAAGCAAGGACATGCATCCAAGATTACTCTGACCACCGAGATTATCATTTAAAATTGAAGGCAGCTTAGCTGGCATGGCTCTATGGTTGAGCATCAACCTGCAAACCTGGAGGTCACAGTTCAATTCCCAGGCAGGAATTATACAACTAGATCACATAGATTTAACTGATATTTACAGAACACATGACCAGGTTGCAGGCCCAATCCCCAATTTGAGGCATGCAGGAGACAACTAATCAATGATTCCTTCTCATCATTGATGTTTCTATCTCTCTCCCCCTCTCACTTCCTCTCTTATATCAATAAAAATAGATTTATAATAAAATAAATAAAAATAAAATTGAAGGCAAAACAAAGAGCTTCCCAGACAAAAGAAGGCTAACAAAGTTTGTTACCACCAAACCTGCTTCAAGAAGCAGAAACAGAAACAGAAGAAGAAGAAGAGAGGGAGAGAGAAAGAGAGAGAGAGAGAGATGGGTATAAAGAAAAAAAAAGTCAATAAATAAGGACCTAGCAATAATAACCTTAAATGTAAATAGGTTAAATGTTTTAATAAAAAGATATAGGTTATCTGAATGGATAAGAAATAGCCCATCTATATATACTGTCTATCTTAGAACAAAAGATTCACATGGGCTAAAACTGAAGGAATGGAAATTAATATTCCATGTAAGTGGAAACACACAAAAAAGGTAACAATACTTATATCTTCTAAAATAGACTTCAAACCAAAAGCCACAAAAGAGACAAAAATTTCACAACATAATACTAAAGGGATAGATCCAAGAAGAGGAAATAACCCTTGTAAACATATAGACACCAAATAGAGGTGTACCCAAATGTATTTTAAAAAACTCACAGTGAATTTTAAGGAAGAAATTGACAGCAATAGTCATACTAGGGTACTTTAACAACCCACTGTCATCACTAAATAGATCTTCCAGACAAAAATTTCCACAAAAAACACTAACCTTATACAAACTAGATCAGATGGATTTAACTGATATTTACATAACAAATCATTCCAAAGCAGCAGAATGTACATTCTTCTCAAGTGCACCTTGAATATTCATAAAGTTAGACCACATGTTAGAACACAAAATGAGTCTTAACAAATTCAAGAAAATTTAAATCATATCAACATCTCAGATCACAATGACATGAAACTAGAAATAAACTACAATTTAAAAAAACCTCAAAAACATTTGACTGGAGAGGGTACAGGCCAGGCTGAGGGACATCCCTCCCTTCCCCCCATGCATGAATTTCGTGCACTAGGTCACTAGTTTACGATAAAAACTCTCAGTGAAGTGGGAAAAGAGGGACCATACCTCAGCATAATAAAGGTCATAGATAACAAACCTACAGCCAACATCATACCCTATGGGCAAAAATTAAAACATTTCCTCTAAGATCAGGAACAAGACAGCAATATCACTTTCACCACTCTTATCCAACATAGTGCTGGCAGTCCTAGCTCCAGTGATCAGAAAAGAAGAAGAAATAAAAGGAACCCAAATTAGAAAGACAGAAATAAAATTGTCAGAAAACCCTAAAGATTCTACCAAAAACTTCTAGATCTAATAAAGAAATTTGGCCAAAACCAGTCTTGCTCAGTGGTTAGAGCATTGGCCTGCAGACTGAAGGGTCCTGAGTCCGATTCTAGTCAAGGGCATGTACTTGGATTCGGGCATGTCCCCAGTGGGGGCTGTGCAGGAGGCGGCTGATCAATGTCTCTCTCTCATTGATGTTTCTGACTCTCTATCCCTCTCCCTTCCTCTCTGTGAAAAATCTATAAAACATATTTAAAAAAAAAAGAAATTTGGCAAAGCAGCAGGATACAATATTAATATTCAGAAATCAGTAGCATTTTCACCCACCAATAATGAACTAAAGGAAGAGAAATTAAGAAAACAATCCCATTTACTATTTCAAGAAAAAAAATAAGGTATGAAGAAATAAAAGTAAAAATATTAAGGTACCAAGGAGATAAAAAAAAAAAAAAAACCTGTACTTGGAAAACTACAGGACATTGAAGAAATTGAAAAAGATACAAGTAAATGAATTATATAACATATTTATGGACTGAAAGAATTAATGTAGTTAAAATGTTCATTATCATTCAAAGTAATCTATAGATTTAACATAATCCCTATTAAAATACCAATGAGGTATTTCACAGTTCTAGGAAAAATATTCCAAAAATTTATTGCAATACTTCTAACTTTATTTTTGTTTCTCAAGATTGCTGAGGCTATTCAGGGTCCCCCTCTCCCCCCACCCCCCAAAAAAAGATGGAATCTGAAAAACCTCAGCAATCTTGAGAAAGAAGAACAGTTAGAGAGATAAAACAATACTAGATAAAAAAAAATTATATCACAAGGACATTTTAATCAAAACAGCTTGGTAATAGCATAAGAACAGACATATAAATCAATGAAATAGAACAGAGAGCCCAGAAATTGGCCCACATCTCTATGATCAATTCTTTGAAAAAAAAAAAAAAGGTAAGAGAACTTCATTGATTAAAAAAAAACAAAAAACAGAACAGTCTCTTCAATAAATGGTGTTGGGAAAATTGGACAGGTTTAAGCAAAAATATGAAACTAGACCACCAAGTTACACCATACAGAAAAATAAATTCAAAATGGATAAAGTACTTAAATGTAAGCCTCAAAACCATAAAAGTCCTAGACTAGTGGCTGGCAAACCCATTAGTCAACAGAGCCAAATATCAACAGTACAAGATTGAAATTCATTTTGAAAGCCAAAAATTTTAAACTTAAATTATATAGGTAGGTACATTGTTATTAACTTAATTAGGGTACTCCTAAGCTGGCCTTTCCTAAAAAATGTCCTCAGGCCGAGACCGGTTTGGCTCAGTGGATAGAACGTCGGCTTGTGGACTGAAAGGTCCCAGGTTTGATTCCGGTTGGGGGCATGTACCTTGCTTGCGGGCACATCTCCACTGTGGGGCGTGTAGGAGGCGGCTGATCAATGTCTCTCTCTCATCGATGTTTCTGACTTTCTATCTCTCTCTCTTCCTCTCTGTAAAAAATCAATAAAATATATTTTTAAAAAAATGTCCTCAGTCTGATTGAGATACATTCACTGAGATTGACCCCTTCCGACTCTCCCATCCACACTCGTGTTGTATACTTATTTTATCTATCTCCTTTCGTTCATCCTCTCTGTGTCCAAATCATATCAACATACCTTTCTCAATTCTTGACACTACATCTTCTTTCACTCCACAACATTCCCTAAAATTAATTTAATAAACTTTACATAAATTTTTAAGTCTTAGTTACCTACTCTTACTTTTGTCATCCACCCGAGATTTGTTGATGCGACTAACACTAACCACTGCACATGAGAATGCTGACTGACTGGCTCACTCAACTCCTGCATGAACCCTGCGCCTCCCCCATGCTGTGTATCCCATGGCCCGCCTGCGGAGTGTCTCCCCACTTTTTCTAATGCCACTTCTTCAAAATAGACTCGTCCGGCCGAAAACCGACTTCTGTGCATGGGCTACAAAGTTTCAATCGCACTGTACATGTGTGCCAACACGTGGTATTTTGTGGAAGAGCTACACTCAAGGGGCCAAAGAGCTGCATGTGGCTCGCAAGCTGTGGTTTGCTGTCCTAGATGATAACACAGGCAGTAAAATCTCAGACGATTCTCATAGCAATATATCTGCAGATATATCTCCTAGGGCAAGAGAAACAAAGGAAATAATAAATGAAACTATATCAATCTAAGAAGCTTCTACACAGCAAAGAAAACAATCAACAAAATGAAAAGATAACCCACTGCATAGGAGAAGAAGATATTTATCAATGATCCATCTGATAAGGGGTTAATTTCCAAAATAAACAAAGAACTTAAACAGCTCAATACCAGGAAGACAAACAATCCAATTACAAAAGGAGCAAAGGACCTAAATAGATACTTCTCTGAAGAGGACATACAGATGGACAATAAACATATGAAAAAATGCTCAACATCACTAATCATTAGAGATGCAAATTAAAACCACAATGAGATACCAGCTCATACCTGCCAAAATGGATAAGACTAAGTAATCAACAAACAACAGATGCAGGAAAGTGGAGAAAAGGTAACCCTCATGCACTGTTGGTGACAATACAGACTGGAACAGCCACTGTGGAAAATAGTATGGGTTTTCCTCAAAATAATTAAAAATGTAACTCCCATTTGATCTAGCATCCCCACTTCTCGGACTATATCCTTAGAATCAGGAAACACCAAACAGAAAGAATATATGCACTCCTATGTTCACAGCAGCATTATTTAAATAGCCAAGGTCTGGAAACAGCCCACGTGTCCATGAGCAGATAAGTGACTATATAAGAGCTGTGGTACATATACATGGCTATAAAAAGGAAGGCTATCTTGCCTTTTGTAACAGCATGGATGAACCTGGAGATTATTTTGCTAAGTGAAATAAACCAGTTAGAGAAAGACAAATTACACATGATCACAGTTATAAGTGGAATCTAATGAACAAAATAAATTGATGAACAAAATACAGTCAGAGGCATGGATACATGGAATAGGCTGACAGAGTTCAAAAGAGAGGAGAATGGGAATGACTAGGTAAAAGAAGGTGAAGAAATTAGCCAAAGAACATATATGCATGGCCCATGGACAGAGACAGGAGTGTGGTGAAGGAGAGAGTCAGGGGCAGAGGGGGCTGGATGGACATGGGTAAAGGGGGAAGAATTGGGGGACATCTGTAATAGTATCAACAACAAAAATTGTTAAAAAATCCAAAATTTGTACAGGACTGGGGTACAAAGTCAATTAGGAATCAAGTTTTTATTTCATTAAAAATAAAAAAAATCTACTGATATCTTCAAAAAAGAATGTTACTTAAGAAGAGGTGTGCTTAAGATTTAATATTTGATACAATTTTGATGTAGTTTTATATTGTTTATTGTTTCTGAGTGGAATAAGGAATACAATGGTAAATACAATGGTAATATAGCTCTCTTACAGTTCCTTGATTCATGCTAAGACCAGTTTTTCCACTGTTTTTGCCCCATCAAAAAACAGCCAGCACATGACAAAGGCAAATAATGTCTTAGCACCACAATAAAATTTGTCGCCACTGCAGTAACCTAGAATTTTCTCTAAGATGTGCTAGAGGTCTGTGACCATATTTTGAAAGACACTGGTCTAGTGTAATCATATCAAATGTCCTTATTTGATAATAAGCAGAGAAGAAATCTGCACTTTGTCTAATGCTGAGAAGAAGCTTATACTACTTCGAGAAAGGAGACTGTAATCGACCAGATATTTATAGACAAATTAGGTTTGAATTCTCCTCATTTGGCCTAGTAGTTCTACATATTTAGGCAAATTATGAAATTCTGTTTGTTGTTTGTTACCTCATCACTAAAACAATTTTTTTAGGAATAGTGTAAGATTAAAATGAGACCACACACAAACGCACTCATATACACACAGTAGCTGGCATACAGAAAATGTCTGATAAATAGGAGTTTCTATTATTTCTGTTGTTTCCAACAAGGCATATGATTAATGGCATTGTGTAATTTTTTATCATTCTATCCCACATTTAGTAAGATCAATTATAGATGAATGTAGCTTTCAGAAAAAGAGCCAATTTTAACATATGGACCATGACAGGTGATTCATTCTAGAGATAATAGCACTGGAGAATTAATGCAGTTAGGATTACAGTAGTCAACTGTTTTGAAAATAAGAATATGATTGTATTCCATCACTTCTCATTCTTTTTGTGCATCATTTCAATAATTGACTTTCATGTGTGAGTCACTGTGATCAAGTCAGAGTAAAATGCCACAGGAGTAGGTTGAGCTAATTAACATGTCTGACACCACAAAAGAATAATAAAAGAAATGGGCACTTGTTTCTTATTTTATTTCAGGAAAGTTCTTCAGATATAAAAAGGATTCAACTGTTGTAAGAATTCAAGGAAAATTGCATTTTTATCTTTGTCCTATATAAGATTCTACAGTGTGAAAATGAGAATAGGACAGATATATCAAGATTAGCTTCCATTCTGTTTAGACCTATTTCAGTTGCTATTAGCATTAAAAGAAGATTGCAGGAAAAGATAGACAATATTTGAAGCTATGGTAAAAAGACCATTGACTTTGAAGTTTGGCTGGATTCATGTTTTAGTTCTGTTCCTTGATCTAAGTAGACTTTTGGATAGTTCTTTAACTCCCCCACACCCCAATTTCCTCAACTATGAGCAAGACTATACTAATAAAAGGGTAATATGCTAATTAGACCGGGTCAACTAGACATCTTCTAGATGTCCGCCTTCTTTCCAGGATAAAGCCACAGGGGTGGGGGCTGAGGCAGAGGTATTAGAGGAGAGCAGGGAAGCAGGGGAGCAAGCAGTTAGGGGTGAGATCAGGCAGGTGCAGAGGAGTGGTTAGGGGGTTATCAGGCTGGCAGGCATAAGTGGTTAGGGGCAATCAGGAAGGCAGGCAGGCAAGCAGTTAGGAGCCAGCAGTCCTGGATTGTGAGAGGGATGCCCGACTGCCTGGTTAGGTCCAATCCTACTGGGATCCAGCCTAAACAGGCAGTCAGACATCCCTCAAGGAGTCCCAGATTGGAGAGGGTGCAGGCTAGGCTGATGGACACACACCCCCATGCACGAATTTCCTCCACCAGGCCTCTAGTTATAAAATAATTATCTTATGCTGATTTGGAAGACTTAGATGATAAACTATTTAAAGTGAATGGCATCTTTGAAAGGTGAACATGGTGGATGGATGGTGTGTATGGGAAGGCTAAATAGCTATCTCAGACTGTGGATAAAGAAAAATTGAATTTATTTAAGGATGGGGGGTGAGGGATGGGGGATGGGGTATCCAAAGGGAAGGGCTGCCCAGCACCGAGCCAAGGGCTCATCAGCTTCATGATGGCAGCACCTGGGGATGGGTTGGGGAGGGGGACTTGTCCTCTGGGTTTGAAGGCTGAGCTGGGGGCTTGTAATGCAGATGGAATGCAGGTGTGCAGACAGGTGCCTTCAGGGCAGTTTCAATTCCTTATATGGTCTGACTCCTGGTGTCCATCACGTTTTTTCTGGTGTTTTGTTCTCCTGTGGCAGGAAGCATAAAAATGGTGATTAAGGATTGTATTGCCATACAGTCCTAATAATCTTCACATGGAATAAGTATTCCCTAAACAATTTCTTTTCTGCTTGTTATTGTAAAAATATTAAGATTATGGCATTTCCTTTCTTTACATATAACCTAAACTGTCCCTGGTTATATCCCCCCTCACAAAGTAGATTGTGGAATATAAGGTTTCTGTACCAATTCAATAGGACTTATTGATTTGGTCAATTCAACAAACATATATCCTATTTAATAAGAGTAATATGCAAATTGATCATCACTCAATACACAAGATGGCTGCCCCCATGTAGACACAAGAGGCCAGCAGGGGAGGACAGTTGGGAGGGACCAGGCCTACAAGGGAGGGAAGTTGGGAATGATCAAGCCTGCAGGGGAGGGCAGTTAGGGGTGACCAGGCTGGCAGAGGAGGTTAGCTGACAGCGACTGGGCATACAGGAAAGGGCAGTTGTGGGAGTGGGGGGGGTTACCCAGGCCTGCAGGGTAGGGCAGTTAGGGTCAATCAGGCAGGCAGGGGAGCAGTTAGGAATTAATCAGGCTGGCAGGGAGTGATCAGGCTGCCTGGCAGAAGTGGTTAGGGGCTATCGGGAAGGCAGGCAGGTGAGTAGTTGGGAGCCAGCAGTCCTGGATTGTGAAAGGGATATCTGACTGCCCGTTTAGGCCTGATTCTACTGGGATCAGGCCTAAATGGGCAGTCAGATATCCTTGAAGGGATCCCAGATTAGAGAGGGTGAAGGCTGGGCTGAGAGATACACCCTCCCCTCCCTGTGCACAAATTTCATGTATCAGACCTCTAGTCTCAAATAAGGATCTTAACAAAAGATAATAAAAGTAGCTGTTTTCTTCTCTATAGACTTATAAAAATATATAACTGAGTTGTTCTTCATTTTAATTTAAAAAATAACAATAGTAGCCTTACCCTTGAATATTATTAGTATCAATCAAAGCAATAAGATAATACCACTAAATTTAATATTATAACCTGTTCTATTCCCAGAGAGGGCTCCTATCTTGCTCTTCATTCTCATATGTTAGTTTTCATTAACTTTGTTATATGTCAGACATTTACTAAAACGTTTACTGTTTATTCTTCCCTGCTAGAATGTAACTTCCTTAAAGAAAGAGGTCTTGGTTGTTTTGTTTGGAAGTGCCTGAGTTTTTTTAATGAAATAGGTAGAACATGTGTGGAATAGGATTATTGCTGCAAGCCAATTCAGGCTGCTATAACAAAGTAACATAAACTGAACTTTTTATTTAAAAACACGTTTACTTCTTAAGATTCTGGAGAGGCTGGCTGTTTGATATAAGAGGATGGGGGAAACATGGTCAGGTTCCTGTTGAGGGTTCCCTTCATAGGCTACAGATGGCTGATTTTTCCTTATATCCTCAATGGCTATTAACAGAAAAAAACTCTTTGGAGTCTCTTTTATAATGGCACTAATCACATTTAGGACCCAATCATGCTCCTAGAACCATCAGAGTGCAGGTTAGGATAGGATTACAACAAATTTGGGAGATGGGGCACAAACATTCAGTCCAAAACAATGTCTATTTGTTTGTTTATTCTATTTTAAATTAGCAAAAGTATTCATTCACTATTATAAGAAAAAATACTATAAATATTATTCCAAAGATAATAATAAACAAAATACATATTTCTAACAATGATAGTAAAAGCTATAATTTATTGCATCTTAATGAATTTACATAGTAACATTACTGAACACATACTATGTGCTAGGCACTATATTTAACAGATGTTGAATCTGATATAGAGATACATGAAGGTGTCAGAGTAAATCTGTAACATAAAATCTTATTAAAAAGTTATTTATTTGTATTTCATTTAGAATAACGGAAATATAATGTTGTTCCCACTTCTCAGTGGTCATCTTGGTGGGAATAGGGAGGGATGCCAGACTTTGGAGAGACCACCTATCTTGGACTCTCTACAGCTATATCATATTTGAAAAATATCCCTTTGTAACCTGAAATCACTTTTATATAGATGAGCATCTATTTGGGAAGAGTATTCAAGTGAGGAATACGGATGCTAAATTAATTTGGTAAATTTAAATCACTGTAGGTATAATTTCACATTATAATTGGGACTTAATCCACTGTTGTCTGCTAGATTTTATCTCTATCCTCCATAAGGGTTACATTATATGCCTTGTGGCACACTGCCTGTACTAAGGTAGGTCTCATTTCAACCATGTCCTAAAAGTGGACTCATTTAATTCACTCATTCATTCTGCAAATAATTATTGATCATTTATTTACTAAGTATTCTATCTGTAAATGAAGGGAACAATAACAATATTCTTGACTTCTAGGAATTTGAATTCTAATAAACAGACAACCAAAAAACAATATTGATGTAAGATAGTTGCTATATCAGAAGTTTATATCCAAGGGCAGAAACTTCAAACTCTTTGAAGTACTATTTTTAGAAGATGTCTACTCAGAAAATAGGTTCAAGTGACAATAATTAGATTTCCCAATGCCAGTGAGGAGAAAGCATTTAATTAAGAGGAGACAGTATGTAATTAAACATACAAATATATACATATGCACACTCTGAAAGCATATAGGTAGTTCAATTTTTTACTATGGAAGATCAACCCAGACAGCAAGGCAAGGGTCAGAATATGAAAGACACTATATGCCATGTAAAGGGAAATCAGATTAGAAGGCTTTCAACATACTGCCTTGCTTCTTGGATAATTCCTAAATACAGGAAAACCTGACAAGAGTATATAATTAAAGTCACTCATTCATAATAATAATAATTTTAAAATGTTGTAAAAGTACAGTCTTTTTAAGCCAAGTTTAGATTGAATTAATTTATTTTGGGAAATGAAGCTCTGCTAATTAGGTTTAGCCCTCAGGCCGATGGCAAGTTGTCAGTATGGATTTTGGTGTGGAAGGCCAGGGACTATGTTATGGGAAATCTTGCCTTAACTGCTGACTTGCAGGAAAGTTACCAAAAGCTCCTACCAGTCTTTGGTGAACTATTAAGAAGACAGAGGCTGTGATAAAACAAGCCAGTTTTATAACAGGCTAACAATTTACAACTCCAGGTGTTTCCTATGAAGAGAAATCTCAGAATATTCTTAAACCACAATTTGAGTAAAATTGTCAGTATACTCAGTTTCAAAACAGTCATAAAATTTTGAAAATACTATATAACAAAGAAGTTAACTTAATCTGAAAATTATTTATTTTAAAGGTAAAACTGAGACAGTCTGCTAAAACATAGATATTCACTTTGTGTTTCACACCCTTGAAAGTAGTTTATAAAATTCTGAAATGGATACTTGTCCACAAAACTATGCAGGTGTCCCAAGAACTTTCCCTCTCTGTCCTTTCACTGTCTGTTTCAGCCAGGTGTTCTTATTTATCTCCAGCTATAAACTACAATCATGTTATTCCTGGATATTGACCATTTGCCTTTCCAAAAAGCAAATGATCTAAAAAAAAAAAAAACCCTGGCCTTGATTACAGGTGTTTTATTCTCATTGATGCCCTCCACATGCTTCCACAATGCTTGGAGATGACTTTATTCCAGAATGTTTACATGCATTTTGACTATCTCATTTGGTTTCTTCTAGGTTTGTACCTATCAGGCTTTGGTTCACTGTTTTGAGTCTATATCTGATAAAATTTTACTTTGAATAGCTCCTATTCCCCTAGTCAGATATTATTTGTAATTGTTGCCTTATTTTTTTCCAACTGTGTGAGATCAAAGAACTTCCTGGTGACCTTAACTTATATTTTTTAGATCATCACTCGATGACATTCTTAGAGAGAAGAAGGGAGGGAGGGAAAGAGAGAGAAAATTATGTGCAAGAGTAACATCTATCAGTTGCATTCCATTTCATAAGCTCCCTGAATAGGGATCAAATCCACAACTCAGGAATGTGCCCTGTCTGAGAATCCATCTGGCAACCTTTCTATGAATGGGAGGATGTGCAACTGAGCCACTATGGTTGAACCTTAACTTATCATTCATTGTAAGATTAAAATAACAAGCTTCTTTATGGTTATTTGGTTCCACTTAAATGCAGTTTTGAATAGAGATAAGTTTAGATTTGTATGTAAATCAATTTAGGGAAATATGATTAAGTAAGTCACTTAAAACACTTAGGAAAAATTTTTATGAATTAGGATTTGAAGAGGGCTTCTCTGGCCATTATTCATCTTATTCATGTAAGGCAAATAGAACTGAAGGATATACCTCCAGTGGGCTCCCTCACTCACATGTCTGCCACCTCAGACCTCTTTTTCCCTCTCCATATAGGGTCTCATTATTTAGGGCCTCTTCAAGCAGCCTGGTTTCTCACAGCATGGAGGTTTAAACATGGTCTATCATCATAAATGATAGCTACCTTACCCCCCAAATATATTCCAAGAGATCTAAGCATAGGCTGAAAAGTTTCTTATAAACTAGCTTTGAAAATGCCAAAATGTCCTTTTCTATTGATCACTAAGTCCAGCCCAGATTTAAGGGAAAGAAGAAACAGATTTCATCTCTGGTGGAGAAATGGCATACATACTCAGGGAAAAATGAAGTGATGTGTAACATGTGGTCTGAAAGCCATAAAATAAATACACTGGTTAAAGAAAAGTATAAAACTGCTTTGTCGAGAACTTTTAGTATCCTATATAATAAAAGGCTAACATGGAAATTGACTGAACATTGGAAGGACCAGTTGCTATGATGCACACTGACCACCAGGGGGCAGACACTCAACAAGAAGCTGCCCCTGGTTGTCAGTGCACTCTCATGAGGGAGTGCCACTCAGCCTGAAGCCAGGCTCTGCAGCAGCGCTACTAATGTCTGGCTGATGGTTTAGGCCCAACCCCTGGGGGGAAAGTGGACCTAAACCGTCCATCAGACATCCCCTGAGGGCTACCAGACTGTGAGAGGGTGCAGGCTGGGCTGAGGGACACACCTCCCCCCGCACACACACACATCAAGTGCATGAATTTTGTGCATCAGGCCTCTAGTTAGAGAATAAGAAAGAATAATAAAAGAAGCAGGAGTGGGAGAGGTATTTCTCTTGTTACCTCCTTATTCATTTTATAGATATAAGAACTTCTGGATTCTCAGATTCTGATTTCACATGTAAGGTGCTAATTTTTCCATATGGTACTAATTTATTGTCCTAACAACAAATAAAAAGCTGAACAAACTGAAAAATCTCTTCTTGGCTCCTTAAGAGAAGGAAACCAATGGTCCTGAAGATTGGAGACACTGATAGGTGAATACAAGAAATCCCAGTTTACTAAAACAGAGTCTTGCTGGCACAAACTGCCATGGGAACCAGTGCCAAGGCAAAAAAATTCTGAACTGTAATTGAGGAATACTAAGGGGTCAATGTAGACAAATTTCAGAGTTAAAAATTCTACAGGTTCCCATAAGAGGGCCCCCAAAATATTTGAAACTTAAAACTAGGAGCTCTACTGGATTTCAAGTAAAGAAGAGAGAAATATCTCCTCAGATTTCTGGCACAGGGATGGAAAAGGAACCATTTTGAAATGCACCAAAGCAATCTGTTCTTCTTCTTCTTCTTTTTTATTTTTTTCTTATATTTTATTTATTTTTTCACAGAGACGAAGGGAGAGGAATAAAGAGCCAGAAACATCGATGAGAGAGAGACGCCAATCAGCTGCCTCCTACACATCCCCCACTGGGGATGTGCCCGCAACCAAGGCACATGCTCCTGACCGGAATTGAACCTGGGACCCTTCAGTCCGCAGACTGATGCTCTATCCACTGAGCCAAACCAGTTTCGGTCAGTCTGTTCTTCTTAACAGGATCTGCCATCAATAGAAACAAGTTAACCAGAGCATTCTGCTGGCATTATCAGAGCCTGACACCAAGGAAGGGAAATACTCAACTGAAGCTGCTCTAAGAAGAGAGAAAGTAACTGAGAAACACATATGAAATTCAAAGTCAAGAAATCCAGGCTCACTAAAATGCTGAGACTTACTCATCCTATCTAATAAAAGAGTAATATGCAAATTGATTGTACCTCTGCTACACTCACAAGCCATGCCCACCAGCCAATGAAAGCGAGTATGAAAATTAACCCAACCAAGATGGCTACAGCCAGAGAGAGGGCAGGAAGGAGGCTTGAGTTGCCCTTGGCGATGGAAGAAGCCAAGCTTTCTGCATACCCTGGCCACTCAGGCCTCCAATTAAGGCAATAAAGTTTCAATGGCTGGGCAAGCAGAAGGCTTGGCTCTGCTCCAGGCTACAAAGTTTCAATTGTAGAAGATAAATCCCAGATAACAGGGCCTCCACTTGGGTCGGTGGGGGGCATGAATGGCCTGCAAACCACCACAGACCCCTCACCCAGGCCACCCCATGCCCCAAGGGAACATCTACCCTAATCTGGGACATCCTTCACAGCAAACCAGTTGGTTCCCACTCATCCTATCTAATAAAAGAGTAGTATTCAAATTGAGCATCACTCCAACACACAAGATGACTGCCCCCATGTGGTCAAAGGATCCTGCCCCCATGTGAACATAAGATGGCCAGCAGGGGAGGGCAGTTAGAAGGGACCAGGCCTGCAAGATAGGGCAGTTGTGGGCAATCAGGCCAGCAGTGGAGGGCATTTAGGGGTGACCAGGATGGCAGAGGAGGGAAGTTGGGGATGACCAGGCCTGCAAGGAAGGGCAGTTGGAAGGGACCCAGGCCTGCAGGGGAGCGCAGTTAGTGGTGACCAGGCCTGCAGGAGAGGATAGTTAAGGGTGACTAGGCCCACAGGGGAGGGCAATTAGGGGCAAATAGGCTGGAAGGGGAGCAGTTAGGCATCAATTAGGCTGGCAGAGGAGTGGTTAGGGGTGATCAGGCTGGCAGACAGAAGCAGTTAGGGACAATCAGGAAGGCAGGTAGGTGAGCAGTGAGAGCCAGCAGTCCTGGATTGTGAGAGGGGTGTCCGACTGCCCATTTGGGCCTGATTCTACCAGAATCAGGCCCAAACGGGCAGTCGGACATCCCTCAAGGGGTCCCAGATTGGAGAGGAAGCAGATTTGAACTGAAGGACACCTTCTCCCCAGTGCACAAATTTTGTGCACCAGCCTTCTAGTAGGCTGATAAAATGCTTAGCCTGTCCAAACTCCCACCATGTTTTCAAAGGTCTATTTACAGCTGTTAGTTGTATGGTTGTTGTTTTTTTACCAAGTATATCATGTCCAGCTTTCAAAAAAAATTACAACTCATACCAAAAAACCAAACAAACAAAAGTTTGAACAGACAGACAGCTCAGAGATATTGGAATTATTGGGCTGGGAATTTAAAATAACTATCACTAGTAATTTTTCCATTAGGATTGTAATTGATAAAGTAGACAGCATATAAAAACAGATGGGCAATTTAAGCAGAAATCATAATAAAGAACCAAAAAAAATAAAAAAAAACACAGTAATAGAAATAAAGAATGTCTTTGATGGCTTTACTAGTAGACTGGCATTGACTGAGGAAAGAATCTCTGGACTTGAGGATTTAACAGTATAAATTTTGAAAACTTAAAAGCAAAGAGAACAAAGACTGAAAATAAAAGAATAGGATATCCAAAATCTGTGAGACAACTACAAAAGGTGTTACATGTATGTAATGGAACTACTGAAACATTTTTTGGTGAAAAAGACAAATTTCAGGAACTTTTAGCAGCAGAAGGCATATTTTCATAGAATAGGGGAGCTGAAAAGCTGCAACAGGTACATTTCCACAGAATGAGGGTGCTAGGAAGAGCCAAAGATCAATATCCTATATAATAAAGAGTGAATATGCTAATTAGACAGAACAGCAGAACAACCATCCAGATGACTGTTTAGATGAACTTCTGGACAAAGCCAGGGCTGTGAGGGCCAAGCCTCTTGCATGCATTTTGTGCATTGGGCCTCTAGTTTACAAAATAAAGAGAAGGAAGCCCTTCGTCCAGAAGGAGAAGAAGAAAACCGAAAGGGAATAGGAAAAGAATAAAGAAGGAGCAGGGGAGAACCTCACATGTCCAAGGTGAGGTTCAACTTTTGAGCTCAGGAGTTACGATAGTAACCAGTGTAAGGGAATAGTGACCAATCAGAGGGGATATCAAGGCACCAGGATCTACAGCCTTTGAAGCTGTAGGAAAAAGGAGCTCTGGGGAATCCTTTCCCCCTTCCCATGTGGGAGTCTGTACTAGTACTTTTTCTTTAACAAATTTCCACCTTTGCTATACCACCTTTTGTCTGTGGATTCATTCTTCGACTCTGGTGGACAAAGACTCTGGGAACTGGTCGGCTCAGGGGAACACTGTGTGTTCCAGTCCAAAAATTTTATTTCAATACTAGGAGAAGACAGAAACAGGAAAAAGACTTGGAACAATAATGAATGAAAATTTATCCACATTAATGTCATACACAGATCAAGCTGGTAAATGCTGAAACACTACACTAAAGCATATCATTTTCAAACTACAGAAAATTAAAGATAAAAATCATTAGTGGGGCAGGGCGGAGGAAGAGTTTTACCTCTAGAGCAGTGGTTCTCAACCTTCCTAATGCCGCAACCCTTTAAGACAGCTCTTCATGTGGTGGTGACCCCCAACCATAAAATTATTTCCGTTGCTACTTTATAACTGTAATTTTGCTACTGTTATGAACTGTAATGTAAATATCTGTTATGCAGGATGTATTTTCATTGTTACAAATTGAACATAATTAAAGCACAGTGATTAATCACAAAAACAATATAATTATATATTGTGAAATATTTATTTCTAATTACAAATAAATGAAATTTTGTCTTGAATCATGGTGTAGCATGGGTAACAGTCTTCATATGACAACAGTAAACTACATTGCTACATTTTGCTACACCGAGGAGCAGTATGTTGGTTCCTAAAACCATGGGAAATAGGTGTTTTCCAATAGTCTTAGGCGACCCCTATGAGATGGTCATTCGACCCCCAAAGGGGTAGCGACCCACAGGTTGAGACCGCTGCCCTAGAGGAACAAAGGTAAGAATTATGTCCCACTTCTCCTTAGAAACCACGTAAGCAATATAAGAATAGCATGAAATATTTATAGTTTTGAAAAAACCACACCCAAACCCAAATTCTTTACTCTATAAAATTATCATTCAAAAGTGAAAGAGAAATAAAGGCTTTTTGGACAAGTAAACATTGATATAATTCTTTGCCAGTAGATCTCTTTTGCACGATATGTTTTTAAAATGTTATTTACAGTGAAGGAAAATGATATGCTAGAAATTGAGATCTACATAAAGAAAGGAGGAGCATAAAAGAAGAAATAACTGAAAGTAAAACAAACATATTTATTTTTTCTTATTCTCAATTGATTTAAGAGATAAACATTTGTTCAAAGTAATAATAGCAATAATATATCTTATTAAATATAAGTATTAAAATTCCAGAAATCCTTGAGGCAAAACAGCTAGTGTGGTATGAAAAAATGAGAAAGCAAATTCAAGTTGGAGTAATAGATGATCAATATTATTGAATATTAAATAATTAATGTCTTTTAGATTTTAAAAATCTAAAAGATTCAGAAAAGCCAACAAAATATTGAAGAACAAAGTTGGATTACTTGGAATAGTTATACTAGCCTACTTGAAGATTTACCATAAACCCTCAGTAATCGAGACAGTAGTACTGGTAAAACAATTGACAAATAGAACAACATAAACATAGTCAATTGTCCTTTGGTAAAAGAGCAAAAGCAATTTAATGAAGAAATGGATAGTCTTTTCAACAAATGGTGCTTAGAACTGGACAGATACAGGCAAACCAATAAATCTAGACATGTACCTTTTATCTTTCACACAAAACCTTTACACAAAATGAATAATAGGCCTAAATTTGAAACTCAAAAGTACAACACTCCTTAAGAAACCAAAGAAGAAAATATAGGTGACCTTGGACTTCCTGATGATGTTTTAGATATTATACCAAAAGCGTGAACGAATTGGATGATTTGAAGTTATATAACTAAAATGTTATTCTGTGGAAGACAATGTTAAAAGAATAAAAGGATAAGCCATGGACCTGAAAAAACCCCATAGAATGGCCCTGGTCAATGTACGCAGTGGCTAGAGTATCAACCCATGCCCTGAGGGGTCAATAGTTCTAGTCCCAGTCAAGTGCATGTACCTGGCTTGCAGGTTCAATCCCCGCCCCAGTTAATGCCTGTGTGGAGACAACTAATCCATGTGTCTTTCTTCCCCTCCCTAACTCTCTTGCTCTCTCTCTAAAAATCAATGCAAAAATATCCTCCAATGAGGATTAACACCACCACCAAACAAACAAACAAACAAACAAACAAACAAACAAAACCTCCACAGAATGTACAACACAGAGACTTAATTCAAGTGTAAATTATGGATATTCATTAATATTAATGTACCAATACTGGCTAATCAATTGTAAAAAATGTAGTATACTAATGCAAGATGTTAATAATAGAGCTATTGTGTTAGGGTGGGTAAGGGGTTAAATAGGAATGTTCTATACTTTTCACCTAATTTTTCTGTAAGTGTTCTAAAAAGTAAAATCAATTATGTATTGAGAAAATATTACTAACAAACAAGTAATAGAAAATCACCCAACTTATTTCCAAAGTAAGTTATGAAATATAATTCTAAATAACACATTGACACAAAAAACAGGCTGTTAAGTTAAAAATATCTTGAAATGAAAATTAACATGTCAGAGCTTTAGCAATACGGCTACAATTGTGTTTTCAGAGAAATATATAACTATAAATAAACATATTATAAAGAATAAAAACCTGAAAATTATTAGTGAAGTAAGCTTCTATGTTAAGAATCCTGCAAAAAATTCAAAATTAAAGGGACAAGATGATAAATATAAGATTTAGAAACCAGTAAAACAGAATTTATATCCATATTAAATATGTTAAATTATTTCTTAGAATATGTTCATTGTTTTAGCATTTAAAAAATTATGAGTCTGCACCAAGTCTGAATGAGTATCAGTTTGTGAATACCACTCACCCCTACCTGGTGATTCACTGAGCATCTTCCTCATGCAACTCTAATGCCACAAGAGGTTCTTTCAGTGACTGAACCTAATAGGCAGCCAGCAGGCAGAAGCAGGTGGAGGTGATCTCTGGATAATCTGGGCCTTTTGTAGACATAATCTAGGCTTGGTGCTAATGGAAGCTAGCATTGGTGTGCATCTTGTTTCTTTTCACACACACCTAGAACTTGCAGAGGCAGCTACATACTTTGGATACCTTTGTAGCTCCAAATAGGTTTCCCATAAGCAGGTAGCATCTGACATTGACCCGCACCATAATCCCTCCTAAGAGACCACGGAATCAGTACACCCAGTAGCAAGCTTCAGACAACATCAGAGCAGGATTCAATTAGCTTCAAAAGCAGCACATCTAATGGGAAATCTAGGCAGGCACCAGACCCTGCAGAGACAAATTTTGCTTCATGTGACCAGTACCTGCACAACAGCTCATACATTATGGTTGGAAGTGATTCTCACAGTAAATCAACCTGTGGGTTGACCATAGGCACACAGGAACATTCCTGCAGTACCTAGCACAAGTGATAAAGAAAACATGCCACTGGGTTCCATGGGACATCTAATACATAAGGCCACCCTATGCAGCCTAGGAGATGTAGCAGATCTTCCCAATACACAGAAACACATACAATGAGGCAATCAATATGGGGAGACAAACATTTTCAAAATGAAAGAACAGCAGAAATATTCCCCCCCCCCAAAAAAAAGGGGGCTAAATTATATGGAGGCAAGCAATATACTATATATGGAATAAGAAGAAATGGTTATAAGAAAGCTCAAGGAACTGAGTGAGAACATCAACAGTATGAAAACGGACATAGAATCCATAAAAAAAGAATCAGGTAGAAATGAAGAATACAATATCTGAAATGAAAAATACACTAGAAGAAAACAAAAACAGGTTAGATGCAGCAGAGGATGGACTTTATAAACAGCCAATGAGAGCAACAATAGAAAAAATAATTTTAAGGAATGAGGATGGTTTAAGGGATCTTTGAGATATGAAACATAACAATAGCCACATTATGGAAGAAACAGAATAAGAAAAAAAAAGAACAAGTAATTGAGAATCTATTCAAATAATAATAACTGAAAATTCCCCTAACCTAGTGAAGCACAGACAGTCCCAAACATGATGAACCTAAACAGTCTGACACCAAGACACATCGTAATTAAAATGGTAAAGGTTAAAGACAAAGAATTTAAAAAGCAGCAAGAGAAAGACAGTTACCTGCAAAAAGAAAACTAGCTGATTTCTCAACAGAAACATTTCAAGCCAGAAGGGACTGGCAAGAAATATTCAAAGTGATGAAAAACAAAAACCTACAACCAAGAAATTATTTACCACAAAACCAGTGTTACGAGAACTGTTACAGTGGCTTCTTTAAGAAAGAAAGAAAAGAAAAATGAACAGAGTTACCAATATAAAAGACAAAAGGCAATTAATATTTACCTATTAATAAGTACTTTAAATGTAAATGATTTAAATGCTCCTATAAAAAGGCACAAGATAGCTAATTAGTTAAGAAAAGACCCACATATATGCTTTCTACAAGAGGCCCAGCTCAGAAGGTAAGACACATGCAGACTGAAAGATGGAAAAAGATATTTTATGCATTTGGAAAACAAAAAACAATAACAAAAAAAAAAACACAAACTAACACCTGGGGTAGCAATACTTATATCTGACAAAATAAATTTTATAATAAGATACAAAGAAGAATATTACATAATGATAAAGGGATCAACCTAATAAGAAGATATAAATCTTGTAAACATTTATGTACCCAACATAAGAGCTCCTAAATTTATAGAGCAAATCTTGATGGGCATAAAAGGAGAGATCAACAGTAATATAGTAACATTAGGAAATTAAAACCCCACTGACATCAATAGCTAATTCTTACAGGAAGAAAATCCACAAGGTAATGACTGCTTAAAATGACAAGCTATATGACATGCATTTAATTGCTATCTTCAGAGCATTTTGCTACAAAACAACAGAATATACATTCTTTTCATATGAATATGGAACATTTTCTATGATAGACCACAAGCTATGGCACAAAAAGAGTCTAAATAAATTTAACAAGACTGAAATCATATCAAGCATCTTTTCTGAATATAATTGTATGAAATTAGACATGAATAAAAGGAAAAAAAACAAATACATTGAGGCTAAATAATGTTACTAAATAATGAATGGGTTAATGAGATCAAGGAAGAAATTAAAAGATACCTTTAAACAAAGAAAGTGAGGATTCCATAATCAAAAATCTGTGGGATACTGCTAAAGCAATCTTACGAGGGAAATTCACCTCAAATAAACAATCTAACCTTGAGGAGATAGAAGAGGGATAGGTAATTAGGGATGAGATCATGGAAGAGAAGTAGAATAAAGGGCTGAACCCATCTGCAGAAACAAAGTGACCTAGAGCTGAACCCAGTTGAGTAGGAAAAGACAGTGAAATCACTTCAAACCTGACATGGCAGTTCTCAATCAGGTCCATCCTACTAGGGGGAACTTGAGCTTTAAAAAGTATGGATATTGATAGGGCAGGCAGCCTACAGATAACCAATCACAAGGTCATGAAGTGTATGAAATAACCAATCACAAGAATGTTGCTAAGGCAGAATTCTTTGAAAGAACCAATCAGAAGCCAGCAGGGCATGTATTTACCCCCTTGACAAACAGCTTTTGCAGCAATCCACTTGGGTCCCCTCCCTGCTAGAGGGCGTCTGTCTATCTAAATAAACTTTGCTTTCACTTACCTTCTTTGTCCATGAACTGGTTCTTTGATTTTGTAAGACAATGAACCAGAACCCAATCACAGAATTTTGGTTTCAACTTCACATTTATTTATTTTTCTTTTTTTTTAATTAGTTTATTTTTCCCCCTATTGCCCTCCCCACCCCCCAGTACATGCCCTCATCTGTCCCCTACCCCTGCTTTCCCCCATTGCCCTGTATCCACTGGCTATGCCTACACACACATGCATACAAGTCCTTTGGTTGATTCCTATAGGCCCCTCCTCCCCAACTTCCCCTGTCTTCCCACTGTAGCATGACAGTCTGTTCATTGCTTCTTTGTCTCTGCGTCTGCTCCCCCCTGCCCCTGCCTGATTCTTATCTTTAAAAACATCTTGCCCCTGTAGGCTAGAAATAAACCCCCCAGAGCAAAAGAAAAATGATTGAGTCCCAATTTCAGTGTCTGATAGCTTTGAGTCCCAGTTTCAATGTCAGACAGTTTCTTATGTGTACATGTCATTAATGGTATCTGGATACTGGACAAATGGTGGCGATGCCGGTCCAACCCTCTCTGGTTTGGTCCTGGGCATCCTGTAGCGATGCTCAGCTGCTAACTGCTCACATGGCAAGGCATCGTCATCGTCTTCCATCTGTGGACTGTTTCTCCTCTTGCCTTTGTGTTTGGTGCAGACCTGTCAGTTCCTCTCTGTTGCAGGCATCCACTTTCAACCTCAGATTTAAAGAAATTGGAAAAAGAACAAAAATCAAAACCCAAAGTGACCAGAAGAAAATAATAAAGATCAGAGAAGAAATAAATGAGCTAGAGTCTAAATAAAAGCCGTATGAAATATCAATAAAAACAAGAGCTGAATCTTAGAAAACCTAAACAAGACTTACAACCTTTTAACAAAATGTAAAAAAAAGACAAAGAAGGTGAAGAACTAAATTAAAAACAACAACTCATAGTCACAGACAACAATATGGTGATATCAGAAAGAAAAGGTTGAGGAGCGGTATAAGAGGATAAAAGGGAGATAGTGATGACTTTGGGTAGTGAATACACAATGCAATATACAGATTATATATTACAGAATTATAGAATTGTACACTTAAAATCTTTATAATTCTACTAGAGGCTCAGTGCACAAATTCATGCACAGGTGGGGTCCAGCTGGCCTGGCCCCAATGGGGGCCAACTGGAGCTAGGCCAGTAGGGGAGGGGCTGCGGGAGGTTGGTTGGCCAGCCCTGCCCCCAATCAGGGTTGCAGGGGCAATCAGGTCAGTTGGCTACCACAGTGCAAGTTATAGCGACAGATCGTTCCGATCATTCTAGTCTTTTCAGTCACTTGGCCTTTACATATACAAATTAACCAATGTCACCTCAATCAATGCAATAAAAATTTTTAAAATAAATCGCATATGTCAAATAAAGAAAGAGAGAAAAAAACCAAATAAGTAAAACCAGAGAGATGTAGCAACTGATACCACAGAAATACAAAGGATTGTAAGAAAATACTATAAAAATCCATATGCCAACAAATTGGAAAACATGGGAAAAATGGATAAATCCCTAGAATCATACAATCTTCCAAAACTGAATCATTAAGAAACAGAAAATCTGAACAGACTTATTATAGCTAATGAAATCAAAGCAGTAATAAAAAAATACTTCCAACAAATGAAATTCCTGGAAGGGATAGCTTCACAGGTGAATTTTACCAAACATTAAATAAGAATTAACACCTATCCTTCTCAAACTATTCCAAAAAATTCAAGAGAAGGGCACACTCCCAGGCTCATTTTATAAGCCCAGCATTATTCTAATTACAAAATCAGATAAAGATACTACAAAGAAAGAAAATTATAGGCCAATAACCCTGACAAAACTTAATAACAAACTCCTCACCAAACTATTAGCAAAACAAATCCAGCAATACATTAAAAAGATCATACACCATGGTCAAGTGGGCTTTCTTCCTGGGATAAATGTTGGTACAATACCTGCATATAAATGAAAGTGATATACACGTAAACCAAATGAAGGATAAAAATCATATGATCATATCAATTGGAGCAGAACATTTTTTTGACAAAATCCAACACCCATTTATGATAAAGTCTCTAAGCAAAGTGGAAGTAGAGGAAACATATCTCAACATAATTGAAGCCATATATAACAAACTAATAGCTAACACCAGACCAAGAGTGAGTAACTAAAAACATTTCCCTTAAGATTAGAGAAAAGACAGGGTTAGCCACTTTCCACATTTTTATTCAATTTAGTACTAGAATTCCTAGCCACAACAATCAGACAAAAAGAAGAATAAAAAGCATCCAAATTGGAAAGGAAGAAATAAAACTGTTGGTATTTGCAGATGACAGGCTACTGTAAGTAAAGAATTAAAAAAACTACTGGAACTCATAAATAAATTCAGTAAAGCAGTAGAATACAAAATAAATATCCAGAAATCAGTTTCATTTTTATACACGAATAGTGAACTATTAGAAAGAGAAACTAAGAAAATAATTCCATTTATAATTACATAAAAAAATACCCAGTAATAATTTTAACCAAGAATTTTAACTCAGGAAATTATAAGACACTTAAAAATGAAATTAGTCCTAGCCGGTTTGGCTCAGTGGATCAAGCGTCAGCCTGCAGATTGAGAGGTCCTGGTTTCGATTCCAGCCAGGGGCACATGCCCAGGTTGTGGACTTGATCCCCTCCAGTAGGAGGCATACAGGAGGCAGCCAATTGATGATTCTCTCTCATCACTGATGTTTTTATCTCTCTATCTCTCACACTTCCTCCCTAAAATCAATAAAAATATATATTTAAAAAAATGAAATTAAAGTACAAATATATGAAGCACATACTATACTCATGCATAGGAAGAATTAACATTGTTAAAATGTCCATATCCAAAGTAATCTACAAATTCAAGGCAATTGCTATAAAAATACCAATATCTTATTTCACAGAACTATAACAAATAATCCAAAAATGTATACTGAACTACAGAATACCCCTAATAGACACAGCAATCTTGAGAAAGAACAACTAAGTTGGAAGTATCACAATACCAGATATTTAATTATACTACAAAGCCACAGCAATTACAACAGCATGGTACTGGAATAAAAACAAACATATAGTTCAATGGAACAGAGCATAAAGCCTAAAAAATAAACCCATACCTATATAGTCAATTATATTTGATAAGGCAAGAATATACAATTGGGTAAAGACAGTCTAGTCAATAAATGATATTGTGAAAATTGCACAGATATGTGCAAAAAATGTAACTAGACCACCTTCTTACACCACAAACAAGGATAAACTTGAAGTGGAATGAAGACTTGAATGTAAGACGTGATACCAAAAAATCCTTGGAGAAAACATAGGCAGTAAAATCTTGAACATTTTTCTTAGTAATGTTTTTTTTTATGTCACTTTGGAAAAGGTAAACAAAAGGAAAAATAAACAAATGGGATTACATCAAACTAAAGAGTTTTTGTTCAGTAAAGGAAATCATCAACTAAATGAAATGACTACTCACTGAATAGAAGAACATATTTGCTAATGATACATCTAATAAGGGATTCAAAATTTGTAAAAAACTTATATTACTCAACACCAAAAAAAATCCAATTAAAAAATGGGCAAAAGACATAAATAGACTCTTCTTCAAGGAATAGATGGCCAATAGATATATAAAAAATGCTCAAAGCAACTAATCATTAGTTAAATAAAAATAAAATCACAATGAGATGTCACCTCTCATCTTTCAGTATGGTTATCATCAATTAATGAATAGCCCAGGTGGCTCAACCTATGAATATCAACCTATGAACCAGAAGTCACAATTCCATTCCTGGTCAGGGCACATAAACAGGTTGCAGGCTCAGTCCCCAGTGGGAGGTGTGCAGAGGCACATGATCAGTGATTTTCATTATTGATGTGTGTCTCTTTTCCTCTCTCTCTCTCTCTCTCTCTCTCTCTCTCTCTCTCTCTCTCTCTC
>JAAGEH010000005.1:23074650-23139252 GCA_011751065.1 Lasiurus cinereus
CTCTCTCTCTCTCTCTCTCTCTCTCTCTCTCTCTCTCTCTCTCTCTCCCTCCCTCCCTCCCTCCCTCCCTCCCTCTCTGAAATCAATAAAAAAATAGAAAAATCCTATATAAATAATATGCAAATTGTCCCTCAACTGGGAGTTTGACCAAATGGGCCCCAATGAGAGCATGACCACGGCAGATGGAGCAGAAAGTAAGTGGGCAGTGCCAGGCCAAGGTGGGTGCAAACAGGGCCCAATTACCCCAACAACTGCCCCACAGAAGGTGACCAGTGGGAGTGGTGGTGGGGGGGGGGCACTGCCTGGCTTCAAGGCTCTGAGGGAGTCAGGAGCCCAATGACCCAGGTGGAGGGGAGCACGAAGGGGTCCAGGTGTTGCCCAGAGGCCAAAGGTCAGCGAGGTCCAGCTCTTCCACACCAGATGCTCACACTTTGATCGCTGGCCAGGCCTAGGGACCACATTCGTGCAAGAATTCCATGCACTGGGCCTCTAGTAAATAAATAAACAAACAACATGCATTCTCAAAGATGTGGAGTAAAAGGTACTCTTGTGAACTCTTGACAGGAATGCAGATTGGTGCAGCCACTATGGAAAACAATATGGAGAGTACTCAAAAAATTAAAAATGAAACTGCCTTGTGACCCAAAGATTCCACTTCTGGGTAGGTATCTGAAGAAACCTAAAGCATTAATTTGAAAGAATATTTGCACTCCTAGGTCACTGCATATTGTTGCTTACAATAGCCAAGATGTGTAAGCAACCCAGATTACTGGAAAAAATGTGTGTGGTACACATATATACTGGAATATCAACCACAAAACAGAACAAAATCTTACTATTTAGGCCAGCATGGGTGAACTTTGACTATATTATGCTAACTGAAATAAGTAAGTCAGACAAAGGCAAATACCACATGATTTCATTTATATGTGGAATCTAAAAAAATATATAAACTAAGAAAATGGAAATAGACTCATAAACTTAGAGAACAGGCTGATGGTTGCCAGAGGAGTGTGTAGTTGGGGCACTGGTGAAAAAGGTGAATGGATTGAGACATACATATTGGAGATGTACAGTACAATATAAAAAATGTAGGCAATATTTTCTAACCACTATACTGTACTCTTAAACCTAATATCAAATAATATTGAATAAAAACTGTAACTGAAATAAAATTTAAAGGGAGTCTGTAAAATACAGTATTTTAAAATGTAAGTATATAAAAATAGTCAAGAAAAAAGGGAGGCAAATGAGAGGAAGAAAATCATTTGATAAAAGTTAAATCTAATATAAAATTCATAACTAATAAAGATTAATACATTTACTTAATCTAAATAACAACCCTACTTACAAAGTATCTACAGCCAGTGCACATCATATTTATTTAAAGATTCCACCTCAAGAATATGTCCTTGAATAGCACTTCTTCATATAGTAATGGATCACCTAGCTAGTAGAAGACAAAGAAAGAAAAGGGAGAAAAAAAGAAACATTGACTAAAAAGAAAAAAATAAAAGGCCATTATTTGCCAAAGATGTGACTATGTAATTCTTAAATTCAAAAATATCTACAGCAAATTTTCAGACTTACCAAGTAATTTAAAAAAGACCTCTGCTTATAAACAAGATAAAGTTACAAAAATCAAATTTATGCTGCCATGTGAAAAAAAATTTAAAAAACATATGATATACAACATCAAAGATGTGATCATAAAAATAATTTATAAACTAGTTTTCATTAAAACTTAAAACTATTCTGTGAAAGCAAGAATTTTGAAAACAACAGATATCAAATAATAAAAGTAGGTAATTCCTTAGAAATGGAAAACAAACTAGGTGAGTTCAAATTCAATGATTGTTTCAGTTACTACACTGAGGGAATTTTCCATCCTTGGGAGAGGGAGCTCAAGTGCAGCCTCAATAACTCTATGAGTTGAGTAATATTCCTGAGAGATGAGACTAGGAAGGCTAGAATTTTCACAAATGATTTAGAGGGGAGAGAGCTGAATAGAAGATCTCCTTGACCATGCAGCAGAGCATTGATGATCACAGGCATGAGATAAAATGACACAATGATAGGAAAATAATAACCTAAAAAATTTAAAGAAACAGTGCCTACCTTTCATAAAGGGCTAGGACTAGAACTGTTTCCCACTGGATAAAAAGAAAAATCTTATGATTCACAGGACATTAGGTAGAGTCTCACCTCAATAATAGGGAACAATTAGAAGCAGACTGAGGACTTCTACAATTCTAACACATTTTATAACCCAGATCTGAAAGGATCAAAACTTTTCTGCATCCCAGAAAAGAGCTCAAGCATATATTATAGGAATTAAAAATTATCCAGCACCAAATGATAAATATCCCAATATTTGAAGGCTCTATGATTTATTGACTATCTCAGCAAAGTCCAGTGTTCTCAGTGACTAGTAATAAGTACCCTGTAATAAATGGAGATTCCACACCTATAGGGAGAACACACAGAAGCAGATCCAGAAAGAACAGAGAAGCAATTGCTCACCAGTGCTTTAGTGAGAAAGACCTGGCTACTGATATCAGAACCAAACTTTCTGGTTTTCAAGGTATCCTATCTAATAAAGAGGTGATATGCAAATTGACAATCACTCCAACACACAAGATGGCCACCACCATGTGAACACAAGATGGCCAGCAGGGGAGGGCAGTTGGGAGCTGCTATCAAGCCTGCAAGGGAGGACAGTTAGGGGCAACCAAGCCTGCAGGGGAAGGGAGTTGTGGTGACCACGCCAGCAGGGGAGGGCAATTAGGGGCAACCAAGCTGGCAAGGGAGGGCAGGTAGGGGTGACTGGGCAGGGCAGTTGGGGGCAACTAGGTCTGAAGGGGAGGTCAGGTAGGGGCAACCAGACTGGCAGAGGAAGGCAGTTAGGAGTTATGGGGCTGACAGGGTAGGGCAATTAGGGGCAATCAGGCTGGCAGGGAAGCAGTTAGGTAGCAATCAGGCTGGCAGGGGAGTGGTTAGTGGATGATCAGGTTGGCAGGTAGAAACAGTTAGGGGCAATCAGGCAGGCAAGCGGGTGAAAACCAGCAGTCCTGGATTATGAGCGGGATGTCCGACTGCCCACAGGGATTGTGCCTAAATGGGCAGTTAGATAGCCCTCAAGG
The DNA here is from genome assembly GCA_011751065.1 of Lasiurus cinereus. Taxonomy (NCBI): domain Eukaryota; kingdom Metazoa; phylum Chordata; class Mammalia; order Chiroptera; family Vespertilionidae; genus Lasiurus; species Lasiurus cinereus. The sequence continues at coordinate 23,077,794 of JAAGEH010000005.1, forward strand.
GGTCCCAAATTGAAGAGGGTGCAAGCTGAGTTTAGAGACACACACACCCCTCTGCATGAATTTCATGCACCAAGCCTTTAGTATGGTATATAAATATGCAAATCATCTCCTGGACTGGGAGTTTGAATAGGAGTTCGACCAGGGGGCGGGGCCAGCAAGCCAAACACCTGTGGCCACTCCCCCAGCTGGTCCCACTCCTAATTGCCCCTCCCACCTCAATTGGGATTGAGGCCAGCCAAACCCACCCAAATTTGTGCACCGGGTTTCTAGTGTATAATAATTGAATATAGTATTTATTTCAGTGAGTAGAATGTAGTCATTCTCAACAAATCTTTTGGACATTTTCATAATTACCAAAATGAAATAATTTATTGTATGCTTTAGTGCAGTGATCGGCAAACCATGGTCTGAGAGCCACAATTTGCCGCTCTATTGACTAATGAATTTGCCAACCACTGACCTAAACTCTTAATTCCAATAATTACAGGCTGTTGTTGTTCCTGTGATTAAGCCCTGATCCAGTGGTCAGCAAACTCATTAGTCAACAGAGCTGCAATTTGCTGACCACTGCTTTAGTGTATTAAGATGACATTTTTGTTTTAAAATCCTGATGTGTATTGTGACCACTGAAAAGTCAGTCAGGAAATAGTGTAGAGAATATGAAAAACATGGTACCTGTTATCATGCAACCTACAATCTACTAGAGAAGACTGCCATTAACATAGGTCACAAATATTTAACTTCATATTCTATAAAAATATAAAATCATTTATTACATAGCACAGAGAGTTAAGAAGTTGATGATATACAGGTCAGTGGAACTTAGTTACTTTTATACACAAGCTCATAGGTCTCCAGTACAAAGCAGCAGAGCAGCCTTCCTGAGCAAATCATCTCAATGCACATGTATATGTCACAGGCAACAAATTCAGTTACAATGATGTAAACCAGAAGTGGGTTAACTTAAAAAAATTAAATACATTAGCAGCTGTCTTTGCCTGTCATTATCATCCTTAGAGAGAACTATGTAGCAACAAAAAAGTTATATTGGGGTATGGCTATTAGATGTAATTCTGCTTTCTTATATGTTGAAACACCTGCTTGAAAAGAAGCAATTTCTGAGCTGATATTTTTTCCACCAAGGATATAAACAACAGCTTGTTCATTCCTTTCTACAGAAATAAAAAACGTGCCCAAGAAGAATGTTACCATCATTTAATCCTGTTAAAAATTTAATAAAATAAAACCTCTGCCACTATAGCTGAGTTGTAGATAGAGGTTATTTTCTAAACATGTATTTAAAGACAAATTACACTGGATGAGAACTTGAACATTTTAATATGCCTATTATGTTTAGAAAGGAAACAAAATGCATCAAGATAGTTACTATGCTTTTCCATTCTTTGAATGGATTACATCCCACTCCACCCTCAGAGTGTGGAGGCAACACTCTGTTTCCAGGGACACAATCCCCTTCTAGATTAGAATTTTTATTTATTTTTAAAAATATATTTTTATTGATTTCAGAGAGGAAGGGAAAGGGAGAGAGAGAAACATCAATGATGAGAAAGAATCACTGCTTGGCTGTCTTCTTTATGCAGCCCTACTCTGGATAGAGCCTGCAATACTTGTATGTGCCCTGACCAGGAATCAAACTGTGACCTCCTGGTTCACAAGTTGATGCTTACCACAAGCCCACACCGGCTGTGCAGATTTTTATTTCTTGTTGTCATTTTGTGTTTAGATAGCTTGTTGCCATAGTCAGTGAAATCTTTATTAGTTCTAAACTTTCTTTTTCAATAGGCAAAATGTATATTTAACTCCCAAAACCCCTGTTCTGAAAATATCCAAATCAGCAGCTTTTGTCACTGTTTTGGAGTGAATAATCTGGAAAATATTGGAAAACATGTAGATGCCCAACTAAATACTGCATGATCTCACTTATATGTAGAAAAAAAAGTCAAACTCATAAAAGCAGAAAATAGAGTGGTGGTTTCCAGGGGCTGGGGGATGAGGAAATGAGATGTTGGTTAATGGGTACAAAGTTTCAGTCACCCAAGATGAGTAAGTTTTGGAGAACTAATGTAAAACAATGTGATCATAGTTAACAATACTGAATTGTATACTTGAAATTTTCAGGGATAGATCTTAAAGATTCTCAGCATACCTACCCCCCATACCAAAATAGAAAGAAAATTTAAAAATAGTAATTAGCCCTAACCAGTTTGGCTCAGAGGATAGAGCGTTAGCCTGCGGACTGAAAGGTCCCAGGTTAAAAGTCTGGTCAAGGGCATGTACCTTAGTTGCAGGCACATCCCTAGTAGGAGGTGTGCAAGAGGCAGCTGATTAATGTTTCTCTCTCATCGATATTTCTAACTCTCTATCTCTCTCCCTTTTTCTCTGTAAAAAAATCAATAAAATATATTTTAAAAATAGTAAATAGATGCAGTGATAGATATCTTATTAACTTGTGGTGATCATTTCACAAAGTATACACATATCTAAACAAAGTTATAAATTTTAATACACTCAATTTTATTTGGCAGTTATACCTCACTAAAACTAAAACATATTCAATTGTAGGTGTATTCCTCAAGATGTGTGTGTGTGTGTGTGTGTGTGTTGGTGTGCATGATGCAGTTGCAGGAGTTTCCACTGAAGCAAATCCTTTTGTTAAAAGAAAAACTTATAAAAAGAAAATTGATTATTCTGTCTAATATGGTTAACAAATTTAGGTCTTTTTACTTGAGTGAAGCAATCTGAGCAGCAAACCCAGTGGCATCACGTCTAGGTGTCAGTACTCAATAGATTCCTGGAACAACTACAAGTAGCAGTGGCGGCCTCAGAGACATCTCTGTGCAGCAGCAAAACTGTTTTCCTCCATTTTGCTATTTCCATGAGCACGTCCACAAAAAAGAACTCTCCACTTTTTACAATTTCCTTCACCAAAGGAAAACACTACTTAATTCAGAAAGAACTGTATTGTGCTTGGTTGCTCATATCTAGTAAGAACAAAAATGTTTCTAAAACTTACCAAAAGACAAAGGATGTGGAATATTCTCAGGTCAGAAAATGGGATGGTGTTCCTAATGGTCACTGAAAATTGCTACTGTCTAGGTGACTATGCCATAAATTATCACAAGTAGTGCCCCAATTTTTCTTTTTAATGTACAGTTAAATAGTTTAATGGTGTGAAGAAATGAAAAGGTACTACTGGAATACCACATAAGAGAGGTTCCTGAATTAACTGAAATTGGTGGCATCTATCCCAGATTGTTTCACTATTCTCCTTAGAATATACATTTTCATACTTCAGAGGTTTCAGGTTAATTAACGCAAATTCACTATTCTGCATTGGTATTGGAGAAAGGTTACTTGACGAATGGCCAGTGGCATTGTGCTATGGAATAAATAAGAGAAAGCATAAAATGTTAAAGAGGGTATTTGTCATTATTTCAGGAGATCAATCTTTATAGACAAATAGATTGGGAATTATAGAATGAAGGGTCTCAAATTGTGCTTAACAGCATCAGAAGATAAATCTGAGAGGAGAAAATAACAGTGCTAGATTCACAAAATGTTATGTTGTTGTTTTGTTTTGTTTTTTATTACATGAGGTTGTCAGATCTCCAGATTCTATGACAGTTCAAACTCCCTCTAGATAATGCTACATCTAAGGAGATGGCTATATAAGAGCAAACTAAAAAGACTGGTTTATTTTTGCAATATCAAAGTTCTGAATTGTCTTTTCTGAAAGGTTCTTTCATTCACTGACAAAATCAACATGAACCAAACTGAAAGAGAGAGACTGATAGTAACAAAGATGTGTAGTGAAGAAAGCAGTTAACATCTATGGAAACATTGGACGGATTATGGAAGTTCATTATTTGGACAGCAGTATTCCTCCAGTGCCTGCTGAGGCAGCCCAGTATGCAGTGCTTACTCCGAAAACACATGGCTGAACTCCTTTCTCCCTGTCCGAACTGACTACAGAGGCCAATTACTCAACATTTTATACTACAGTTTCTTCCCAGGTAAAGTATGAAAAACCACAGTACTGTCCTTTGGGTTTATTACCAGATTAAATAAATAGCAATACTTCTAAAGTATGTAGAATAGTAACTGTACATTGAAAAGAACTCAATAATTATTAGCTATTACTCTTAAGCTTTTGAAAAGACACTGTGTTAACCAATCATCCATCCCTCTCACATATGCTATTCTCTATATAGTAATTGTAAACTAACATATAGTAAGTAAAACAGAGTTGCCATTTATCTAGCACTTTGAATGTGTCACATGTCTCATATAAATTTTAATAATTTTCTTTCATTTCTGATAATTCTATTATAGGGAAAGGAAAAATAGCAATTTTAAAATGTTTCCTCTAATTAATTCCATTTTACTCTGTATGAATTTCGTGCACCGTGCCACTAGTGTGTTATAATTGAGTAAAATAGAATTGCCTCCTACTTATATCCCCCAAAAATGATTTAAGTAGTGAGCATGTCTTGCTAGTTTAAATATTCCATCTTGTCAATTCAGATGGTATTGTAAACTTGACTACACACAAAATCTGTTGCTTTTACTTGAAAATTATTTCTAATCTTTAATGGGTCTTTATTTAGATAATACTTCTGTACAGCTTAACAAGCTCCAAGCATTATTATAATAATTTCACAGATATTAACTCATTTAATTATTATAACCAGCCCATGAGATAGGGACTGTTATTTTCACCATTGTGAAAATAATTGGTTCAGTTCAGAAAATGGCAAAGCCACAATTCTGATCTTGAAATCTCACTCTAGATTCTCACTATGGACAACTCTACTTGGAAAGTAACCCTTTTCCTATGGGAGTAATGACATTTTATCTGACTTGCAGTGCAATTTACCTGCATGGGCTCTATTGTGTCCTGCATAAGTTTTATTAAGGGCATGATAAACAGTGAGCACTTGCCATCAATGGTTGCTCTTGGTCATTATTGCCTCAGATTTTATTTTTCAGTGCAGCTCATGACTACTTAACTGAACTTCAGAAGCTTAATTAAAAAGCTAAGTAACTTCATATTTTTTAATTCTATAGACTAAACAGCTGAAAGAAGGACAGCCATTTTCCAAAATGATTTAATTTTGTTAGCAGTTGCTTGATTAAAATTACTATCCATGTTCCAAATGAGTTGGTTTTATCCAGTATAGAGTATGTATGATTATAATCAATTACTAAACTTATAAGAAAGTTGAATACTGTTTCATCACAGATTTATTAAAGATACATTATCAATTCAAACTGACCACTAAAAGGAATAATATGTTATGAAATTGGATATACAGTAAAGCACATTTACATTATATCTACAGATATTTCTCCCCTAAATTTTAATTTCAAATTCTTTTCTCATGGAAAGAAAGTAAAGCCTATTGGCAAAATGTACAATTTTTTTTTTGTGTTAGAGATTATACAGTTCTCAATGGTTCAGTGGAAGGTGGATATTAACTGCCAAAGGCAAATTTTAAAATTGCCTCTAGAGAAGAAACATATTTAGAGACTTTCTCAATTCATTTATATCTCTTCATACAGATTTGATGCACAAACTTTCCTGTTGTCAACAAGGACCTGTAAACCTGAAAAGCGCCAGCTAAATGATCCTATGTATTTAAGCTATTCTATGGAATTCACAGAAAATAGAAAATGACATAGTACAGGTAGGTATATTCATGGGGATTCTGGATTTAGCTTTTTACCATGTCATCTTTAAACATTTATTTCATTTGCTTATTTCATTAACAATTTGTGGACAAATTGTTATACAGTGCCATCTTTTTATGAAAAATTGGGGACCAGCAATGGTTTGATGAGCTTCTTCATGGAAGCTGCTTCTCACATTGTACCTCCCTTCACTTCCTATTCTCGCTAAACTATTAAACAGCACATTTTCATATTTCCAGAGTATTCCACAAACCAACTGCTTTTTCCTCACCAAAATATAGAAGTATAAATACTTCCTTTTATGGCTTTTGCATCTAATTTGCTTCTTTTATTTCAAATTAGAGGCCCAGTACACAAAATTTTTGCGGTGGGAGTCCCTTTGTCCGGCCTACACTCTCTCACAATCCAGGACCCCTCAGGGTATATCTAGGTGCCAGTTTAGGCTTGATCCCTTAGGGATCCCTCTTGCAATCCAGGACTGCTGGCTCCTAACCACTGGCCTGCCTGCCTCCCTAATCACCCCTAACCACTCTGCCTGCCTGCCTGATCACCTCTAACCATTCCGCCTGTCTGCCTGATCACCCCTAACCACTCTGCCTACCTGCTTGATCACTCCTAACCACTTGCCTGCCTGATTACCCCTAACTGCTCACCTGCCTGCCTGATCACTCCTAACAGCCTTTGCCTCGGCCCTCGCCACCGCAGCTTAATCTGAAAGTATGTTCAGAAGGTCATTGGCTGCCCACTCTAATTAGCATATTACTCTTTTATTATAGATATCTGAGGACCAATATGAATTTCATGTCAGCTGCCAAATATTTGGAGATTTTCTGAAGTTGAGTGACATTTAGCAATAGTAGTTACATATCTGAATACTCATTCTGCTTCAATTAATAAAAAGGGCAGGGGGAATCAAACTATGTCATTTCACTTTGTCAAATCCTTCTTTAAACTAACATACACAAAGAAGATGACACCTTTAGGGAATTTTGTTATAAAAACTGAAGTAAAGGAAGAAGAGTTACAGAGAATAAAACAAATAAAATGAAATCTAGAGTTTTAGAGGGAGAAATAAGTGGATCTCAATGGTTGCAACAGGCAAATGTCACATATAATTTGTTGGTAAACAAATAACTGTCATCTTTGCTCTGTGAATATGCATTTATGACTGCTGCTAAAAAACTTCTTTTTCAATTTAGCCACCCAATAAACATCAACCACTGAATGTTCAAAAAACATTTAATTTCAGAAACATGATATGTATGGATTCTATATGAATGAAGTATATAGACCTATGTTTTTTATTGTGTAGATTAATTGGTAACTGGCCTAATTAGAAACATGTTGTACTTTGACTGCTATATTTGTATGGGCTCCAAAATAATGCTGTTGAAGAATATTTTATCCCAAAATTTAAAGTTATTTATTTTCAGGTGATTGGAAAGTTCAACTAGTCCTGTAATTTCTACTTTTAAGTTGTAAATTTAAAATCTTCCTCTCTGATTATTGAGTGACCACCTGGCCAAAAACATAAATTTAATGATGAATTTTGAGTTCCCCAAAGAGATTTATCTACTTTCAAGCTGTTCTGTGTTCAGAGAGCAATTTGTAGTTATGAAATTCCTACTTTCACCCTGCTTTTGCCAGCAAGGGATAAACTAATTTCCAGCTTATTCGGAAAGATTTGTGATGGCTTAACTGTTTCATAGGCTAAAATTCATACCAAACTGACCTTGAATCTCATATCTGGAGAAAAATGGTTATGACCTAAGAATTTCTCTCAAGCCCTGACTGGTTTTGCTCAGTGGATAGAGCATCAGCCAGCCTGTGAACTGAAAGGTCCCAGGTACAATTCCGGTCAAGGGCATGTACTTTGGTTACAGGCACATCCCCAGTAGGGGGTGTGCAGGAGGCAGCTGATTGATGTTTCTCTCTCATCAATGTTTCTAACTCTCTATCCTTCTCCCTTCTTCTCTGTAAAATATCAATAAGATATATTTTTAAAAAAGAATTGTTCTCAAAACTATAACATTTTAATGTTTTTAAATATGTTTTTATTGATTTTAGAAAGAGAGAGAAAGGGAGATGGATAGAGAGATAGAAACACTGATGAGAGAAACATCCATCTGTTGCCTCCTGCACATCCCCTACTAGAGATTGAGCCTGCAACCCAGGCATGTACCCTGGCCTGAGTAATTAAACCATAGACTTCTTGGTTCGCGGGTCTATGCTCAACCATGGAGCCACACTGGCAGGGCAAAAAATAAAACTCTTTTTAAAAATATATATATATATATATATATATATATATATATATATATATATTGATTTCAGAGAGAAAGTGAAAGGGGGAAAGAGATGGAAACATCAATAATGAGAGAGAATCTTTGACTGGCTGCCTCTTGCATGCCCCCTATTGGAGATGGAGCCTGCAACCTGGGCATGTGCCCTTGACCGGAATTGAACCCAGGGCCCTTCAGTCCACAGGCAGACATGCTATCCACTGAACCAAACCAGCTAGGGCTATAACTACTTTTTAAAAGCATATTTAACAAAGCTCAAATACATTTTCTTTGTAGTTTCATTGCTGGTAGTGGAAGAACATATGAATTACATGAATTATCCTCCATGGTTTCTGCACTCAGCAGCTGAAGCTCCAGGGAGAATTCATATATCTCTGAACTCACATGAAGAATAGGCACTCTTAAATTTTATTGTGCATTTATCCCATGATAATGCACAAGTGATCATGCAATTTAAAATTAATTCTGGCTTTTATACTCATGTTTTCTTTAGCTCAACACTAAATTGTCAGAGACAAGATTAAACAATTAGGCTTTTATTTTTGATAAGGTCATTGGGAATGTTTTGCCAAGAATTAACAATTGATTATAAGAAAATATGTATGTTAGCAATATGTATGTTTTTTTTTCAATTATATTTTGAATTGTTTTAAAGAAATCATTACATGTTGATGCTAATTAATTCTGAGAGAAATATCATAAACCAAATTCCTATGAAATTATTAAATGATTTCCGGTTGGATTAAATATGACATGAAAGTCTTTTAAAAATATTTCACAAATGACAGATTATAATAACAGGTCATGTTTACCTATTATTACTCAAGTACTGTGAGAGTATAATATATCCAAATGATATCCATTTCAAGAAGTATAGGTCAAAGATATACTTGGAGAATATTTTGAACTATCAGAATTTACTTAAATTGTAGGTGTGGGGTAGGATATATTACTAGAGTAGGTAAAATAAATGTTTGGGGTTTTTTTTTTTTTCCTTGCTGGCAAATTCTATCTTTGAGACAAAGTTAACAGAACAAAGCAAAGTTAAAAACTCAACTTTCTCCCATGATAAAGTATTTATGGAGATGATACAATAGCTAGAAACAAGAGTATAACAATGGAGAAAACTTTATTTATGACTCCATTGTGACTCCATTTTTATTCTAACTGTTATTTAATGAGACCTACTTGAATCTTGCCTTTGTCCTTTTGGTGACTTTGGTCAAATTTCTTAATTTTATGGACCTCAATCACATCATCTGGAGAGTAGGGATCGCAGTGCTTAATCAGTTTGTAAATATTAAAGGAAGAAATGTATGTGAAAGTAACTGAGATATGCACTCAGTAAAGTTACACTGTTTGGTTGAATCAACCTATCTCAGGTCAGAATTTTTTTCTGTCTTTTCTCTTATTCTAGAGAAATAAATATCTAGAAGTATAAAGTCTGGCTTTATGAGAACAAATACAAATAAACAAATGACAATAAAATATACAGTGCTTATTTGACATAATAATAAAGGAAAAGAAGGAAAGAAGCTTAAATCTCATTTACTAAAATTCTTAAGTAATTTTACCTCTAAAGCTAACTCATAACTATTTTTGTAGAAAAAAAAGTATGAAGAGCATTATAATACATAAACAAATATAGTGTAGTATAAAAAATAGTCAAAGAAAGAATTTAGTCTATACTAGTAAAAGTTTGAAGGCTCCATGATGGAGATCACATCTGTGTTAGGCTCTAAAATATGAATAGTCTTTTAACTATTAAAGAAAGAGGAAAGAGAATTCAATGAAGAGGAAGCTACATGAGTAAAACTGTGAAAGTAAATGAATGAACATGCCACCTTAAAAAGTAGGACCACATGGATAATATTTAAGCTTGATAGAATAAGTGACAGGCAACAAAAACAAGTAAATAAGATGCCAATACAGTGGAATCTCATCTGGAACTTAATTCATTCCAGAAGGCTGTTTGAGAAGCGATTTGAAAACCAAAACATGTTTGTTTCTCCATTAGAAATAATGCAAATTGAATAAATGCATTCCAGAACCCAAATGATTCCCTGTTTTAACCTTTCTTATATACAGAACACGTCTAATATACTATTTAATTTATAAAGAAACACTTCTTAAATTTATCGAACCACCCCCTACTAGCCCTTAGATAAATTTTTCATGTATCACTGCCTCTGAAATACTATCACGGCTAACTGCTTTTCCTGAATCCAATCAACAACAGTTTTTCTTCCTATCCAACTGCCTGTGCTTGTTGTTTTGTGAGTGCTTTCACAAGCTTAGCAACCTTAGTACTCTTTATATTTTAAAATTGTGCTAATCATTTATTTCACCACCAACAAAAGCATTATCTCATTTGTTTGTTGCCTATGAAACACTTTTTGTCATGCTAAGGTCTTAGCATGAAATAGTTGTCAGGTTGAAAACTGAAGTTTTGGTTGACAACTGGGACACTTTTTCTTTGAACAACTTGGCAGAGAATCAAATTGTTCAAGATAGGAGACCCTCAAGAAACAAATTTGACTTTATTTGTACACATCAATATGGTATATATATACAAAAAATATTCAAAAGAACATTTAAGAGTTAATGCAATGAATCACTGTTGTTTTATAACCAATTAAATCACAATAGCTCCAATATTCATCTTTATACTCGCTAATTTAATGCATTCAAAGGGTTAATATCTATCATTACGGATCTATGAGAATATATGAACATAAATTGGCATATGAAAAATGATAATCATTATTTTAAATAATTGAGTTTAAGACATCTGGTAGGATTCCATTCTGATTTGTTACTTGGTGCATTTGAATAAATGATCTACAAACTTAACAACTTTATGCCAATATAGATACTAAATAATATCCTATTTACAGTCAGATAGTGCTTAGAAGAGACTTAAAAATGTATTAGAAGTTATCAAGTTTTGATATTAGAATTAATCAAAGGCACTGAGTCAAATAAGATGCAAAAATAAAACAGTCCTGCTTAGGACTATGCGTTTGGGATTCAAAACTCAGATAAAGGTCAATTTATCTTTATACTGATATTTCTCAATGAAAATTACATTTATAAAAAAAAGTCAAAAAGAAGGAAACATCAAATTAAAAGAAAACAAATTAATTCTAAGGAAAATCATAAACTTATTTTTAGTGTCATGTACTATAAAGTAAATATAGGTTCACTTAAGTGAAACAGTTTATGTACAGGTTTGTGTACAGATAATATCTTATATGTCTAGTTCACCTTGAATCTCTTGTCCTTCTAGAGATAATAGCTCTATCCTTGTATTGTCTTCAGACAATAGCTCTACATAATACATTCCTTGTATTGTCAGAAACAGCTGGTCTGCCAATATATGACAGAGAGTAGAAGACTGAAGTAAAATGTTCTGTTATTTGATAGTTTGTTCAATATTTATTTTTCTGTTTTTCTTTGAGCTCACCAATACATGAGTGTACCTTGGGGCACTGAAGATAAATTCAAAAACATTTTATTTTAAGTAAGTGCATGCAAATGAGGTTTGGAATAGATACTAAAAAAACACTTTTGAATGAGTAGAATAATCTGTTAATGCTTATTTTATTGCTAGAGTTTTCTGTTCAAAGTTTCATGGTTCTGACAGCTTATTTTCCTTATGTCTGGATGAATACTAACAATAAGTTGTACATATATCCACACACATCTGAGTTCATATATAAAAATATATATTTATATGTTCTTGATAGAGAGAAACCCATCTCTCCATCAAATACACACATACTCTCTTCCCAAAATATAAGTCTAACAGTGCCCTACTGAAAAATATAAACACATAGCTCCAGAAAATATTCCTCCAAATGGCCATGGCCCTTGAAAAGACCCAAACTCAGTACGTACCTGCACAACTCTCCACAAGCTCCAAACATGCCCACACTATAAATATGCAAACACAGTACCATATACTCTGTGCTCCAAATAAACATGTAATGCCACACCACCTGCATATACATAATCCCCACACTCCCAAATTCTTACAGAGAATTAATTCTTCCATCTGCCATAATACACAATCACACAAACACCATATCAAATCATACAGATACTGCATGACACTAACATATTCAACATCCACCGGTTCTGCAAAATAGTCACAGACCTGCCTTCTACACACTGATATATACATAGACAGCTCCTGAAACATCACAAAAAGAAACACACAAACCCATGCAACACACCCTGAATACACAATGATACTTTTACATTCCCCAAATACACAGAAACAAAAGGATCATGCATGTACTCTAATGAATACAAGTGCTTTTTGCATATGCAGATAATTCTCCAAATGAGCCAACATGTCAAACTTGTGGCCCTTGGGCCGCATGCAGCCCGCAATGAATATTTGTGTGGCCTAGTCAATATAACGGTTAAGAAACATTTTAATAAAAATTTCAAAACTTAATTTTTATGATGTCCTTTTATGCATAATTATTAATAACGAACAATAACATTTGCTAATGACTGATTACTATAATTGTGTTGCATTCATTTTCCTTACGCACTTTACTCACAAGCACACTATTTCTCTCCACTAATACTAGCAGTGAATATTTTAGCAGTCGAATGCCATGTCATTGTTCTTGTATTGACTTGTTTGGTATGTGCAACAGGAAATATTTCCCTTCCAGAGAACAAGAAAAATAGTTTTAGTTGCATTATGCTTATTAATTTGTGCAGTTATTCAGTGTCTGGTAAATTAATGTTCTGGGAAAATATAATTTTTATTAAAATGTTTTATTATTTTATGTTAACAATTACCCATTTATTTCAGCCCTTTGTATTCAGCATGTCTCTATCAAAATAAACCTACGTTTCTATGAAAATTGAAGGTTTCATTTTTTTGAGGCCCACATAAACTTAAATCTTGTTTATTTGGCCCATGTCAGCCTTTGAGTTTGACATGCTTGCATTAGAGAAATCCCCAATTAAACAAATACTTGGGAGAAAAAGAGCAGGTAAATATGCCCCTCCCCTAAACACCGAATTACAATCATCTAACCACCAACTACTTGAATTTAGAAGCATTGCATCTCGATACCCTCCTAGTACAACACTAAAGCCTGCACACTTTCACAAAAACACTGGCATGACCTCCCCTTAATCACTAATATCCACAGATAAAACCAACTCACACACATCAGATTCCCAACAACCAAACAAATATGCTCAAACCCCACCTTTTTCCAATTCCATGATTTGACAACAGACTAACAGGCTTCATTGCTATTAGAGTCAGCAACGTTGCTCACCTCATTGACAAGAGTGCAATTTGAATGTAATTGTTAGTTGAGATCTTCATGTAAAGAAGGGAGACACAGTAAAACGATGAGGATGTCCCTGAAAGCGTCACTCATTTAAAGAGTTGAGCTGCTTCTTGTAGAATGGAAGGATGATTTTCAAATCTGGAAGAACCAAACTGCCCTACAACCCGGTCTTTGTTCAGAATTCAGGAGACAGAATGGCACAGACTTAACAGCCTAAACGCATTATTAGACCCCACTGTAGGCCTGGCAATATCTGAACCCCGGTTATCACTGGTGCCAATTCCCTGGTGTAAATACCACAGGAAGTGAGCTGTGTGAGAGGAGTGGGCGTGGGGGTCACAAACAGAGGCAGGGGGTGCAAAAAGCCCACAGTGTGACCAACAGTGAACCCAGAAGGGTGGAGAGTCAGTGCATCCCTCACTTCCTTACTCACTCTGGAGGCCATTGAGGGTGCTTCCTGCCCACCAGCGCACTTGTACTCACCAGAGCCAACTGCGCAATGGCCGCTGGGAGCCATGACCTGACAGAGCCCGCCCCCAGTTCCCCTGCCATACACATCCACATGCATCTGCATGTGATGCATCCCAGAGAACTGGAACAGGCTGTGCCTGCAGGGGACAAACACTGAAAGGGGGCAACTTCCTGCCAAGTTTTTTCAGCAAGGCCTCCTGGCAGGAGCCTCCGTGCAGTCCCTGTGAATTGAACATATAGGATTTTAAAATTTCCACTGTGGCTGAAACCGGTTTGGCTCAGTGGATAGAGCGTCGGCCTGCGGACTGAAAGGTCCCAGGTTCGACTCCGGTCAAGGGCATGTATCCTGGTTGCGGGCACATCCCCAGTGGGGGTGTGTGCAGGAGGCGGCTTGATCGATGTCTCTCTCTCATCGATGTTTCTAACTCTCTATCCCTCTCTTTTCCTCTCTGTGAAAAATCAGTAAAAAATATATTAAAATTTCCGCTGTGCAATCCATCCTCATAGATGTAGCCCTCCCTCGTGCAAGGGTTCAGAGAGGTCTCCCTGAAGCACATCTCCTCAAACTGGGGCAAGTGCCTCCTGCCCTTTGGACTATACAGTTCGTACTTTCTAAAACTAGTAGGTTCTTTCTCCTAGCAAGTCTGAATGTTTCCATAAACAATTCTGGCAATGAAATTTAGACGTGGGAAGTACTCTAAGAGCTACTTTCCCCTGATTCTATTCCTAGAGTTTTTCCAAAAGCATTAACTGTACTAGAATATTTTTCTCACTGTATTTATTTAGTACATGCAGGTTTTTTCAATGAAAGTTGATTCACAGATGTTTCCATTGAAAGGTGACTGTTAGCATTGACCAATTGACTGTCTGGGCCAGTTTCTGTTCACATAGCAGGTAGCATGGGAACAATTCCACCCTCTCTTATCCCCCACCACCTTTTTTTTTGTATTATGTGCAGAATTTGTATTATATTGGAGTCTTTTTCAGTGAGAGTTCTCAGTCCTTTACCCTACCGACTGCAGGAAGTCTGCTGCTGTAGCAGGGAGTGAAGCTTATCTCCTCAGAGATTTAATTGCAATCCTCCGAAATCGTCACCCCTCATCTCCCTTGATCAATTTCTTAACAATCCTCTCTGCTTACAGCACAAAATACAAATGCTCATGCATATTACTTTGACAGTGATAAACTGCCATTTATGTACAATGTGACAGTAAGAATCAAACGTGTGTATCTTTAAGGGATGCTTCCATGCAGATGGGACCACATGTAATAATGGCCCTAAATTCCAAAGGACAAGATTATATGATGCAGACAGGACATTTGGAAACCAATTAGCAGGGCTTCCAGGCTCAGACTTGCAAGGTAGGATTTAGGTGGATGCAGGTTTCTGTGAGTGGGGGCTGGATACGGTGTATAGAATTCTGGCTTTGTCACAAAATGCATATCCACCTTACATGTACTATAATTTTAACATGTAGGAAAACCAGGACCTTCGGAGGTTAGTCCTGTTAACACATGAGAGCAGAAGATTTTCTACCTCCCTGACCCTTACTGATGTCCTTACCGGCACTGACCCTAGACATAAGTGCTGTACGGCAGCTCTCACAAATTGCATATCCTCCAAACAGCATGTGTATTTCACACATGTGTGCAATTGTGTTCAGTGATGGAGCCAAGATGCACACTTGAGACTCTTTACTCTGAGTTCTCTTTCTTATAGGAGTAGCAAATAATAGCCTAACAAGTTGCTTGTTTGGTAGAGTTGCCAGATAAAATACAGGATGCCAGATAAATGTAAATTTCAGAAAACAGCAAACACATTTATAGTAAAAGTATGTTCCAAATATCTCATGGGATACTATTATCCTAGAAATTAATTCATTGTGTATCAATTGGGTCTCCATTTTTTTTTGCCAGATCTGGTCACCTATTATTTCAAGTACTTTGAATTTTAAGGGACTGTAGAACTTCTTTTTCTAGGAATCTAGCCTCCATAAATAGAGGAGCTACGTTACCAGTACAAAGACAATCATTATAGTATATACTAAATAAACTTACACATAAAATAAGTATGTTGAAACATATCTTAACTTTTAACTAGAGAAAAAAGATGAGAGCATTTAGAAAAATGGGAAAAAAAACGTATTTGCTTTTATTTGCAGAATACATGTCTGGAAAGATTTAAAGGGCCTTCCCTGATGGACTGAAGCAACGAAGATTGTTAGCAAGGCTGGACTGGCTGCAGTCTGCAGCGCTCCCAGCACTGGGCGCCACTTGGGGCCACAGACTGCTCCCTAAAAAATGATGTGCACATAGCAATGGAACAGACTGGATCTGCTGAGTCAATCCTTGTTTCAGACACTGGATTTGGTGTGGCCATAAGTACCTATTATTTTTTTATATCATATGTATACATTTTATTCAGAAAATGTAGTCTGTGTTGAAGTAAGCCAAAATCCAGAGAGGAAGCAGGTTGAGGAACCCAAAATTAGGCTGATGGTTCAAGAAATGAAATAAAGGGAATTTATCAAGTAAACCTTTTATACTGTGAATCTAAACAAACAAACAAACAAACAAAAAACCCCACAATCTATAAACTGCCTAATAAGGCACAAACCAATTGTGTTACCACTTAAAACTTGAAAGGAACTGCTGGTTCTTGATTACCTGCTAGAGTCCTCCATGGACTGTCTCCCCACCACACTCCGACATGGACTACCTACCCTCCCCCTGCAGCAGAGTGCCTGGAGTCCTTCATTCTGATGTTTAAGTCCAAACTGTTCTTTCACTGGATGCTGAGTGTCTGTTGGAGCAGGTCACTCTCTTCATCCTGGACTTGAAATTTCTAATTGTGGAGTCTATTAAGCAGTGGTGGGCAGTGCCTCAGCCTTCAGGGATGGCTGCAGAAGAAGGTATGCCTGTAGGCTGGAGCTGGAGTGGGAGGTGATTAAATGTGACACTTCCACTGGAAAAACATAGCAGTTTGCACTGAAGTAGGGGAAGGAGAGAGCACTTGACCTCCAAGGACCTTTCACTAGGGGAGCCTGGGAGTCCCTGGAAACCAGTGACTGGACAGGAAGGCTCCTCAGAAGTGGGTCAGGATGAGTCAGGGGAAATGCCTGGGTGTGGAGGCAGCAGGCACATGGAACCTTTCTAGAGGGAGTCATGCCACTTCCACATATATACAGAGACTAGTGTGCTATGTTGTGGTGGTGGCATAGGGAGGGTAACAGGAAAGCCTAGTCCGGTGTCCTGTTCTTCAGGCACCTGAAGCTCGCCCACAATATTTTTCTAAGGGATTTCTGTTTAGGGTATCGGAGCTGCTGGGGCAGTGGGGAGAGGGAGTCCCAGCCAGACAGCTGTCGAGCGCTGTCTGTGGCCACGTCCACAATGAAATGTCCTCCCCGAGGGCTGGGCTGGAAGGTACTCCAGCTGCTGCAGCCCAGGCTCCTCCACTGCTTCCAGCCCAGAGCTCACTTCTGAGCCCAGGGAGCTGCTTGTTGTCTGGGACTCCACAGGGGCAGGGCAGCCTTATAGCTTCCACCAACACAGGGCTCAGTTCCCTGAGTTGCCTGAATTGCCCGCCCCCGCCCCATCCCCTCGCCTCTGTGGCAAGTCAGTTCTTCAGACCTACTTCCTCTTGCTGTGTATCTCATCATGTGCCCTCTGAGGTTTACTCATATTCCATGTCACTGCTTCATGGACAGAAAACAAACGTGATAGAAGCCCTTCACAAACCAGCCCAGGATGCACACTCATGTCAGAACCAAGGCCAGCAAACACTTAACATGGGCCAGGTTCTGCCACTCCCGACCCAGTGCTCAGACTGATTGCCACCTTCAGGAGCCCTGTTCCTGGGAGAAGACTCTGTGAAGCAGGCATTGTGTCCCTTAGATTCTGACATTTCATAGCCAACAATGGCTGCAGAGAACTAGAAAAAGGCCAAGGAATGGAGAGCAATGGGGCTGTCATTGTAAGGTTTCAGAAACTTCCATAGCTGCTGTCATGCTAGATTGGTCATGGGACTGCAAAATATCTGTTTTGGGTCCTTCCCCTTCTAGTTTCCAACCATGGAAAGTGAAGATGCAGTAAGCACCGGGTGTGAGCCTGTATCAGTGGGACAAAGTTATTTAGAACACATAAGAACCCAAAACAGACATTTTGCAGTCCCATGACCAATCTAGCATGACAGCAGCTATGGAAGTTTCTGAAACCTTACAATGACAGCCCCATTGCTCTCCATTCCTTGGCCTTTTTCTAGTTCTCTGCAGCCATTGTTGACTATGAAATGTCAGAATCTAAGGGACACAATGCCTGCTTCACAGAGTCTTCTCCCAGGAACAGGGCTCCTGAAGGTGGCAATCAGTCTGAGCACTGGGTTGGAGGAACTCATGCAGATCCCAGTCCAGAGAACCAGCGTCCCTAATCCTGGGACGTTTACTAATGATACAGAAGATCCTCTTCTTGCTTCTGAGTCATTTACCTTTCCCCCTTTAAAAACAAATTCACCTTGGCAGATGTCCCACAGAAAAACCAACAACACTTGACATTTGTTTTCTGTCCGACTTAGTGTATATCCATCTTATAAAAGTATTCATGCTTTTATTACAGCTATAGATAATTACAGTTTTAAATAGTGATAATTTGGGAGTTATATATAGTATTGTATATATCATATTGCTTTAGTCCTCTTTTAACATTCTGACTTCAGGCTAATAATATTAATTTATTTTAGATGTTA
The DNA here is from genome assembly GCA_011751065.1 of Lasiurus cinereus. NCBI lineage: Eukaryota > Metazoa > Chordata > Mammalia > Chiroptera > Vespertilionidae > Lasiurus > Lasiurus cinereus. The sequence continues at coordinate 23,096,348 of JAAGEH010000005.1, forward strand.
TTTAATTTTTGAATTATTCATAATCTTGTGTTGTGTGTATATATTAAAAATAATTTATAATTATCTTATTGTTGAACTGTTATAAGTTATAATGTTAAAGGATAGTACGTTCTAGATGCAAAGTTTTTCCTTTCAAGAGCTTTGAAAAATTATTCCATTTTTCTATAAAATATTATGTCATCATTTTAATAATGCTTTTTTGTAGGTGATTATCTTCTTTGGTAATTGATTTTAAGATTGTCTTTTGTTTTTGGTTTTTTGAGTGTCGAGGAGGTGTGGTTAGTTTCGGGGTAAAAATATCTCTATCCTCCATGTGGTCTCTTTTGCTTCATTAACTGAAAATATACATTGTTTATCAATTCTAGAACATAATATTATCTTTTTAATTTTGCTCCTTGTCCTCTGTTGTATCTACTTCTAGAACCCCAAATATGTGGGTATTATACAATCTTAATATGACAATATCCTATAATGATGATGATGATGGTAAATAAACACAACAACAAAGATAATATAAACTTTATGAAACTATTTAAAAACATTTTAGTGTTTTGAGGTCAAAGGTCATATAGCTAATACTGACTGATCACTGCTTACACTAATAATCAAATTTGCAAGACAAAATTCTACATGAGGAGTCAAAATGGCATTAGTTGAAACTATAAATATCAGTTTGTACTCTCACTTGGAATATATTCGGTTGTGAAATAATAAGCAATACTAAGAAAAAGTGTGTCCTTACCATTCTCTAGTCATTTTTCTAAGAGAATGAAGATACTTATTTTTAAGATTGATATTGATTGCTAAAGTTGTAATATGTAGTCTGTCTAGTCAAACCCTCGCATTTCATTTCATGCTAGACTCCATCTAATTCTAAAAGTGCTTTTTATGTATCAAATACAGTCTGGCTCCCCAATAATTGCATCACATCCAACTGAATAATACAGAAGCCATTCTTTTTATTGGATTAGGCCCCTGCTTTCTCAGAAGTCTAGGCTGTAATGCTTTGCCTTCCTGAGAGGATAAGCAAAAAGAAATCTAAATCCTGTGTGAAATTTTTTTCATTAACTCAGACCACCTATTTTCTAGATACTCACTAGCTTCAGGAAATAAACTTTTCCAAAATTTTCCATTTACTTTCTTTATTTCCTATACACTCCTAATTTCTTTTCAGATGCATACACTTCAAATTTTGCTTGCCCTTCATTTTCCCCCCAAAAGAGTTTCTTATTTGATCAGTAATCAAGAGATTATAAATCTCAACTCTCTGTCAGTACCATGCAAGCTTTCTGACACCTACAATGTCAGAAAGTTAATAAAACATAAGACTATTTAATTTTATTCTAATGACTTTACCCTTAAGTCAAGTCCTAAGTTATGTAGTGGCATTCTCAATCATGTTTGAAATATAAAGGCCTCTGGATTCCATGCCTGGCATGATTTGGTGTAAACTGAATTTTTATAACTGTGATATCAATTGTAAGATTGCCTAAGAACGTGAAAATTCAAAGAAATGTTCAGTTTAAGATTTACAGACCCTAAGTTAACTTTCCTGAGATCTTTATATTTCTAGGTCAGCACTGTACAATAGAAATAAAATCCATGCGACATATATAGTAATTTAAAATTTTCTGATGTTCACACTTAAAAAGTAAAATTAAAGAGGTTAAATTATTTTTAAGATACATTTTATTTATCTCAATATAAAAATGTTATCATTCTAACCATTTAAATAAAGATTTATTGAGATATTTTATTCTCTTTTATACTACATATTTTAATATTTGAAACAGTAATGTTTTTATACTTCATATCACTCCTCAATTCAGATAATAAATTTTCAATCATTAAAATAAAAAATATTTACCCAAAGATAAGTTGTATATATCAGAAATAGTGACATTCCTTTGCCCTATAAATTTAAATTAAATTAAATGTTGGACTTGTCACTTGCACCAGCTTCAGTTTCTTTCAGAAGCTCAGTGGCTTGGTGCACAAGTGGCTAATGGCTTCCATATCAGATAGCTAGCTTAGCTATAGAAGCTTTCAACTGCACTCCTAAGGTCAAGCAGACATCTCCTGGATGGGGTCTGCTTCATGAATATGCATGACTTTTGTGAGTGCCACAAGGGCCCTGTCTTAAGGATCTCTAGCTTAGTTCAGGAGTCTTCTGTCACTTTCCAAAATGCATAATCAGAATCAAGTGAACTAAATATTTATTTATTTTTTACACCAGGCTCTGCAAATTATATACCTGGTCATATCCCCAGCATGTGTCTAATACCATTGCACTTCACCTAGCAATTAAACCCAACATTCTACTACATAAAAATGACATCTAATTTTTATGTGAAAACTACTTCAACATGGACTCAGTTCAGCTGTTTGTCAAATGGAACTGAGAAGCATACATTCCAAAGAGACTAGCCTATAAAGATGGTGTTTTTAAAAAGAATGGTTTGTTTAAAAATGAACTAGAAATTTGGTACCTGGTGACTTTGTGGTTGGCTCACCTGTGATAGTGACTTGAATTCGGTACATTAAAAGGGTTAATGATATTTCATTGCTGCTAAAAAATGGCAATTCCCTCTGTGTCATGCTTATTTAAGGCTCTCTGCATACAAGTGGATATTTGGACACAAGACCTTACTGTAATAAATAAGAAAGGTAATATTTGAAGTATGTAAATTGGATATAAAGTTCTAGCATTATCAAGAGTTATGGCTAACCATCGATAATATGCCATCTTTTAAAATAACTTAATTCGGAAAACAAAATAAGAATAGTTTAACATGCAAAGAAAGAATAATCCTTTGAGAAAGAATTCTGTATTTGGAAAAAGAGAAGCTCAAGGAAATTTAGTTCAATCAGAGCTCAATACCATCCTCTCACCCTTTCTCTCACTTAGTCTCACCCCACTCCCCTGTCTTCTCCCCCTAAGCCCATTTCCCCTCTCCTTTCTCCTCCTCCTTCTCTCTTTGCCTCTTTCTGCTCCTCCAAGTGACTTCTTTTAAGGCAATAATAACAAGTGTAAAATGTTCTATTTTTTTGTCTTCTTGAATTTCCTTTCTTCCTCTTTCCATGACCACTTAAATAATAATATGGATCTTCATCTGAAATAGCATTCTGATAATTTTTTTTTGCTGTTCATTGCTTCATGCTACAGTGGAAGACAGGGGAGGTTGGGGTTGGGAGGTGGGGTGGGCTGTAGGAGATCAACCAAAGGACTTGTATGCATGTGTGTAAGCATAGCCAGTGGATACAGGGCATTATGGGGGAGAGGGAAGACAGGTGAGGACATGTACTGGGGGTAGAGAGGGTCAGGGAGGGCAATAGGGACAAAATAAACAAATACATTAAAATTTTAAAAAAAGAATTTTTTTTTTTGCTAATCTTTATGGGTTTTTAGAACATTTATAATTTTTTTCATGTTATTATTTGACACTTATAAAATTATATCAATAGAGGTTAAAGTTTCCCTAGGGCAATTGGACAGGATTTTTACTTTCACATTTTCATATCTCTGTCAAGGTTATTAATTCATATGTTTATATAAGTATTTTTCCCTTGTGGGCTTTTACCTTATGGCATCTCTAGTCATCAAAATTTTTAATTACACTCAGCTACCACTGCTGATACAAAAACAAGTCATTTATCTCTCTCTTTCTATGAATATAGTTTTAAATTCTTTAAAGAATTATGTTATTCTTTAAAAATTTCATACATGAGAATGTATATACATTTATTAAAAATTTTACTAGATTTAATACAAAATTAACAGAAATTTTTCAAAATTAATCTAATTGCCATTCTTTTGCTTACCCAATAACCAGTTAAACAGAATAAATATAACAAATTTAAGTGAGCCTAAGAAACTAAATGTGCCACGAGAGCTATAAAAAAATCTACCATTTGAAATAAATTAATTAAATGACCCAATCCTCACATAATTTCTACCATCTATTAATAATGTAACCAAATATAAAGTTGATTAGTTAGAAACTTTGCTAATGTGAAGAAGCTATAGTAAAATTGTATTGGCATTTTGCAAGCATAACCATGCATATTAGGACATAGATGGTAATAATATAATGTAGACTTCATAAATAGATAAAAATGATAAATCCTGATTGAACTGTTTTTATTTATAGTGTGGCAAAGAAGAGTAAGGGGAAGAGGATAAAGAAAAATATGCATAATAATTGCATAATTTAAACAATTTTATGTATCATAAATTATTTAAAGTCTGTACACATTTTTTACTTTTTCTTAAAATAACCTTCCTATGTAAGGACAATAATGATTAGCTTTAGTAATGTCAAAATTAAGTGACTTTATTTTACATAAGCAATAAATGGTAGGAATGGCACTTCGAAAGAAAAAAAAAGTTTATATAATTAGTCATTACTGCTTTAGAAACACTTGAGGCCAAATATGTTTCAGAATTCTAAATTTTCAAGGTAGTAGTATACATTTATTATAATTCTAACAGCTATGGAATATGACTTAATACCTTATAATTAAATATATCATTAGTTCTTATAGCAAAATATGAATACTACCACTCAGTTGACAAATAATCTTACTTTTTCAAATTAGATTTTGTCATCAGATAACTTTTTTAAACAAATAGAAGTTCTGTGAGTTTTTTCACATATTTCTTTTGCATTTTAAATATACCAATCAGTGATTATGGACTTAGACCAACTATATTATAACAAGATGTAAACTTCAGTGATGAGGCAGCTTAAATTACGAAAGGGCAGATGACACATACATAATGCCAAAAATATATGCTCTTTACTAAGTAGCATGTTTTATAGTTACAAAGAAATTGTAGGTCAACACTTCTATCTAATCAGTAGACATAGAATATTATAGAGTGATTATGTTAAATTTGGGGTTTGGGATATAAAGAAAGACTGAACAAGCCAATTAAGATTTCAAGCATAATATGGTAACAGCAGGAACTAACTAGGAAATCATTTGAGTCAGAGAGGGCCCATTGATTCTGACAGCATTAATCCAGGAACGACTGAACATGAGCAATGGAAACTGGCGGCAGGAATAGCCCGAGAACAAGAAGGTCCAATATGCGTGTAGAGTTATCACATAAATGAAATTTGTTCAACTACAATGTCTCTGTAAATAGAGTGAATCAAGTGTTCACTTAGAGATGGTGTATTTCTTTGTTCCTTATTTGATAATAATTTTCAATAACATCATGAATTGTGCTTAAAATATGTCTAAAGATTTGGAAATATACTTAGCTACATAATTAATAATAATGTATTTTACGGTATAATGACTTTTAATTATTTATACAAAAGAAACACATGTATGAAAAATTATGCTCACCAACACTCATTAAGAATGAAAAATAATATCTAATCACATAAATTCTTAAAAATTGGATATTGATAAATACATGGTATAGTCACACCATTGAATATTAGAATATTATCAATAATTTTAAAGAATATAGATAGTTAGAAACCATATATATGTATATAATCTCCATGCATGAATCATGCTAGGGTTATTAATTTATCAAGATGAAGAAAAATAAATTTGAATCCCTTACCTTAAGCCATTCACAAAAATCAGTTAATCATATGAAATCCTTAGATTGAGAGACAGTAGTTTTTAAGATCTCTTAAAGGTATTTTTGGCACTGGAGAAATTACTAGACTAACATGTACATGTTATGTATTTATATATCACTAGTAGCCCTGCACATGAATCCATGTGCCAATAGCTCTCTGCGGGGCCTGGCCACTCTCTGCCTGCTGCCCAGAGGCTCTCCACGGCCCACATGCCCATCCATGGTTGGGTGTGGAACATTTGCCTCATTGTCCTGGCAACAAAGCAAGCATTTCATCAAGCCACTCATGCTGCCCGCTCTCAGTGGCCACCCTACCACCCTTGAGACTGGGGGATTCAGGCGAGGCTGAGAGGACTGGGCACTGCCATCTTATGGTTATGGGCACTGCCATATTTGTGATGAAGTGATGGTTAATTTGCATATTACCCTTTTATTAGATAGGATAAGCTTAATCAAGCAATATATTTAACATAATACATAAAAATACATATACACATACAAATGAAGTATGTCACAGAGAGTTTTAATTATGAACATTTCAGACTAATCCATGTACACAAATAATACAACAGATGCCAATGTAACCACAATCTATCTTACTAAATAAAATACAAATAAAATAATTCAAATTAAATTTGTGCCATTCTTGTGAAAAATTAGTTGGTAGGAAAATAAATGTGTCCTACCAGATATCTGATCTTATAAATATTTTCTAATGAGGATAGCTAAAACAAATGCATAACATGAAAGTTCTGATTCATGCTTAGCCATGCATAATAGAAACATTGATTGATAGCAAAGGTGGCATTGCAGATTAGTTGGAAATCTGTGCATGAGTTACATGAGAAATGATGTTAGGAGAATTAATTATTAAAATGGAGAAAATCTATTTGAATTTTTTACCTTAAGCCATTCACAAAAATGAATTACAATCATGTGAAATGTTTAGATTAAAAGACAATAGATTTAAATATTTTAATTTTTTTCATTGATTTTAGAGAGAGAAAGAGAAAGAGAAATATTAATATAAAAGAGAAACATCAATTGCCTTCCAAACAGGCCCTTTCCAAGGATCAAACCCCAAACCTGAATATGTGACCTGACAGGGAATCAAACATGCTGCCTTTTGGTGTATGGGACCACATTCCAACCAACTAAGCCACACTGGCCAAGGCTGACACTTTGACACTTGTTAAAATGAAATATTTATATCACACTCACTGGCTCAGAAAAATGGTAATATTCAGGTAAAACACATAAAATAGAAATGTAGCAAACATGAAGACATTGAAGAAAAATGAAAGCAAGATTTGTGGGTTACAATCAATGAACAATGCATTTAATGAGATCCACATTAACATCTACTATTTTCTACGGGAGCACATCTCAACAAAAAAGGAAAGGAAGCTGAAGTGGAAAGCAGCAATTACTGGGCTGAGAAAAAAATGAGTTAAAGAGTCTGGGGATTATAAAATGGTGGGAATTAAGGGACAAAACTCTTGAGAAGACTTAAATTCAAACAAGTTCTAAAGTGCTGTACACAGACCCCCTACAAGCTACAAGTTCAGCATATAAACAGTGAGTTTCCATGAAACAGAACAGAAAAATCTCACTGGAAAGCTAAAAGAATTATGTACAAATTTCAATATTTTGAGGGAATAAAAATGTTGAACCTCTGACAAGAAGAAGACAAGAAGGCAGGGACTTCATAGTACTCCACAAAAGACTATCCCTAGAAGTAATAGCCAGACCCTAAAAGTAATGATCACATTTAAAGCTAAAAACAAAACAAAGGATAAATCCAAAATTATGAAATTCTTTAGAGAAAGATAATTCATCTAATGTTTTTTCTCTCTCTCTTCCACAATATTCAACATCAAAGAATTATAAAATTTTTAAAAATGATGAATATCTAAAAAGAAACAAAATATAGATAATAAGTAGAACATTTCTATAGATGATTTAAATATTGAAATGTTATAGGGACATTTAATAACTATAATTACTTGGAATTATGATGAGAAATTTTGGCTTTCCTCTCAATGACTGACAAAAAAAGGGACAAAAATAAAATCCTAAGTACATACAAAATTTTAAAAATAAGATGAATCAAATTTTCTTAATTTACTTATATAGATAACTTCAGCTTATGTGTGTTTCCTGAGACACTTGAAGTATCTTGCCAAAAGGTGATAAACAATGCCATAAAGCTCTTAACTATAAACTAAGAATTAAACAATGCAGTGTATGTTCTCTTACTACAAAGATTTAAAATAAGAAAGTGGCTAATGAAATATTAATAAACAGTTTCCCAAATATTTGAAACTTAAGTCACATAGTTCTAAATAAACCCTGAAACCATAAATTAGCATATATTTTGAATTTAATTATAAGTCAAAATATGACATAAAAATTTATAGGATGCATCTAAAGTAATACTAAAAAGAACATTATAGCTTTCATTGGATATATTAGAAGAGAAAAAAAATAGAAGGGAGAAAATAGAATCAAAGTTTAAATATTTAATAAAAGACAGAAACATATTAACATAGCCAAAGTTTTTTTGTAAAAAGAATAACATAGACCTGCAAGTAACACACACACACACACACACACACAAATATTTTTAAATGTCTACAAATGAGTGATAAAATTTTTAAAAACTTAGTGTTTAATTCCAATATTATAACTGAGATATGGATAACAGTATAACAGTGATAAAGGATGGATAAAAATGGCAAGTAAATTATTTTAATATCATTTTTTTCAATAAGATCTTGAATATATTGCTGACATGTAGAATGCCTAAATATACAGTATAAAAATTGAAGAGATTAAACTTAATAAATGAAATGGACATATAATTTCCAACCCAATAAAGGTAGGTGAATAATCCTAAATAATGCAAATGAGAAAAACTATATATATATATATATATATATATATATATATGCGCACACACACACACAAAAGTCAAGATAAACAACAAGATCAAAAGAAAGCTATAGAAATGGTTCAAAATATCATAGTAATGGCAAAAAAATTACTAATTAAAAGACAGTGATTTTCAAATTTGATTTAAAAATCAGCTATGTTCCAGCTGAACAGCTCAGACACAGATAAGTAAAATTTTTCTTACATAAATTTTAATTTGAATTCATTCTTATTTCAAGTGCAAATTCTAATTATCATGAATTCCTTTAGTATTTATGGTAGTAGCACTATCACAAAATTATTTGTTATCCTATATATTAAAAGACTAACATGCAAATTGTCCCCTCGAACAGGAGTTCAACCAAGAATTCTACCAGGGGACAGGACTGGCCAGCCAACCACCTATGGCACCTCCCCCTGGCTGGCCTGGCGCAATCAGCCCCTATTCAGATGGGCTGGCCGGACGGCACCCATGCATGAATTTGTGCACCAGGTCTCTAATTTGTTATAATATGGCTGATCCATAAATAATTCATTTGATATATATGAAGGCATTATGTAATATCTCTGCACAGAACTGTAATTTAGTATCTGCAAAGCATTACTTAATTTAGCATCTGCAAAGCATTACTTAATGATAATATTGAATGAACTATTATTACTCATGTTAAGAATTATTAATCTGGTACCATTTTAGGAGGTATCAAGTTATTCCTTGTTAAATAAAACTATGTATTATCTTTAGAAAGAAAAATAATACTCAGATTCACAATAATATCCTCATTCCAGGCTAAGTATTTATATAATAATTTCAATGTGTTTACATTTATAATTAACTTCATAATGCCTCAGAAATTGATGTGAAATAGTTCATTTCAAAATATATGCTAACTGTGCTTTGATAATTTGATATCTTGAAATATTTTAATCAGCTTTTTTGCATTTTATGTATATACACATATTAATATTCATGATAGAATTCAGAAAATTTAAAGTTAAAAAATTCCATGTAATAAATCCATATAAACTTTGAATATCTTTATTTACTAATGGAGTCTCCATGATAATTGCATTAATTAATGCTATGCTAGAATCGTTAAATTTATTTGTGCAACCTTATTTTAAAAATTCTTGTATGAATGTAAGTAAGCCCAGAATTTCATGGTTTCTCAAGAGTATCCATTAATATGTTTTCCATAATTCAAAATACAAAGGAGATTTAAACTCATTTTCAGCCTGAATGAATTTTACACTATAACTAGAAATAGGTATTTTTACATATATGTAATTTTAAATGAAATTTATGCAAAATATCCCTCTGATAAGAATATCCTATATTTAGAAGTCCTAAATGATGTTTCACATCATTTGTTTCTTTTATTCATAACTTGCTATGACTTTATGTACAGTTGCTTTTTTCCTATGTGAAATTTTAATGTGCTTGAGCAAACCTTAAAATACATAATCAAAATCTCTAAAACTTCAATTTGTCAATGATGTGGAGAAATTAGAACTGTGTCTTAGTTTCTTCATCTGCAAATAGGCACAAAATATTTACTGTTCAGGATTCAATTAAAATTGAGTGTTATATGTGATATTAATACATGATATGTATAAAAATTAAGCAGCAAAACAAGTACGTATTTAAATGTCTTAAAGAATATTAGAGGTTAACTAGATTTATCAGGTTTATTTATGATGTTTCATAACAGAAGCTTTAATTTGTTGTATAGTAACTCTCATTTTCCAGAAACTCTCTGGAACCTGAAATTATTTTCCAATCATCAAAACTATAAGTGGGGTGAGGGATAAACAAAACAAGCACACAAACAAACAAAAACAAAACAAACTGATTTAAAAATGGGCAAATGAATTGAATAAACGTTTCACCAAAAAAGGCATATGTCATATTGTGCTATATATCTCTTCTCTCTGGGTCTTAGGAATGACTCCTAAAACCTTATAATTTCCTGAGTTATGAGGGTGATAGAACCATCTTTTATTATAATATTTCATTTTTGTCCCTGGTTCCTGACACAAGAGCCTGGAGTTGGGAGGATGGTTCACCTGGAGAAGGTGTGAAAGCTCTATGTCCATTCTGATCACACTTTGCCCTATATATCTCCTCTATTTGACTTTCTTAAGTGAAATCCTTCATAATAAATTGGTAATAGTAAGTAAACTGTTTTCCTAACTTCTGTGAACCCTCGTAACAAATTAGCAAACCTGATAAGGAGGTCTTGGGATTTATATACAATCATTTCAAAGTACAGAAAGTACCCATGACTTTGAGCCTCAGAAATGGGGGAAGTCTTGTAGGATTAGGCCCTTAAGCTTTGGAGTCTGTGTAATTCTGGGTAATTAATAGCAGAATTTAGTTGAAAAATTGGTCAGTGATGGAAAAAAAATCTATACATGTTGATGTCAGAAATGTTATGAATGCAAAGGATCAACATACAAAGGACCAACATCTATTTGAAAAAGTATTCAACATCACCAATCATTATGAAAATTTAAGTCAAAACCTTAATAAGATATAATTTCACAGTTGTTGGGATGATTATTATGAAAAAACAAAAGATAATAAAGGCTGGTAATGATGTGGAGAATTCGGAACCTTTGTACATTGTTGGTGGGAATGTAAAATGGTGCATCCACTATGGAAAATAGTATCAATGTTCCAGAAACATTAAAAGCAGAATGACAATATGATGTAGCAATCTCACTTATGGATAAATTTCGAAAGAATTAAAGTTAGATCTTGAAAAAGAAAAATTACACTACCCTGTGTTTTTTTTCAATCTTTATTGTTGAAAATATTACATATGTTCTCTTTTTTTCCCCCATTGATTCCTTCTAGTCCATCCTTAACCCCCCCCCCCGGCCCCAGCAATTCACCACCCTATTGTCTGTGTCAATGGCTTATGTACCATATATATGCATACGAGTTCTTTGGTTGATTTCTTCCCACCCACTAACCCAACTGAAATTTGACAGTCTGAAGATTTATTCATGATAGTCAGGATATGGGAGCACTCAAGTGATCCTCAAGAGATAAGAGGATAAAGAAGATGTGTTTACGAAGAGTAGAATATTGCTCAGCCTTAAAAAAGGAAATCCTGCTATGTGCTAAAACAGAGATGAGCCTCCACATGATAATGCTAAGTGAAATAAGCCAATCACAGAAGGACAAATACATAATTTCACCTATATGAGGAACCTGAAGTTGTTAAACTTATAGAAGCAGAGATTGGAGTGGTGGATGCCAGAAATGGAAGGGGGAGGGAGATGAAGGGGAATTTTCACTCAATTAATATAAAGTTTCAGTTACATATGATGAATAGTTCTATAGATTTGTGTTTAACATAGTGCCTATAGTTAGAAATACTATACTGTACATTTAAACATTTGTTGAAGGTAGATCTCATGATAAATGTTCTTACCACAATAAAAAGTTAATACTTGATTCTCAAAATCTTCCTAAATATTAAAGAGGAGAAACACACCCTTAATAATCATAAGAAGGCAGCATTACCCTAGTACCAAAACCAAAGACCCTTTAAGAAAAGTAAACTGCAGACTAATAACCCTGATGAGTATTGACATTGAAAGGCTTATCAAATTAGTAGCAAAATAAATTGAGCAGCATATTAATAAGATATAAACCATGACCAAGTAAAATTTATTCCTGGAATGTAAGGATGATTCAGCGTATGAAAATCAATCAAAGTAGTACATTACATTAACAGAGAGAAGATGACATAATCACTTCAATTGACAGAGAAAAATAGCATTTGACAGAATTCGACATTCTTTCATGATTAAAATAACAAAAATATAAATAGAAACAAATGACCTTAACAGCATAAATTCTAAACTATGAAAGACTGAAAGCTTTTCTTTTAAGATTAGAAACTAGACAAAGATGCTCGCATTCACCACTTTGATTCAATATAGCATTGGTGTTCTGGCCAGACAAATTAGGCAAGAAAAATATATAAATGGAATACAAAGTGGAAGGGAAGAAATAAAATGATCTCATAGAAATGACAATACCTTAAATTTAGAAAATCTTAAAGGTGCAACACAGAAAAAAATCTCTGTTAGAACTAATAAACACATTCAGCAAATTTTGAGGATACAAAATCAACACACAACTATCAGTTGTATTTTATATATTACCAATGAATAATCCAAGAAGAAAATTAAGAAATTCCATTTATAATATCAATCAAAAGTATTGTTAAGTTAAATTCTAGAATACTTAGAATTTAACTTAACCAAGAAGATGAAACACTATACTGTGCAGAGAAAACTAGAAAACATTTCTAAAAAAAAAAAATTAAAGCCATAAATAAATAGAAAGACAACAAGTGCTTATAAATAGGAAAACTTAATATTATTAAGATGCAAATGATATCCAAAGCAATCTATAGATCACATGCAAACCCTATTAAAATCCCAATGACTTTTTTTGCAAAAATAAAAAAATTCACCCTAAAATTTATATAGAATCTTGAGGAAATTCAAATAGGCAAACTTTTTTGGAAAAAAACACATACAACAAAGTCGGAAGACACACATTAAAGAAAATAAATAAAATATAGGCAATATTGATAAACAAAGGAACTACAAAAATTAAAGTTATCTTTATACAATTGTTATTACATAATAAAATGCATTTAAAATATCAAAATCACTATGATATGAAAGTAAATTCCTTAAAGTGTAGAGCATGGTTCAAAGATACAAAAGGGAAAAAGTGAAAATATTCCATAATTCTGAATTATCTACAAATATTTATAAAGTTAGCAATTACAAAGTTTATTTACTACAAAGTTTAAACTTCCTTTTCTCTCTGTGTTAAACCTATTTTAATGGAGATGCATATTTGTGTCTGTCTATGCCTTTGTATTTATGTATGTTGAGTGTCTGTGTTTTCTTCTTAAGGCAATTTATCATAGGGAATATAGGACAAAATAAATAAGAAAACAGAGCAATTTTCTCTGTTGTCCTTGACCTGGAGGAATGGTAAAAAAAAAAAAAAGTAAAGCAAACTTGCCTTACATATGCTAGATTGTTATTGTGCTTATTATACTACTATGTAATATGAAATATATCAGAAATCAGAAAATGTACTGTTAATAAAATAATGTGTTCTGAGGTATTTCTAAGTCACAAAATTATAAGATTTGAAGTTGAGATTTCAAGTATAAAAATAAAGACATAAAAAGATTTTATAAGGTTTTTCTTTGGGCCCCCTAGGAAGTTTTAGCGGATTCAGTGGGGTGGATGCTGGACATAAATACAAAACCTTTTTATTGCAAGGGCATATACTAGTACTGGCCTTACCAGTTGCACACATCAGAAAGATCCTCACACCAGGACTGGGAATATTTGTTATGAGTCACATTATAATAATTCTTATTTCCTATCTTGTTTCTTTCCATAAATTTTTAGAAAAATTATGGCCCGGTCATTTTTTGTTGTTTTATTATGATTGAGGAAACTAGCAATAAATTTATCTAAAATGTTGTCAATGTTAAAAAATGACATATACTCTTCAGATTTGACTGCACATTCGTTTCTCTCCTTGTGCATAGACTTTAGTATCCCTCCATTTATTTCGCTTTAGTTTTGATTTTAAGTTCATGATATTTTAATTACTTTCTTATCTTCCTAGCTACATCATTATTATGACTTTGAAATTAAGTATAGTGTCATTATAATATTGTACCAGTGAAATTCTTACTCACCACTCAATAAATTTCCTGGCATAGCTATAGAAGTTCAAATATATATCCTCTGAATAAATCAATAAATTAATATCATTGAGAAAATAACACATACCAAAATATTTTCTAATTGAAAAATTATATCGTTGAACAAAGGAAAAACTTTGTACCAGGTTTCTCATACATAGAAGACCATTCATAAGTGCAATATTATCATTGTTCTCAGACCAGGCTGAGACAACACACAATAATCTATATGGCAAATTCTGGGAAAAGATGCCCAAACCTTGAATTTGAATTTTTTATGCTGCACAATTGGGGAATGCCAATATTGCCTAATGCAGTGGTCAGCAAACTCATTAGTCAACAGAGCCAAATATCAACAGTACAATGATTGAAATTTCTTTTGAGAGCCAAATTTTTTAAACTTAAACTTCTTCTAATGCCACTTCTTCAAATTAGACTTGCCCAGGCAGTGGTATTTTGTGGAAGAACCACACTCAAGGGGCTACTCCCTTGGTTCATCAAGAGACTAATGAATGTATCAGCTTTAGATTGCAGTCATATAGCATTGTGGATTGTTCACCTCCTTTCTGTAACGGATGATATAAATCTTTAACAGTTAACTTTTATCTGTAAGATATTCACAGCACATCAATGTAGAAACAGGAAATAACATGATTTTGTTCTTGGCCTCAAATTTATATGACAGTCTCATGATTCTCCTGTAGCAAAGTAAATAATTACCTCTGGGAAAATATTAGTGAAATTGAATTTGGCTATATTTATTGTAAAAGGGATGATGCTATAAGATTCAGTTAAATTAAAAATGTCTCTGAAAAATCTGAAGTCTAACACTTATGTAAAGAAACTACAAACACCTCAAAATAACTAGAAAACCACCTTCCCAAATGCTATAGCTTTGATAGTACCAAAGAAGTAATTTAGCTAGTTTTTAGCAATCATTAGCATTCTCAGGAACTGGCCATTCAAAGTAGGTAAGAACAATGACTCTAAATCTTTAAAATGCATAAAAATCAATGGGCCTATTATTAAAATATTAGAGGCCCAGTGCACGAAATTTGTGCATGGGAGGGGGTTCCTTAGCCCACCATGCACCCTCTCCAATCTGGGACCCCTCGAGGGATGCCTGACTGCCAGTTTAGGCTCTGTGGGATCAGGCTGAAACCAACACTTGGACATCCCTCTCTCAATCTGGGACCACTGGTTCCTAACTGCTCACATGCCTGCCTGCCTGATTGCCCCTAACTACTTTGCCTGCCTGCCTGGTCACCCCCTAACTGCCTCTTTCTGTTGGCCTGATCACCCCTAACCACTCTTCCTTGCTGGTCTGATTGCCCCTAACTGCCTCTGCCTCAGCCCCTGCCACCATGGCGATTTCCAGAAGGAGGACCAGAAGACCAAAAGATGTCTGGTTGACCCAGTCTAATTAGCATATTACCCTTTTATTAGCATAGATAACTTTTGATTTAGTACATATATATGGATACTGAGATGCTGAACTTATAACAAACTTCCAGACAATATCAATGTTACTGGTACTTGGACAAAACAATAGTAAAGGGAGAAAAACATGGTAGTCTATTTTCCTAAAGTCATTCATTTATTATATTTATTATGAACTTTAGAAATGACCTCTGGGATAAAAATGTACTGTGAGATTTATATTATAATTAGTGATTATATATATGTATGGTGACAGAAACACAAAAGGTGGAATGGAAAAATGAAAATACATTGTTGAAATGTTGTTACATATGAAGTTGCATAATAATAATAAATCTGAAGATAGGCCAGAACAATTTAAAAATATATACAATCATGCATCAGTTAATAACAGGGATATGGTTTGAGAAATGTGTTAGGCAGCTTCGTTGTGTGAACATCATAGAGTGCACTTACACAAATCTAGATGGTATAGCCTACTATATACCTTGGCTCTGTGACATAGTCCATTTCTTCTAGTCTCCTGTAGAACATGTTCCTGTGATGAATACTGTAAGCTGTTTCAACATAATGATGTTTGTGAACCTACTATATTTAAACATAGAAAAAGCACAGTAAAATACAGTATAAAATATAGTATAAAAGGTACGGTAAAATACAGATAAAAAAAATGGTACACCTGCATAGGGCAATTACCATGAAGGGAGCTTGCAGGACTAGAGGTTGTTCTGGGTGAGTGAGTGAGTGAGCAATGAATGGATGTGAAGGCCTAAGGCATTAGTATACACTGTTGTAGACTTTATACACACTGTACCATAATCCCTCCCCAGCTTCCTTCAACAGAGTCAGAAATAGACAAATAGAGCATTGAAGCTGCCCATGCTGCTCCATAAGCAGAGATTTGGGGTATTTTGACTGGAAACATTGAGAAGAAACTAGTTGGATAAGGAGTAGATCACCATAACAGTGATAATAAGGAGAGAGTGAAGATTAGTAGGAATAAGAAACCAAGATGAAGAGTAAGGAACATAGGGAATTGTCATGATGATGTGGTTTTTGGTACCACTTGTTGGATTAGTGATCAAATTAAGAAATGCTATAGTATTCATAAAAAGAGTGGATTTAATATGAAGAAGAAATAGAACTGAGGACTCACTATTTCAGACTTTGGAAATTTATATTTGGTTCCATTGATGCTATCTGGCACAAAGGGCTCTCTCTGATATTAACTGATATAAGAAATAAAATGTATCTATACTGTACATCATTGCAACTTGAAAATTCTTACAAAGCACAGGGACAGGCTGACTCCTTATTACCACAGAAAGCTTCTGTTAAACTGGCAATCACATTTAATACTTGTTAAGGTAATTCCTGTGGATCTGTGTCCTTGTACAGTATCATAGGTCCTCAACAAACAATTAATAGCAATGTCTTCTAAAGATGATCAGGATAGATCTGGGAGGGCTGTAGTACTCTCTGAATATATGTCACTGGAGTGGGTTTGGGATTGGGAACCAGTGTCCTTTGTGCTGAAACAGTTCAGTGGTTAACTGACTGGGATGTAATCTGTGTACTCAA
This sequence comes from Lasiurus cinereus, assembly GCA_011751065.1. NCBI lineage: Eukaryota > Metazoa > Chordata > Mammalia > Chiroptera > Vespertilionidae > Lasiurus > Lasiurus cinereus. The sequence goes on from JAAGEH010000005.1 coordinate 23,113,670, forward strand.
AATTGAGGTGATTTGAGTGATAGAGAATCAATTGTCAAGACCCACAGATGTTATTCACATCAGAGGCAAAAAAAATCTTCCTAACCACATATACTTCTATTTCCTTTAGGAAATTCAGCTATATTATAATCCATGGGACCACCATCATATATATGATCTGTTATTGACTAAAACATTGTTATGAGGCACATGAGTGCATTGTAAACTTTACAGCAAAAACTAAAAAATTAAAATAAAGTAGTGTTAATCCAATACAGTATTACAATGTTGATATTAAACAGTATTCAATCCAAAAGAAGTTATGCTGATAGGGAGAATTGCATAAGAAAAAATCAAGATATAAAATAAATGGTAGTATTCATTCCAACCCTATCTAATAAAGAGGGAATATACTAATTGACCATCACACCTTCACAAAGATGGCAGCACCCACAGCCAATAAGGAAGGAATATGCTAATTGACTTCCACACCCTCAAAGATGGTGGTGCCCACAGCCACAAGATGGTGGCGCCCAGTCCCCTCAGCCCCACCAGGGCAGCAGGTATGTGGCATGGCCATGCCCACCCGCAGGCGGGTCCAGCCATTCTGCACACCTGCCTCTAGAATCCCCCAGTTCCCTCATCCCCTCAGCTGCCCAGGATTGGCCCAAGCCACAGGCAAGCCTCAGATGGTGGCTGCCCCGCTACCCAGGAACACCTGAGGATCAGGTAACCAGGGCCTGCTGAAGCTTGCACTGCCAGTAGTGGCAACAGCAGAGGTATAATGGGGGCATTGCCTTCCCCTGATTGCCAGGTTGCCCCAACCCCTGAGGGCTCCCAGACTGTGAGAGGGCACAGAACAAGCTGAGGGACCACCCCCTCTCCAGTGAATGAATTTTCATGCACTAGACCTCTAGTATAAGTATAATTAGGTGACTAGTTTCAACAATGTAATAAAATGATCCATATCATCAGGCAGTATATAAACAGAAGATGCAACCATATGCTTACTATAAGAAGAATTTTTTAATAGAAAACTGGATAAAACTTGAAAAGATAATATTACATGTAAACACTAATTATAAGAAAGGTATATTTATACAGGATAAAGAGTTTAGATCAAATAATTTACTAAAAATAAACTAGAATGTCTTATAATGATAAAAGCACCATTTCATGAAGACAGGATAACAATATTAATGTGACTGCACTTAATTATAGGATTTAAAATAAAAATAAATAAAATATATGAAGCAAAAACTAAAAGGATTCAAGGAATAGCAAATCTACAAATATAGCTGGAGATTCACATTCTTCTCTCAGTAATTGATAACAGTAAAGAGAATATCAGTAAAGGTAAACTAGAACAGATCTGTTAACCAAATTGGACTTTATTAAGCATGATATAAATAACAAAATTCACGTTCTCTTAAAAGGTGCCTTAAACATTGGCTGATGTAGAAATACACTAAGCCAAATAATGAATATCTATAAATTTTAAAGGATTGATATCATATGCAAAATGTTTTTTTTAATCCTCAGTTGAAATAAGCCAGTCAAAGAAAGACAAGTATCATATGATTTCATTTATATGTGAAATCTAGTGGACAAAATAAACTAACAAACAAAATAGAAATAGACTCATAGATACAGAGAATAGATTGACAGCAGTCAGAGGGGAGGAGGTTTTTGGGTTGAGTGATAAAGGTGAAGAGATTAAACAAAGCAAAAAACCTCATAGACACAGACAAATATGATGATTAATAGAGGGGAAGGGTAAAGGGGGATTAAAGATGATGGAAGGAAATTTGCCTTAGGGTGGTGAACACAGTACAATGAACAGATGATCTACAGTAATAAAAGAGAAACATGCAAATTAACCATCACTCCACTATGCCCACAAGCCATGCTCACCAGCCAATCAGGAGCAAGTATGCAAATTAATCCAACCAAGATGGTGGCCAGCCACAGAGCTGGAGCAAGCAGGAGGCTTGGGTTGCCCCAACAATGGAGGAAGCCAAGCTTCCCTCCCACCCTTGCTGGCCCTGGCCTCTACTCAAGGCTACAAAGTTTTAATTATAGAAGATAAAGAAATCCTAGATACTTGCTTCCAGCCAGCCCTGGCCCTGTTCAAGGAGGCACTGAAAAAAAAAGAAAAAGAAAAAGAAAAAGAAAAAAGGAGGGGCTGGGAGCTTTGGTAGCTGGGGGAATGGTGATCAGGCCAGGATGGGTTGGCAGGGGCTATTGGAGCTAAACAAACCAGCAGGGGGGGCAGTTGGGGGTGAGCAGGCTGGCATGAGGGGGGCATTTGGGGGCGAGCAGGCCAGCAGGCAGAATGGTTAGGGGCAATCAGGCAGGCAGGCAGGCAGGTGAGCGACTGGAGCCAGCAGTCCTGGATTGTGAGAGGGATGCCCAACTGCCAGTTTAGGCCCAATCCCTATAAACTGGCATTAGGACATCCTTCAAGGGGTCTCAGATTGGAGATGGTGCAGACCGGGCTGAGGAACAGTCCCCCTCACTGTGCATGAATTTCATGCACTGGGTCACTGGTGTATTATATAATTGTACACCTGAAACTTTTATAATTTTAGTAAACAATATGACCCCAATAAATCCAATAAAAAAATTTCAAAAGTGCACAGCACTTTTAAAAGTCTATTGATTTTTTGACATCTATTGTGAACTTTAGTAATTTCTATAGATAATAGCTCTTAATAATAATTTATAAAGATAAATTTTAACTATTATTTTATTAATTATATATTTGTTAAGATTTAGGAAACCTATTGAAAATTTTTAAAATTATATATTCTTTCTCTTTCAATAGTCATAAAACACTAATGTAACTTTGTTGATAAACTAAGACAGTCACAATGCCTACTCTTCAAATATGCCATTGTATCCTCATGGAAAGTAACAAATCAAGCACCCTATTCAGTTTCATAAAAGGAGATAAATTTCAGATAATATTGCATTGAGCCAATATTAAGCAATATTCTCTACCTTTCAATGAGTGCATAAAATATAGAGTTCTTCATCAATCTTCTGCAGGGAAAAAATGTGATGAAAGTCAATGTTTTTGCTTGTGGCAAATAAAGGCAGAAAAATCTAGCACATGTCAAAATTTTATTGGTTTTATTTAAACAAATCTACACAGGAAAATTATTTCTTAGTAAAAGCCATCCTAGTAAGTCTCTTCCACAGTCAAATACTTTAGGATAATGAATTAATAAAAAGCATATATTGCCTTGGCATATTTTTCTAAATATCTTTGCTGTGGCAGTTAACTTTAGAGATTATGTAAGGAATGAGTTTCCTAAATTACAACCAGTTGTTAGAAGAGTGTCATTATGTGATGTTAGAAAAACAATTCAACGTATATGTTTTTATGGCTAGCATATCTTTTCTAATATTGCATATGTTAGAAACATCTGGGAATCTCTTGAAGATTTTCTAGGGTACCCATATTTATTTTCTTATTGCTGATCATAATGAGTATGTCAGCAGTGTGTTAGAGCCTTATACTGTAGAATGTACAAGCACGTGTGATGTCATAATGTTGAAACGTTTAAAAAGAGATACAGACAGACAAGTTTATAGATTTTTAAAGACTATAAGTCACAACCTATAGCAATCAAAATGTCAACAAAATCAAAGTGAAAAGATAAGTTCTTGAATTTGAGTTTAAAGCTTAAATATATTTTATGAACAAAGAATGTGCTTGTTATCGAAACCAGTTTGGCTCAGTGGATAGAGGTCAGCCTGGGGACTGAAAGGTCCCATGTTCGATTCTGGTCAAGGGAACGTACCTTGGTTGCGGCCACATCCCCAGTGGGGGTTGTGCAGGAGGTGGCTGATCGATGTTTCTCTCTCATTGATGTTTCTGAATATCTTTCCCTTCCTCTTTGTAAAAAATTAATAAAATGAATAGAAAAAAGACTGTGCTTGTCATGAATATTTTATCCTGAGTTTGTTATGAATACATGTATATGTATATTAAGCATTTATATAAACATTTCCATTTGTATATAAGCATATCTTTGTTTTCTTTCCTTTCTTATCCCCTTGTGTAAAATAAGATATATTGATGCTATATTATATTATTTGTTACTAATTTTATATCATATTAATTAAGCTATAAAGTATCAAGGAAAAGAAAATTTCATTCAGGACTTCACTTCCTCTCTGAGGAAGGGTAAGCCCATGTTTAGTTGTACATAGGATAATTGTATCATGGTAGGTTGAATTGTGAACTTGTTACTGTCTTTTTTTGGATATTAAATATGTTTTGGGAGATACATATGAACATCAAGGTGACAAGGAGTGGATTTGTGATGGTTAATTTTGTGTGTCAACTTAACTAACCCAGATATGTGGTTAAACATATTTTCTAAGTATATCATTGAGATGGTTTCCAGAGATTGGCATTTGAATTGGTGAAGAGGCTGATTACCCTCCCAATGTGTGTGGGTATCTAATCCATTGAGATGCTAAATAAAACAAAAAGGCAGAGGAGGTCACATTTGTTTTTTTAATATACCTTCTTTGGGTATTTCATCTCTTCCTCCAGACCTCAGGCTTTACAGACACTACAGATAGTGGCAGAACTTGCACATACACTTGAAGAGGTATTAGCATCCTAAGTGCCAAGATTCTACATTGGGTGATGATAGATAATGCATGAATACTCCCACCTCCCATTATTAAGTGGAAAATTTTTAGAGGCATTCTTTATATATTCAGAAGGTTTCAGAGAAATTGAACTTTGCTACCACATATCCATTTAAATAATGGCTTTTGACATCGAGGCCTCTATTATGAATCTCACAACAAAAATGTCTGTGAGTTTATTAACTCTAATGACAATATGTAAGCTGTGTTTCCATGAGTTGCAAGACTAAATCTCATTGTATTGCTTTGACACATTGGAGAATTCTGAGATTTCTGCTGCTTCAATCTAAAAACTTTTTTTTCTCTATTCCTAATGTAAGACTTTTATTTGCTCAATTATTTCCTCAATCTTTTCTTCAATATTTTGCCCTTTGGTCTTAAGCCTGTTATTGAAGGGATACAGTACTTTGAAGACTGACTCCTTTGAAGACAAAATACTTCTAGTCTTCACTCCATGTACTGAACTGTCACTTCTGTACTCCCTAACCACTACATTGCAAAGGACACTCATTGAGTTCAAAGAAAGCTCTACCACATGGATGAAGAAAAGCAGAAGGCACCAGGGAATGAGACTCAAGCAGATGTACATGCTACTCCATTTTCTTATTCTTTCTCATCCTGCAATTTTAATGGAAGCAATTTCATCCAGTGAACAGCACACATTAAAAACAGAGCAGCTTTGCTGAAAGCAGTCCTGCTTAGTGGATAGAACATCAGACTACAGCCTAAAGAATCCCAGGTTTGATTCCAGTCGAAGGCATGTACCTTGGTTGCAGGCACATCCCAGTAAGGGTCCTATAGGAGGCAACTGATCAATGTTTCTCTGTTATCGATGTTTCTAACTCTCTATCCCTCTCCCTTCCTCTCTGTAAAAAAATAAATAAAATATATTTTAAAAAACCACAAAAAACAGAACAGCTTAAAAATAAATTCAGAAAATTCTCTGAAAAATTTTGAATCTATTTTAAAAATCAAGAACTTATGCCATTAATGATCAGTTCATTTAATTAGAAATAAAAATCACATATTCATTTAGTAACACCTTTCATTTATTACTACTATATTATTTAATTGAAACAAATAAAATATTGTTGCCTGGACAGTGTGGTTCAGTGGCTGAGCGTTGTCCCTAGGGAGTGTGCCTAAGCCATCAGTTGGACATCCCTTGTGGGCTCCCAGACTGTGAGAGGGCACAGGCTGGGCTGAGGGCTTGCTTCCCCTGCCCCCAAGTGCATGAACTTCATGCAGCAGGCCTCTAGTTAAGGTATAACTGACATACAAAGAAATGCACATATTTAAACTATACTGTTGATGAATTTGGATTATTGTTGAAAGTATTACAGACATCCTTTTTTGTTTTTTCCCATTGAGCCTCTCCACCCCACCCTCACTCTTTCCCCTCCCAAGTCTTCACCACACTGTTATCTGTGTCCATGGGCTATGCACATATGCCTATAAATTCCCCAGTTAATCTCTCCCCCGACTCACCCCACCCCAACCTTCCCTCTGAAATTCATCAGTCTGGTCCATGATTCTGTGTCTCTTGATTAATTTTGCTCATCAGTTTATTTTGTTCATTAGATTCCACTCATATAGTGAGATCATGGGATACTTATCGTTCTCTGATTGGCTTATTTCGCTTAGCATAATACTCTCCAGGTTCATCCATCCTGTTGCTAATGATAAGGATTCCTTCTTTTCTACCAGAAAATAGTATTCCATTGTGTATACGTAGCACAGCTTTTTAATCCACTCATCTACTGATGGGCACTTGAACTGTTTCCAAATCTTAGATATTGTAAATTGTGATGCTATGAACATAGGGGTGTGTATATTCTTTTTGATTGGTGTTTCTGATTTGTGTTTGTGTGTGTTTGCATGGTAAGAACATGAGATATACTTTCTTAACAAATATTAAGGTTTACAATACCATATGTTAACTATAGGCATTATGTTGTACACCATGTGCGATTCAGCAATTCCACTTCTGGGTATATACCAACAAAAATGAAATGAAATCAGCATCTCAAAGAGGTATCTGCCCTATCATGTTCATTGTAGCATGATTCACAATAGCTACAGTATGGAAACAACCCAACTGTCCACAGACATATAAATGAATAAAGAAAATATATGGAGAATATTATTCAGTCTTTTAAAAAAAAATACTGCCATGTGTAACAACATAGATGAACCTGGAGGATGTTATGCTAAAAGAAATAAACCAATCACAGAAGAACAAATAATTTATTCATGATTCTACATATCTAAAGTATCTAAATAGTAAAACTAACAGAAACAGAAAATATAACACTGGTTGCCAGGGGCAGCAGGTGGGGAAAATAGAATTGTTCAATGGTTATAGAGCTTTAGTTATGCTAGATGATAAGTTCTTTAGACTTATTCTTGCATTTGGAATAGTTGGACTATCTTAAGAGCACAAACTAAGCACATAAGGAGAACAAATATCCTATCTAATAAAGAGGGAATATGCTAATTGACCATCATTCCATCACAAAGATAGCTGCATCCACAGCTAAGGCCAAGTTCCCATAAGGAGCTTTAACAAGCAATCAGCAGGGACCTGAGGCTATGCCCTCCCCTGACCCCATGGGACTTGACAGGGGACCTCAAACTGTACCCCCACCCCACAGGGCTTGACAGGGGAGCCCAAGGTGTGCTTCCTATCCTGGTGCTGGGCTAGGGGACCTCAGGCTGCTCCCTCTGCCCCAGCACCAGGGCAGAGGATCTGAGGCTGCACTCCCCTGCCTAGCTGGGCTTGACAGGGGACCTCAGACCATGACCCCCACCCAGTTTGGTGGGGGACTTCAAGGTGCACCCCCAGTGCTGGGTTGGAGGAACTGAGGCTACGCCCCTGCCCAGCAGGGCTTAACAAAGGTGGGACTGTTTTAAGTGCAGGAGAAATAGTAGCTTAAAAACAATGAAAAAAATCTAGCCCAATGGGGTAAGGGGCAGCTGGGTCTGGGTCTCACGTGATTTTGAGTTGCATGTGAGTGGGCGGGGACTTGACTCTGGGTCCCATGGTGAGCCCCAGACTCTGAGAGGAGAAAGGTTTTCATATATATTTTACTAATTTTCTTTCATCTCTGACACTTCTATTATAGAGAAAGGGCAGATAGCAATATTAAATTATTTCCTCTAATTAATCCCCTTTCAATGTGCACGAATTTCATGCACCGGATTACTAGTAGTAGATAAAAATTAGGATGTCTTCCAAGTCTTTGGCTGGGGTGTGGCTCTTTGATTCTACTTTAGAGACACCTGACTAAAACTTATACGCATTAAACATTAAATGTAGATATACAGAGACTTATAACCATTGGTTCCTATCCTGATGCTTTTCAGAGTCACTGATTTAATAACTTTCTTGTTTATCATCACTGTTAATATATTAGTTTATGAGGGCAAGATTTTTTTTATTGTTTTTAAGCTACTATTTCTCCTGCACTTAAAACAGTACCCGGAACATAGTGGGCTTTTAAGAAATTTGTGTTGAATAAATGAATAAACACATTGGGTAGATTTAGCTGCTGCTAGTAAAGGGGGGTTTGTAGAAGTTTTATAGTCTCCTTTCTAATGCCCCGTGACTCAAAACAAATTGTTCCCAAGCCATTCTGGTTACAAAAGTATATTTCAGATAAAAATTAAAAACCTAAAACATTTGGCAAAGGGATATAAGGCTCTTTTACTGCAAGTATTTTTCCACACAATGATACCTCTTCATAGGTTCAACCCAATTTTATGGTGTTATGAATTTAATACACTCTATCAAAATAAGTATTTAGTAACCTAAGACAGAAAAGCAAAAAAACCAACACTTAAATTACACTTGCATAGACAATCACTCATAAGAACAACATATTTATTCAAAATTACTTCAAATAAAATATTTTTGTTTAAAGCAAAAAATAATTGATTACATGGTAACTCATTGTTAAAATGTGTTCGTAAAGCCATATATTAGAAAAGTATAATATAGCTAATGAAATTCTATAGCATGAACATTCTCTGCCTTGTAGCAATATATTATTTAAGGTCTGTGAAAACTGTTTTAATGCACATAGTGCTGTTGATCATTATAGGTTTTTGACATCTTAAAAACAGGTTATGTTTACATCATGCAGATATGGAGATAAATAAACACCTAAAGTCTCCGCTGAAATAAAAGCTTTTATTTATTTTTAGATGTTTATTATGAACAGCAAGCTTTTTACAAATGATTGGACTCAGGCTGAAATGGCATTGAATAACTTTTGCTTGAGTTTACAGGGCTATTAAAATATTTGACAGCTTTTTTACTCCACTAAAAGTGCAATGACATTCAAGATGACAGAATGTGTATTGTTCTTTTCTATATCCATAAATTCTACTGATGACTGTGAATGTATAAGAGCAAGGGAAATTTGAAAAAAGCTACACTTTACTCCAAACTCCTACACCCTAATGCTTAGACAAGATTGCCAACTTTGACCTCATTACCGCATCTGGGCTAGCCTTATTTCCATCCTCAACATAAGAGCAAACTATTGTTTCTGATTCTCTCAGTCCTATTCATTACAGCAGCTATTTATTGAAAACTTATTATATCCAAGAAAAAAATTCCAGGCACTGAGCATTAAAAAATAATCAACTCATGGCACCTGTTCTTAAATTTCTACCTAATCATTTGAATACACACTTATATTAATGATTTTTTTTTTGTAAAAAAATGAGTGGAAAGACTGAGGTATGCATAAAGCATTATAACAATGGAAAATGATACTCCTTGGAAGAGTGAAACTGATTTTAAGACAAAGTATTGCTAACTGGTTATGAATTAATGTTTTACTCTCTTTACTCATATGTCATACAGAGACTTAAATATGTAAGCTCTTTACACAAGGAATGAGTAACCTAAAGAATTGCACGAGAAAATTTAGGAATTTAAAGGATAAAGAAAGAAATTTTCATGTTTATCAAATTCCATCATGTAGGATACTTGCTGTGGGTTTGGAACAAATAATTATCCTATCTAATAAAAGAGTAATAATCAAATTGACCATACCTCTGCTATACCCACAAACCTCCCACACCAGCCACACCCACCAATCAGAGTAAGTATGCAAATTAACCCAATGAAGATGGCTATGGCCACAGAGAGAGCAGGAGGGAGGCTTGGGTTGCCCTGGTGATGGAGGAAGCCAAGCTTTCCACACACCTTGGCTGGCCCAGGTATCTCCTTAAGGCTACAAATTTTCAATTGTAGAAGGTAAATAAATACCAAGAGAAATGGCTGCCACCATTTTTGGAGTGAGCAGAAGGCTTAGCTCTGCTCCAGACTAAAAGTTTCAATTGTAGAAGATAAATAAATCCCAGATACCAGGGCCTCCGCTAGGGTCGCTGGGGGTGTGGCTGGCCTGCAAATCACCACAGGACCCTCACCCAGGCCTTCTCACACCCAAAGGGAACTCCCACCTTGATCTAGGATACCCTTTAGGAAAAACCAGCTGGCCCCTACCTGTGCACCAGTCCTCTATCCTATCTAATAAAAGAGTAATATGCAGATTAAACATCACTACAACACACAAAAGGACTGCCCCCATGTGGACACAAGATGGCCACCACAAGATGGCCAGCAGGGGAGGGCAGTTTGGTGGGATCAGGCCTGCAAGGGAGGGCAGTTGTGGGTGATCAGGCCAACAGGGGAGGAGAGTTGGAAGGGACCAGGCCTGCAAGGGAGGGCAATTGGGGGTGATCAAGCCTGCAAGGGAGGGCAGTTAGGGCTACAAGGGAGGGCAGTTAGGGATGACCAGGCTTGCAGGGAAGGACAGTTAGGGTTGACTAGGCCCACAGGGGAGGGCAGTTAGGGGCAAACAGGTTGGCAGGGGAGCAGTTAGGTACCAATCAGGCTGGTAGGGGAGTGGTTACAGGTGATCAGGCTGGCAGGCAGAAGTGGTTAGGGGCAATCAGGAAGGCAGGCAGGCGAGGAGTTGGGAACCAGCAATCCTGGATTGTGAGAGGGATGTCCGACTGGGATTGGGCGTAAATGGGCATCAGACATCCCTTAAGGGGTCCCAGATTGGAGAGGGTGCAGGCTGGGCTGAAGGACAACTCTCCCCCTCTCCACCCCCACATGAATTTTGTGCATCAGGCCTCTAGTTTTATATAAAGTTGTTAATTTAACTTAATATTGATACAAATTTTATTCCAGGAATAATAAAACATTTGTTAGATATAATGAACCAGAGAAGGCAAAGTCCAACATTAAAATGTCATATTTTACAAAGAAATAGCATTTCAATCTAAGGAGGAATAAAATGTTTAACTTGTGCAGCAATATGATTTAAATATTTAGGAGTGTAAAATATTCTTTTAAATACCAGATTGCTAAAGTTTATACATGGGCTCATAAAGGGTAGGGTTATTTTCTGGAAACATCTTCACAGTCCTCCTGAGAGATAGGATAACATATACATAAATGGAATGTAAGACTACAATCTATAAAGATTGACATTGCTACCCTATAAATACTGAAATAACATTGCAGATAATCTTTTATGTATACAGAGACTTTTTAAAGACACTCATTTTAGGAAATTAACAGATTGAAAAGACAAAATGATAAAGTAATTAAAATATCTATAGAAAGTTTGTGAGACTGTCTTTAGTGAAGTTCTTCAACAGATACTTTGACTACAATGAAAGTAAAAGGCACAATAGAAGTTGGACCTAATTATCTCATTTACTTCTTACCATAATCCTTTGACATTGTTATAATCCTCCTGTCTTTCATGGAAGGAACTGAGGCTGAGGCAACTGAAGTAATATATCCCAGATCCCAGAAATAGCAAGCAACAGTATCCAAATTTAATGACAAAAGTCTTGCAGATTCTGTAGTATCCTGTATAATAAAAGCATATTTTGCAAATTGTCCCCTTGACCGGGAGTTTGACTGCTTGCTATGACATGCACTGACCACCAGGGGCAGCACAGAACATGGCAGGTGTTAGTGATGTGCTGGCAACAGGCAGCAGTGAAGGCTCTGCTGGCCATGATAGGCTTGGGTGAGAGAAGACTGTGGCAGAATGGTGGAGCAGGTGAGTGGATGGCTCCAGGCCAAAGAAGGTGTGAGCAGGGGCCCAATAACCCAACCGATCACCCTGCTGATCACCTTACAGATGGCTACCAGTGGCAGCAATGGGGGGCAAGGCCACCACCCGGCTCCCAGGCACAGAGGGAGCCAGGCAAAGGGTTTGGCCCTGATTGATCACCCACAGGTGGGATGGTAGAGCAAATGAGAGGGAAGCACCAGGCCAAGGCAGGGTGACAGGTGGGGCTGTAAGGCTGGGGGCACAAGCTGGGACTGTGAGGCTAGGGGCATGAGCTGGAGCCTAATCCCCACAGGCCACCCGAGGGACCCCACCTGTGCACAAATTTGTGCACTGGGCCTCTAGTAGAAAAATAAAACCATACAAATAAAAAAAATATATCCCAGATTTTTTAAATTATAGGAAAATATCAAGACATTTATAAATTTTAGATCTGTGGAATCAGGAACCCATTCAAATGATAACTTTGTATTTTACTATATACATAATTTAGATATTATTTAACCTCTACTTATTGACAGACTACTTATTGAAAAAATGCACAATGAAACTGTTTTAGATAAGTTGAAAACAGTGCAATATAGAATAACCATCTCTTAAAAGCTGGTAACTAATAACACTTACAACTGATCCTTGAACAACTCAGATTTTAACTGTGTGGGTCCATGTATAGCTGATTTAAAAAAAAAATTCCCAGAAATATAGTGGATCCCTGATATCCTTCAGTTACTTTTACCAATGGCAGATTCAAATAACCAGGGATCAAAAACATTATTTTTGCATTTGCAACTGCAGATTCCCAAATGCAGATGGCAAATATCCTTTTGGATCATTATTGAATTCACAGATGGTGAAAGGCTAACTGTAGAATCAAAAGTTACAATGGACTTTCCTCTGCGCTGGAGTGGTGGGTTGGTGACCATAACCCCCAAGTTGTTCAAGTTCAACTTGTTCTTTTTTCTTCCCTCACTTTCCGGAAGCATGGAGCCTGATAAATATTAGTACTCACGTAACTAATATTCAGAAAAGAATGTGCACAATACTGTAAGAAAAGTTTAAAATGTTTTGAAACTTGGCTTTTCTTAAGGATTATCTGGTTTCTACAACTATAAAGCATTCCTTTTTGTATGTGTGATTAGGTGTTTATTATATAGTTTCTGTCTTTTAACACTCACAGTTTATTTTGCCTGCTTTACATGCCATGACTAATTTCCAAGTTTCCTATCTATAAAACAAGTTTGTCATGGCACTCCAGGTGAAAATTGCTGGTTTAATCCAAGGTCTTAAATTTCCCAACCACTGAGCTTTATGATTATAGAACATTACTTCTCTTTGCCTTAATTTCCTCAGATGTAAAACTGATTGAATTTTCTGCAAAAACACATTCATAGAAATTGTGAGGAATAAGTAAATTGGTGTGAATTACATTCATAGTGATAAAGTAATTCTTTACTGAACTTTCAGCATTATTCATCTTTTTTAATTGTTAGGTTATCAAAACACTTTGAGAAGGCTAACCCCCATTTTGTAAAACTACTGTCTGGAATTCTCTGCTGTTTTTTCAAATGGCCTCTTATTCTAAAAAAAAAATAACTTTGCTTTCTAGCCTGCTTTAGCCTGCTTGAATAATGAGGAAGATAAACTTAGCTGTCTAACCTTGTAGGCCAGAGACTAGATATGCCCATACTCTCAATGCTATCCAGGTACATTTTTTTTAAATTGGACAGAACTGTGTTTTTTTCAAGGCCAGCAGCGAGACACATAGGGCTGGCTCTTTAATAAAAAGAGAAGTTCTGCTTGTAGCCTTGCTTAGAATTTGAATTAATTTTCTCTAAGCTCACCGGTGAATAAAGTGTGACTCCAAACTCTCTGAGCATTGTTTGATTATTCTGGTTCTCTGTAACAACTTGAGTTTAACTAAAATAATATACTCTTGCAATGTGCTCATGAAATTTAAAAAAATTATACCCAGTAGCAAAGTATTTTGCCCTATATTTATATATTATGTCAGAACTTTAACTAATCAAGTAACTTTACATTTAAATTAGGAAATATTTCACCACAAGAAAGCAAATCTGACCTTTCAAAAGAGATTGCAGCAATAGTTAAGGTGACATGTGCTGATGTCCATAAGTTACTTTGTAATACATCAAAAGTGAAATGGATTGATGAAAGGACAAGTGGGTAAATAGATGGATAGGTCTGAGAAAACCATTTGTAGTAAAGTATTAAGGGTAGGATATTTATAGTGTACAACTGAGTCTTAATTTTCATTTTTTAAAAATAATTTTGTACATGTTTAAAATTTTTCACAGATTTTGAAAAACATACACACAAAAAGCACCCCAAGGTATTTAGGTAAAAGAAAAGTAGCTATTAGAATGAGTATCTATTCTACAACCTTTGACTACCATTATTCATTTTTCTCAACATTTGGTATCATCCAGGATCTTTCGGCTCACCTACCACACCTCACCCACCTCACACCCATTATCCCTTCACTCCTCACTTTGCCCATGGCTTCTGGTTTTTGTAGTTTGTTTATTTTTTGGAGCAATCTCCACTCAGAAGTTTCATCTGCTTAATTTGTCTGGTGATATGATTTCTGTGCTTCCAGATGTGCTGCATCAATATCTCCACCTTCCTCCCAACTTGATCCAACACACATAATCATGAAAATTGGATCAGCAATGTAGATCCATACATCTTCATGAAAAACACCAGAGGCAAAGCAGAAAAACCAAAGTAGTGTCAGTATTGGTCATTCCACAAGGGGTAAATTTCTAAATAAAAAATATATTTTTAGACAATTGTAATGATACATGGAAACATAGGATTTCAATAACTATTTACTAAGTGGCTGTCTTTCATGAATTATACTATTGCCACACCCTTGCACAGCTCTTTCTCTTCCTGGACTTCCATTAATTTTAATTTTAGGGTACATGAATCAATCAGTGGCTGATTGCTCTAATTACTGTTATTTGTTGTTCTTATTGTTGTAGTTCTTACTGTGATTAAACACTTATTAAGAATCTGCCATATGTTAGGTATCTACTCCAAATAATCAGATGTTTTGATGTATGTTTTGACAGATTTTATTTTACTTCTTTGTTTGATGTCTTTTCTCTTTTTCAATATTTAAACATAACCCTGTATTTTTTGTGCACTTAGTTTTCTGATTAGTCTCTAAAACTAAAATCACTGGTGTGTAATCAAAATAGCTTTGGAATAAGAACTAGAAGACAGAATTTCAAAAAAGTAATTAGCCATCGATTTTGCTGAGCTGTACAAATACTTTAATTTTTGTCTTCATTTTTTTTCATTTATAAATCAAGGAGACTAACCTGGATAATTCCTACTGTTAATTCCAGTTCTTTCATTTTGTCTAGAGAAAAACAAAATCTTGTTATACAATAATTTTCCTATTTCTTAATTTTGATAATCTTTTAGTTTGTGTTTTAGTGTTTTCTGACTGCTATTCAGTTAGTGTTACAATATAACAAACTATTTGGGGGGAATCATTGTATTCTAAGGCATATTTATTTCCATAAATATCCATTTAAGTATAAATTTTATTTTAACGGCATACTACAGTAAAGTGGTCACCAAAAGGGGTCATGAAAGTCATTTCTCATTCTGAAATCCAATTGAAATAATAAAGGACTTGCCTGACCTCTTCCCATTATGCAAAGAAAAGTAGAACACAACATGACACAGTGAGCAGAGTACAAGAGTACAGTTGGTCTTCAGAGCCCAGTTAAGAAATCAGGATGCTGTGCACCTTTCAGAGAGCTCCATCATGATAACAATATTGACTTAGTTGATGGCTTAAGTATTGGAAATAATATATTTGCAAAATTTTTGACATATTGTTGTTTCATAAAAGAAAACATTAAAATGAACTCAGAAAATGGAAGATATCACAAAATTAGGTAGTAATGGCCAATAGCAACAGAATATTGATCAAGTGAAGTAAAAATTGGGGACAAAACTCGTTTCAAAAAGATACTGTCCATTGTGCATAGGTACCTCATCTCCTTTATCCAATCATCTCTCAAAGGGCACTTTGGTTATTCCCATGTCTTGGCCATGGTGAGTAATGCTGCAAATAGCGTAGGGGTGCATGCATCTCTGTGAATAAATACTATGTAAGCATAAGAAAAGATAAATTTCAGCCACCTGACAACATGGATGGACCTTGAGAATATCATCCTAAGTGAAACAAATTAATCATTAAGAGCTAAAAATCACACAATTTCCCTCATATGTGGTATATAAAACTGAAACCCATATGCACAGAAATAGTATGGTGCTTGCTACAGGGAAGAGGTGTGTAGGTTGGAGCAGGGTGGGGGGCAGTAAAGGGTAAATGAAGCCAAATATATGGTGACAGAGGATGATTTGACTTTGGGTGGTGGACACACAATGCAATATACAGATCATGTATCATAAAATGTTCACTTAAAACATATATAATCTTATTAACCAATGTCACCCCAATGAATTTAATAAAAAATAAAGAGGAATGAAAGGATAATGCTGATGGCCTTCAGTCAGGCTGCAGTAAACTTAATGGTTGGAAAGTCATGCTACCTGGAATCATTTTTTCCTTTTAAAGTATTATTTAAACACACTCTAAATAAACAACCTTGCCCAAACCAGTTGGCTCAGTGGATAGAGCATTGGCCTTTGAACTGATAGATCCCAGGCTTGATTCCGGTGAACGCATGTATCTTGGTTGTGGCCACATCTCCAGTAGGGAGTATGCAGGAGGCAGTTGATAGATGTTTCTCTCTCATCCATGTTTCTAATTTTCTATTTCTCTCCCTTCCTCTCTGTAAAACATCAATAAAATATATTAAAAATTAAATAAATAAACAAACAACCTCAAAAACTTCATTTTATTGACTAAGCATTCTTATATTTTATAATGGGTGTGACCATTGAAAATATTTTACTTAATATACTAATTAGCCCTGACTGGTTTATTCAGTGGGTAGAGCATTGGCCTGTGGACTGAAGGATCCCAGGTTCGATTTCAGTCAAGGGCTGAACCTTGGTTGCAGGCACATCCCCAGTAGAGGGTGTGCAGGAGGCAGCTGATCTATCTTTCTCTCTCATTGTTGTTTCAAATTCTCTATGCCTCTCCCTTCCTCTCTGTAAAAATCCAATAAAATATATATTTTAAAAAAAGAGATTGCAAAGACAGAAAGCAATCTCACCCTTTAAAATATATATATACTAAGTCAACTTGAAAATGGTTTCTATACCAGTTACTCATTTTCTTTATGACATCTTAGATATGCTATATTTGAAGCTTCTTTAATCCTCCCCAAATATATTATATTTCCATACATTTGATTATGTAATGTCAATCTCATCCCAATTATAGAGCATAAGATATTCACAGACATGCCTGTTCTCCAATAGCTTTTTTATCTACTTACTATGACACATTACTTTAAAGGGAAGTAGTCCTTTTGGGTCTCTGGTCCACACCAGCCCCCACTCTATTTTACTGTTAGTTCATTAAACATTATATCATACTAGAGGCCTGATGCATGAAATTCATGCATGTGGTGGGGGGAGTGTTCTTCAGCCCAGCCAACTCCCTCTCTAATCTGGGATCCCTTGAGAGATGTCTGACTGCCCTTTCAGGTCCAATCCTACCTGGATCAGTCCTAAAAGGGCAGTCAGACATCCCTTTTACAATCCAGGATTCCTGGCTCCCAAGTGCTCACCTGCCTGCCTTCCTGATTGCCCCTAACCATTTCTGCCTACCAGCCTGATCACCCCCCTAATCACTCCCCTGCCAGCCTGACTGATGCCTAACTGCTCCCCTGCCAGCCTGTTTGCCCCTAACTTTCATCCCTTGTTGCCCTGGTCACCCCTAACTGTCCTCCCCTGCAGGCTTGATCACCCCCAACTGCCTTCCCTTGAAAGACTGGTCCCTCCCAACTGCCTTCCCCTGCTGGCCTGATTGCCCTCAACTACCCTCCCTTGCAGGCCTGGTCCCTCCCAACTGCCCTACCCTGCTGGCCATCTTGTAGTGGCCATCTTGTGTCCACATGGGGGCAGGATCTTGTGACTACATGGGGGCAGTCATCTTGTGTTGGACTTGATGGTCAATCTGATCTGCATATTACTCTTTTATTAGATAGGATAGAGGCCTGATGCACAGGTGGGGCTAACTGGTTTGCTCTGAAGGGTGTCCCAGATCAGGTTGGGGGTTACCTTGGGGCATGAGGTGTGGCCTAGGTAAGGGGCCTGTGGTGCTTTGCAAGCTAGCCACACCTTCCAGCAACCCAAGGGGAGGCCCTGGTATCTGGGATTTATTTATCTTCTACAGTTGAAACTTTGTAGCCTGCTTTGGAGCCAAGCCTTCTGCTCACACAGCCATTGGAACTTTGTTGCCTTAAGCGGAGGTCTGGGTTAGCCAGGGTGTATGGAAAGCTTGGCTTCCTCCATTGCCCAGGGCTATCTAAGTCTCCCTCCTGCTCTCTTTGTGGCCATAGCCATCTTAGTTATGTTAATTTGCATACTTCTGATTGTCTGGTGGGCATTATGGAGGTATGGTCAATTTGCATATTTCTCTTTTATTAGTGTAGATGTTACATTAGAGAAAAAAATTAGAATCTTTGTAATCTTTCCTCTGTTTGTGTATATATACTACTTTATTTTTATAAGGACATCATTCATAATGGATTATATTACATTAGAGTCTATTCATATGACCTTAGCTTAATTTGCCTCTTTAAAGATATTATTTTCAAGTACAGTCACATTCTCATAATTTAGGGGTTATGATTTTAAAACATTACTTTTAGATGGACTTGATTCCATTTATAATACTTAGCTGTTAATTTCTATTGAAATAAAATTCATGTTTAAATTATATGACAATGATATATTTATTAAAATTTTTAAATTTAATTTTGTAAATAGAATTCCAGGGAAAAAATAAAATAAAAGCAATTAACTGTGGATAACAAGGATGAACTCTAGTTTGAAGATTAGAGGATACATGGAGCACAGAGCCGAAAGTATATCATAAATGTTGCAATTAAAATGATAAGGGTGGCAATTTATAATAGTCACAGTCTGAAAATAGCTCAAATGCCTATCAGCAGATTAATGGATTAAAAAGCTGTGGCACACTTAGACCATGGAATACTATGCAGCAGGATAGCATGGAGGGACCTGGAGAGTATTATGCTAAGCAAAATAAGCCAGTCAGAGAAAGACAAGTATGATATAATCTTACTCATACATAAAATCTAAAGAACAAAATAAATTGATGAACAAAATAGACCCAGAAACACAGAAGCATGGAACAGACTATTGAGTCTCGGAGGGGAGGTGGGGATGGGTGAGAAGAGATTAACCAAAGAACTTATATGCATATATTCATCACCCATGGACACAGACAATAGTGTAATGAAGGCCTGGTATGGGGGAGGGGGACAGGTATGGGCTAGAAAGGTTTAATGGGGGACAAAAGAGGACATCAGTAATACTTTTTAAAAAAATATATATTTTATTGATTTTTTACAGAGAGGAAGGCAGAGAGATAGAGAGTTAGAAACATCCATGAGAGAGAAACATCGATCAACTACCTCCTGCACACTCCCTACTGGGTATGTGCCCACAACCAAGGTACATGCCCTTGACCGGAATCGAACCTGGGACCCTTTGGCTCTATCCACTGAGCCAAATCGGCTTTGGCAGTAATACTTTTTACCATAAAGATAAATTTAAAAAATAAAATAATAAAGGTAGTGAATGTTCAGATGTTAGCATACAATATAAAAAAACCATAAGTAAAATAGTTTCACATTATCACAGATATAAAAGAAAATGATGAATGGAACAGAAAAAATAATCCCAAAATAGAAATCTAATGATACATTGGTATTACACATATATTAAATATTACCTTTCACAATGAGAGAAAATATGGGGACTTTAAATGTTGTTGATGCCCTAACTGGTTTGACTCAGTGGATAGAGCGTCGGCCTGTGGACTGCAGGGTCCCAGGTTCGATTCCAGTCAAGGACATGTACCCTAGTTGTGGGCACATACCCAA
Organism: Lasiurus cinereus; assembly: GCA_011751065.1. Taxonomy (NCBI): domain Eukaryota; kingdom Metazoa; phylum Chordata; class Mammalia; order Chiroptera; family Vespertilionidae; genus Lasiurus; species Lasiurus cinereus. The sequence goes on from JAAGEH010000005.1 coordinate 23,133,519, forward strand.
TGGGAAGTATGCAGGAGGCAGTTGATCAATGTTTCTCTCTCATCAATGTTTCTAACTCTCTATCCTTCTCCCTTTATCTATGTAAAAAATTAATAAAATATATTTTTAAAAAGTTGTTGAGACAAATGATATTTATTTAAGAAAAAAATAGATGTGAGATAACCTGTTTCACAACATGAATAAAATTAGATACATTTCATTTGCATTAAGTAAATTAAAAACTATGTCCCCATAAAGATAAATTATAAAGTTAAAGGGTAACCTATACAAAAGGCTTTTTCAAGACTATGAACTTGTTCTATATAAAAGGCCTCCAGAAGGTCTTTGGAATTTTTGTCATGATAGCAACAACATGTGTGTGTTTGGCAAGAACTGTGGACCACTAACTGATTGTGCAGACAAGTCTTTAATCCCTCCATCTGAGTGACTACTAAACATATAAAGGGAAGTGCTTATTTACTTTTATTATATATACCAAAGATTTGGTTAGAATATTTATTGCACTTATTGAATACCTCATCATTAGTCTATCAATTTACCTTTGTAATTTCAATGAAAAGGACATGGTTTAAACATGTGCCCAATATCACTGTGTGTTGATAAATCCTGGAGTTTTAGTTAAGCTGGCAATTTCAGGGTTAGCAGCTCTTTGGCTACAAAGACAGATTTTCTTGAAAAAGTGTACAGTTACTGTGGTTGGATAAAAAAAAAATTGTAGATTATTGCTTTTTTTGCTGGACAAGTACCAGCCTCATATCAATGTGTAATGGCCAAAATGTGCCTGGTGTTCCAAGTGGCTGTTTGCCAATTTGAAAGATTTCTGAAAAGAAAGGGGGCTATTTTACAGTTTTCTTCTTTTTATTTTTTTAGTCACAGACATTGTATGGTTTTTGGAGCAGGTATTATAGAAAACAAAAAGAACTTTGCTGACCACTCTCAGCGATTTTGTCTCCTATAGGGTATCTTTTTCTTATTTTTCTAAACCTTTTGTCTTCTCAGTGCTATAATTCCGTGTTTGGATGGGGAGGAGTGTGGATAACCCTGGCTAGAAAATTAGCTCCCACTTAGAAATAGCCAGCCACTATACGTATAGTGGCCCCAAAGGCACTTGAGCAGCATTCACATTTGCAGTTAGGTAATGAAAGGGCAGACAGAGATTTGGATCAGAGCTATGGATGTACAAAAGGCAGTTGAGATGAAGACAAAATGAAAACTGTAAAGCATTAAAACAACACAAATTCCTTTTCAGGGTAAAAAAAACAAACAACAACAGTATACAACAATGCTTATGGAGCTCAGATTTTGGTGTTAAAGACATGGAAGTTAAAATCCCATCAGCCTGCTTTCGCTTGCTCTGTGACTAGCCCCTTACTCAATCTTGGTAACTTCTGTGTTTTCATTGGTGAATGAAGTGAATCATGCAATAATGTTTTGAAGTGGTTGATAGCATAACACATATATATTGCCGAGACCAACAAATGGATATATTAGGCTTTATAACACATACCAGTTGTTATTTGTCACTATTATTATCATCATCATTATTACTATTAATAACAAACTCATAGAAATGAATACCATTTGTCATTATTTAAAATTGTCACTACACTTTTTAAGACCTTTTTGCCAGAGGATGTTTATACACACTGAAGAAGAACTCTATAAAATAAAATTTCTAGTGGTGTCTGAGGATAAAGTATCATTCATGTGAATTACCAAGTAGTAAACACTCAAGGATATATTATTCTGGAAAGTCATTTCCCTTCATATAGAAATACTGCAGGATCTTAGATGCCTTGTAGTCATTAAAACAATGTAAGTCCTCATTCTATTATGAAGGCACTGAAGTACTAGTTAAAAATAATTATTTTTGCAATGCTACAAATTAAAAATGCTTGCTTTCTTTAAAAGTATTTTATTTATTTAGAAATTATATTGGAAACAAGTCTTTGTACCTAAGAATACCGGAACAAAAATAATAAAAAATTTTAAATTATAGAGAAATCACACAGCAATATACACAAACACTTACCATGCACACACCACTCACACATTCACTACTAGTAAATGAGCTATGATTACAATTTTTTATGCATTATCATGGGCTCATGTCAAAAGATGAATCAAAAATCAGCTAAGCAAGAGAGGTTAACTATTATTTCCCCAGAAATCACTGAACACATGCATCTGTAAATATCAAACCCTACTATTCTGATAAACCAGTTCTCCAAATTGAATAATTGGTATTTCTTAATACTGACATATTCTGATAATAAATGCTAATTATGTTGAACACTATTAGGTACTGAAAATATGAAAAGTCATGATGTATACATTTGATACATATTCATATGTCTTTGACAAAATTTATGACTTGTCCTTTTGTAACATGTTACCATTCCATTAACTTTGTTTCAACCTGAGTCTTTACACTGGATTTTTGTCTTCTCTCTATTGCCTGAAAATCTGATTTGATGTGCTAACTTTTTCCCAATGTGAGAAATGTTTAAATCAATAAAACTTTCTGGTACCCAGCATATGGTTGAAATAAAATCCTCTTCTGTTTAATAGTAAGTTCCCTAGTTACCTACCTCTATAGCTTCTCTGCTTTACTCAGCTCCTGAGTTCTGCAGTCCTGTTTGTGATGCTTAAGGAGATCAACTCTGTTATCTGCTGCCAATATACCCTTATCTTCATTTGCTGTCGCCTGACTGAATTTCCACACATTTCAGACATTTCTGTGACCATGTGTCACTTAACTCTAGGATTGTGAATTTCTCTTTTAATGTTCTAGATACCATTTCATGTTCAAGTTACTCTCATCGTATAAAAGCCTTTCCTAACTCTGTTTTCCTGTCTAAATACTATCTATTCTCTCTCCTCTCTACATCATCCAGCCTTTCAACATGATAGACTACACTTTCTTATCTCTATGGTAACCATATGTCCTGGGATGGATAAGATAGCTCTGATCATATCTATTTGCCTGCTGCAGTTATTGCTAGCTCTCACTGTCACTTTTAAAATGTTCTGATTTAGATTGTCAATTTTATTCTCACCCTCCTCCTCAATGCACTCCATAAACAACTGTAGTTAGGGTCCTGCCCTCACTAGCATATTGAATTTTGATTACTAAAGTTACTAAAAATTCATATTTTCAGTGATAAACACCATTTCAGGCTTTATCCTACCAATTCCTCATCATTCGGCACCACTTACCATTCCCTCCTTCACAAACCTCTGATCTCCTGGAGTCCATGACTTCACATCATCCTTACTCTTCTACCCCTCTGTTCATTTGTTCTAGTTTCCTGGGACCACACTAATTCTTCCTCCTGTCTCTAAAATATTAATATTGCTCAAGATTCTTTTTGTCATCCAATCATTCTTAAGCATATTTTTCTAAGATAACTCCAATACATCCCTCATTCCCTTTACCACCATATGCAGAGGATTCCCAAATTAATATCCCAACATGCTTCTCTGTTCCATCTTCCCTCCAACACATTTTCTAGTTAACATACCTGTTCATGCCCTTTGAGTGATAATATTGTGCTGGAGAATTAATAGTTTCATCACTAGTCTTCTTTTTTCATATTTAACACATTAAAACTTGTATTCTTGCTAAAATGAAAGCATATCATTCCTGCTTAAAATGTTTCAGTATGTTTTAAATTTATTTCTGAAATACAATTTTTTATAATACCAAGTAAGATTCTTTATTATAAATCCCTTGTTACTTTTTCAGCCTTCTCTTATCTCCCCACGTGTTTTACCTTAAATTTTTTCTGCTAATGCAGAGAACTATTTATTTATCACTATACACTCTGTCTTGTTACTGATCTCTATTAATTCCTGCTTTTTCTCTTTCCTGAATAGCTAGTCAAATAGCTTACACTTACTTATCCTTTAATATTAAGCCCAGACCTCACATACCGAAGAGCCATCCTGAGCTCTGCAGGATGAATTAGATGCATTTCTAAATCACCTATCCAATCAACTCACAAGGTATCATCACCCCCATGACCTTGTCCCCAAAATATTATGTATGCATGATCATTAGCATGTTCACTATACTTTTTGTGTCTATTTGATTTTTTAAAATATATTTTTGAAGAAAAATCCAAGATGGTGGCATAGGTAAACACCTATACTGCTGCCTCGCACAACAATTTCAAAACTACAACTAAACGACAGAACGGACATCATCCAGAACCACAGGAAAGCTGGCTGAGTGGAAGTTCTACAACTAGAGGGAAAGAGAGGGGCTCACAGAGACCCAGGAGCTGCAAAAAGCTGAGGTACGGAGACGCGCGAGAGAGCGGGTGCCAGAGTACCTGGCTGGTTTTCTCTGGCGGGAGGGAGACGGAGACTCTCAAAGGCATTGAACCCCTTGTCCTGCGACACTAAACCCCAGATCCAGCCGAGACTCATACGGGGGGAGTTTGGACTGTGAAAAGGGAGAAGTGCACGGAAATTTAGGGGAGTTGCAAAGGATCAGAGGTCTGGTCGCGCACGGCACCAAGCGGAGGACAGATTGCTGATTGTGCCGCTGGCTTTTGAGAGTGGGCGGGAGTCAGACCCTCCGAACTGTGCCACTTCTGACTCCACTAAGCCCCTGTTTTGGGCGAAATCCTGGAGACCTAGACTCGTGTGGTCCTGGTGCGCAGGGGAGCCGGAAAGGCAGCGGTTAGAGGCACTGCGGGCGTGCGCACAAGGACCGCTCCAGCCATTACCCAGTCACGTGAGACTCAGGGTCCGTGGAGGGCGGGGCCGACTGGAAGGCAAGGCGGTCCCTTAAGCCCTGAAACTCCACCCCTCCCAAGCTCAACAGAGGCTTCTGCTGCTGAATCCAGCACAGAAGTTTCCCCGGCATAGTGAAAATGCCGAGACAAGGGAAGGGATTACAAGCAAAAGAAATGGAGGAAAAAAAAAGACTGGATATAGAGTTCAAAACCACGCTTATAAGGTTTTTCAAGAATATGCTAGAAAAGATGGATAAATTTAGTGAGACCCAAGAGGAGATGAAAAATACACTGACTGAAATAAAAACTATTATACAGAGTCCTAACAGCAGACTAGAGAAAGGCAAGGATAAAGTCCAAAATTTGAAATATAAAGAAGCAAAAAACATTCAACTGGAAAAGCAAGAAGAGAAAAGAATCCAAAAATGTGAAGATAATGTAAGGAGCCTCTGGGACAGCTTCAAGCGTACCAACATCAGAATTGTGGGGGTGTCAGAAGAAGAGAGAGAGCAAGATACTGAAAACCTGTTTAAAGAAATAATGACTGAAAACTTCCCACATCTGGTAAAAGAAATAGACTTACAAGTCCAGGAAGCACACAGAACCCCATATAAAAGGAATCCAAAGAGGACTACACCAAGACACATCATAATTAAAATACCAAGAGCAAAAGACAAAGAGAGAATATTAAAAGCAGCAAGAGAAAAACAGTTCATTACCTACAAGGGAGCACCCATACGACTGTCAGCTGATTTCTCAACAGAAACGATGCAGGCCAGATGGGAGTGGCAAGAAATATTCAACGTGATGAATAGCAAGAACCTACAACCAAGAATAATCTATCCAGCAAAGCTATCATTCAGAATTGAAGGGCAGATAAAGAGCTTCACAGATAAGAAAAAGCTAAAGGAGTTCATCAACTCCAAACCAGTATTATATGAAATGCTGAAAGGTACTCTTTTAGAAGAGGAAGAAGAAAAAGGTAAAAG
>JAAGEH010000005.1:23139652-23187946 GCA_011751065.1 Lasiurus cinereus
CTGAAGGGCAGATAAAGAGCTTCACAGATAAGAAAAAGCTAAAGGAGTTCATCAACTCCAAACCAGTATTATATGAAATGCTGAAAGGTACTCTTTTAGAAGAGGAAGAAGAAAAAGGTAAAAGACAAAAAATTATGAACAACAAATACACATCTATCAACAAGTGAATCTAAAAATTAAGTGAATTAAAAATCTGATCAACAGAATAAACTGGTGAATATAATAGAATCAGGAGCACAGAAAGGGAGTAGACTGATAATTCTCAGGAGGATAAAAATCATAAAGCATCAAACAGACTGTGAAATTACAGCAGAAAGATTAAAGTTAGGTGAGGTAAATAAGTGATCAATCAAAGGACTTGTATGCATGCTTATAAACATAACCAATGATCACAGACACTGGGGGGTCGGGGTCTGCCTTGGAGGGAGGGGGGGCAATGGGGAGATATGTATAAAAAATTAATAAAAAAAGAAAAAAAAGATTTGGTGTAAAAAAAAAAGCTCATCTCTTAGAACAAAATAAATTATTTTTTTCTAGATTTAAAATATATATATATATATATATATATATATGTATTTTTTGTTGGTTTCAGAGAGGAAGGGAGACGGAGAGAGAGATTGAAACATCAATGATGAGAGAGAATCATTGGTTGCTTCATTGGTTGCATCATTCATTGGTTGCTTCTTGCATGCCCCCTAAAGGGGGTTGAGCCTCCAACCTGGGCACATGCCCTTGACCAGAATCAAACTCAGGACCCTTCAGTCTGCAGGCCCAATGCTCTATCCACTGAGTCAAACTGGCTAGGGCTCTGTGTATGTTTTTGCAAAGAAATGAGAGTTCTTCCAGTGGGTATCACATCTCTATTTTCATTTTTTTTTCTTTTCCAACACCATAGAACCACCTTTTAATTATGAATAGAGATCAGTCTTCTATTTGGGCTAACATATGCCATAGTGTCTCCAGTTGCAGCAGAAGCATCATAAAAATAAAATATGCATTCCTTTCTTGAATATTATGAGAAATATAGACAATTTTGTAATATAAAAAAAATCCTCCCAAAGAAAATATTACATTTATTTCAGAAACCTTTAATTATATTTCAAGTTGTTTAGATAATGTTTCATTTAAAACTAAGAACAATATGCAATTTTCATACATGAAGATCTGGCATAATATCAGTTATTAGAATTTTAGAATTTTATAAAGTAATAATAGATTTGCATTAATGTAAGCCAATAAAAAGGTAACTTCTCTTGATTTAGTATAGCCTAGAATTTAACTTTTGTTCACATCTATAATGAATTTTGTGGTAGGAATCACCTTATATTTATTTTTCATAGTGAAACTTTCTACATAATATTTTATTATGCTTAAAATGTTCTATACTGCAAGGACAAATATCAAACATTTTTAAAGATACTGCTTTGGGTGAGAAATTTAGAGTCTGGATAAAGGTACTAAAATAACACATTGAAATAACTATGGCAACTGTTATTCCCTAAAGAGTAAAATGCCCTCGATTTATCAGCTATAATTCTTATTGGTTGCATTTAGTCATTTTTTCTTACAATGTTTGAAAGTAATTTTACAATAAAGATAATTTTTAAAAAAATTTAATTTAAATTTGAATCTTGTAAGAAACCTACCATTGTCTTAGACATCATACACACACACACACACACACACACACACACACACACGTAATGTAAAGTACATTAACTCATATCTATCAAATACTTTATGAAGTCTAAATATAGGAATTTTATATAATTTTCAGTGACAAACTCATTTCCTTTCCTGTAAGAAATAAGAGTGATTTAGTTCCACATGATTCTTTACTTCAATGCCTTATTACTAGAATCTGAAGAATACCTAATATTAAAGTAATGGTATACACACAGATTTTCTTGCATTGTTTTGATCAATTATTAAAATATTTGGTAAATTCATGCCTCATTGTTTTAGTAAACTATAAAATGCATATTATTTATTTAATACTAGAGGCCCAGTGCATGAAATTCATTCATAAGAAGGCAGTTTCCTCAGCCTGGCCTGAACCTTCTCTAATCAGGGACCCTTCAGGGGATGTCCAACTGCTGGTTTAGGCCCGATCTTGGGATCTTGCCTAAACCAGCAGTTGGACATTCCTCTCACAATCCAGGACTGCTGGATCCTAACCACACCCCTGCTTGCCTGCCAGATAACCCTAAATGCCCTCTGACTCACCTGATTGCCCCTAAGTGGGCCCCCGCCCCCGCACAGGCCTAATTGCCCCCAACTGCCCCCCTCTGCTGGCCTGGTAGCCTCCAACTGACCTCTGCCAGCCTGGCAACCCCCAACTGCTACACCTACCATCCTGGTCACCCACAATTGCCCTCTTCCCCTGCTGGGCTGGTAGCCCCATGCAGCCTGCTGTTCAGTCATTTGGTCATCTCTCACAATCCCCCTGCTGGCCTGGTTGCCCCACACAGCCTGATGTTTAGTTGTCCGTCCAGTTGTTTTAGTCATGATGGACCCTAGCTTTTTATATATTAGGATAAGTTGGATATTTTAGACAGACTGATGCAAGGAGGTGGTAATTCAGCACAAAATAATTTCTTAGTAAAAACTGAGTAACACCTATGAATTACTTGATTTGTATTATATTCTACCAGTTTTATTTAGCAGTGTATACATGAATATGTACCACCACATAAGGAGCCCTGGATAATTTATGCTCCTGATAAAACTTACAGATGCTGAGTATTAGGTAAACAGTAATAAGTGAGGCTATCTGAGCATTGGAACACTTCTGTAACCCCTTCGACTATTTTAACCCTAACACCCATAATATTTTCTCCAATAAAAGAGTTACAACAGGGAAAGGGGAGATAGTATTAATTGTTTATTCATGGACTATGCTTCCTAGTCACTTTAATGAGTAGATTATTTAGGAAGTAGATAATTTCAATTTTAGGATTATCATTCATATCCAATGACAATTGAATTTTTCAGTTGTTTGGGTTAAAAACCTTGGAGGCAGTCTTGATTCATTTTTCCCCCCACAAATCACTTATCTAAAACCAACAGCTCTACTTTCAGTATCAAATTTATAATCAAATTACTACATATCACTTCTACTGCTACCACTCAAGGCCAAACCAGCAAAAGATCTTGCTTAAATTATTGCAGTATCTTCTAAACAGTCTCACATATCCACACTTGCCCTACCCTCTACTGTCTTTCTCCATCACCACAGCCAGAATTATCCTTTTAACACATAGTTCAGCTCATGACACTTCTGTGCTCAAAAGCTATCTATCTTACTGAGTCAAATAGTGACATACAAATTCCTTATAATGCCCTATAAGGCCTGTATCCGTTTTCTACTGCTGCATAAAATGTAGTGAGCTTAAAATCACACATTTCCTTGGGCTAGGTGCCTGTACACAAGCTTACTGGGTTCTTTGTTTCAGATCTCAGCAGGTTCCTCTAGTCTAGGCTATAGTCTCAGATCTGCTTCAAAGCTCCTTTGGGGTGTTGGCAAAATTCACCTCTGGTTTGTTGCCCCTTTTGGACTGAGGTGGTTGTTTCCTCCCGCTGTTAGAAGCAGGTCACTCTGAGTTCCCAGAGGTCATCAACTATTCCTTCCCATGTGACCCTATCCATAGGCCCTCTCCCAGCACGACAGCATGTTCTAAGCCAACAACGGAGGAGAATCTTTAGTATGTTTGTAATTTGACATAAATATATAATCACACTGACAGTCCATTATCTTTGCACTTCTATAGTGAGAAGCAAATGATGGATCCTGCCAACATTCAAGAAGAGAGGGTTTATACAGGACATGAATATGGAGTCCACCACAGTGTTTGTCCATAGCAAAGCCCTACATGAGATCCCACTCACTGCTTCTCTGACTTCATTGTCCCCCACGCTTCCTCCTGCTGACTATGCTCCAGGTAGTTTGGCCTCCTTGCTGCTCTTTAACTCACCAAGCAAAGGACTGCTTCAGAGCCTTCATGCCCATGCTCCTCTCTGATGGAAAAGCTCTCTCTGAGGGAAGAGATACACATGATGGGCACCTGTACTGCCTTTAGGTGTGTCATCAAATGTAAGCTTATCATGAAAGAAGCCCAACCAACCTATAAAATACAGAACCCCCATCCTCCACTCTGTATCCTCACAAAATGGTTCTTCATAAACTATGTCACTACTTGATATTTCATTTACTTTTAACTTGTTTGTTCTCTATCTTTCTCTAAAAATTCAATTCCTATTGCCAAGAACAGAGACTGCTGTGCATTTGTGGGGGAAGATTTCAACAAATAAGTATACAATGAATAAATGGGTTATTTTCCTGCTTTTTTGAATAGGGACTGAATAGGATAGAAATAAAGATGTCATTTCTGAGAGAGAATAGTGTTTCAACAAATACTAGTAATCTATAATATAGACAAAAATCTTACCTTTAGTTATTTGATATTTGTTTGTATTGTCTGAGGTATTTTTATTGTCTTTTTTAATACATATTTTTATTGACTTCAGAAAGAAAGGGAAAGGGAGTGACAGATAGAAACAACAATGATGTGAGAAGAGCATCAATTGGCTGCCTCCTGTACAACCCCCACTGGGTATTGAGCCTGAAACCTGGGAATATGGTCTGTGGTTTTGATTGATACATTTAACTTTAACTTTTATAAGTAGACTTATTCATTGTGCACATAAGGTGCTAGAAAGAGCCTTGTTGGAAGGAAGGCAGAAAAGCTATAGCTCTTGATGGAGATCTACTCACAAAACTTTGCAGGAGTCCTTCCACAAGATAGGGATTTAATCAATCTTCACTGAAATAAATAGGACCTAAGCTAGTCTATTATTTGCAGCTCTGCTGTCTGCATTCTTCAGTCAGCTGGATGTGAATCAAAGTGTTCACAGGTAGCTGTGGACTGTTCTTACTTTTTAGCACATTGATTATGAAACCATAATTTAGTTATTAATATAGACCACTGCTTCAAAAAACACTGCTATATCATTAAAGGTGTTGCTGTATTTTTTCCATTAACTTGAATCCAATTCAAGTGGGTTTTTTTAGTCTTGCAGACTTAGATGTATAGCTGTTTCGTTTTCATGAAAATCTGTAGTTCCTGAAAAAACACTATCAAGTATACATATGCAAATATGCACATCCCAACAAAATGAGACTCGAGGTTCCAAAGGGAAGGAATATTATGCTAATGAGGTAAAAAAATCAATGTGTGCTTTGGCAATAATAAGGAATCCTGGAAGAAATAATTGAGATCAAGGTTATGAATACAGAGGAGATTAAATCAAACAATAAATGCAAGATAGGTCAAGATATTAGAATATGCTGCCAAAATATATTTCCTAGAGAAAATGAAGGTCTGTACCAATATGAAAATTACTCATACAAAAGAATATAATAATACTAAAAAGGAGACATGATTATGAATTTGATTTAATTATAGCTTAGATTGGAGCCAACTTGCTATATGAGGAAAGGGGATACGTGCTACATTTTTCTTAAGATTATTAAGAAAGGGAGAAAAGCAATTAACATTACAATAATTATACCACAGTCTTCTGATTATAGGGTTACTATAGGTAATCAACAAGACCCCTGATGTTCTGTTTAATTTAGTGTACTTCTCAAAATCAACTTTTATGGAATAAAATCCAGTATACCATTTAAATAGGGAAAAATAATCTAAATTTAATATTTTAAAGTTTTCACCTTGGGAAAAGGCACTGTCATATGCTGTAGAAGTTTTTAAATTATTTCAAAAATTTGAAGAAAGATTTGACAGTGCCTATCCAAAACTTTTATGTACATTCCCTCACCCCAACAATTATCAGTTAGTGTGATATATTACATTTTGTTTCTTAAAGCATTGATTGACAGAAAAAAGATAAAATCAACGTAAATGACCATCAATTTGGAGGTTTAAGTAAAATGCGATACATATAAGGTATGAAATTTTATACAATATTTCTAGCAAGAAGGTAAAATTCAATGTGCTGATTGGAAATATATTTATTATGTGGTAAAAACAAAGCATGATACAATATAAGTTTGTATAATACACTCAATCACACTTTTTAGCTGATTAATTCTAGAGAGAGAGGAAGGGATTAAGCAGATTGAGAGAGAGAGAGAGAGAGAGAGAGAGAGAGAGAGAGAGATCTATTTGTTGTTCTACTTATTTGTACATTAATTTGTTGCTTCTTGTCTTTGCCCTGACCAGAGATCAAACTGGCAATCTTGGCATATGGGAACAATACTCTAACCAACTGAGCCAGAGCTATTTGTAGTTCTATATATTTAAATGTATGTGCATATATATTTTAAGATTTGTAAATCTTGGAGAAACCAAGATGGCAGCATAGGTAAACACCTGAACTTGCTGCATCATACAACAACTTCAAAACTACAACTAAAAAACAAAACAGACATCATGCAGAACCACAGAAAGGATGGCTGAGTGGAAATTCTACAACTAGAAGGGAAGAGAAAAGCACACTAAGACTCAGAGGAGGTGTAGAAGTAAAGTACAGAGGTACAGAGGTATGCACACAGAAAGGGCTGGCTACTAACGACTCAGTTGTCTTTTTCAGTTGGGAGAGAGACACAAGCTCCCACAGCACTGAACTCCAGTTCCGGGTGAGACTCTGGGTACCCAGACTCATACCAGGGGAAAATGGACTGTCTGGCATCTGGCCAGAACACGAGGACTTTCTCTGAGAGGTGCTTGCAGCAGAGTACTGTGGGACACTGAGACCCGGGGCCTCTTAGGGCAGGGCTGAAAGTCAGGCATAGCTGTTTGCTTCACCTTGTTGATTCCCTGATACCCCAAACCACCCAATTTATAACCCCACCCCCGCTGTGTACACAGGCTTTTGTATATGAATGGACTGGTCTTTTGCAATCTAAAATTACCTAACAACTGCAGCTGGGTCAGAGAGCCCCAGATCTTCCAAAATAGAGCCCAAGGCTCCACAGCAGCCTTCATATTTTTGGATTCTTTTTGCTTTTCCAAAACCCAAAGAAGAGGAATATTCAGACCTCTACATAGCCCCTGCTGAGTGGCCTCAGGCAAAGCTAAATTTGCATCTCCTTGGAGATCTAAAAGCCAGTGTACCCAGTGGTCAGAGTGGGACCATCCAGATTGCAACTCCTCAGATCCATAAGGGATACACTCAGGGGGCAGACTCAGTGAGCATCAAAGCCACACTGAAGCAAGTTCTACCGGTTAAGGGTATCTCCAGCACAGAAGTTCTCCCATTGTAGACACAACTGATCCTCACAGCCAATTGGCCTGGAGGTCAATTCTTCCCAGTGATTCCAACAGCAATCAAGGCTTACCTACAACAAGACTATGTACAAAGCCCACAAAGGGGTAGACCAGGAGTGTTTACCTCAGGTAATTAGGGAGGCTGAGCCTCTGGGCCCTATAGGACACCTAGCACACAAAGCTATTCTATAGACACAGGGAAGCAGCAAAAATGTGGAGACAAAGCAATAGGTCACAAATGAAAGAAATGGAGGAAAGCAAACTACTGGATATAGAGTTCAAAATCATAGTTATAAGATTTTTCAAGACTCTTTTAGACACTGCCAATAAATTTAGTGAGTCCCTCGAGGATAGAAAAAAGGACCAACTAGAAATTAGGCATATACTGACTGAAACAAAGAATAATATACAGAGATCCAAGAGCAGACTAGAGGATCATAAGAATCAAGTCAAAGATTTGAAAGACGAAAAAGCCAAAAACACCCAACAAGAAAAGCAAAAAGCAAAAAGAATCCCAAAATATGAAGATAGTGTAAGAAGCCTCTGGTACAACTTCAAGTGTATCAACATCCAAATTATGGGAGTGCCAGAAGAAGAGAGAGAGAGAGCAAGATATTGTAAACCTATTTGAAGAAATAATGACAGAAAACTTCCCCTACCTAGTGAAAGAAATAGACTTCAAGTCCAGGAAGCACACAGAACTCCAAACAAAAGGAATCCAAAGAGGATCACATCAAGACACATCATAATTAAAATACAAAGAGCAAAAGACTAAGGGAGAATATTAAAAGCAGCAAGAGAAAAACAGTTAATTATCTACAAGGGAGCACCCATATGATTGTCAGCTGATTTCTCAACAGAAACTATGCAGGCCAGATGGGAGTGGCAAGAAATATTCAAAGTGATGAATAACAAGAACCTACAACAAGATTACTCTACCCAGCAAAGCTATCATTCAGAATTGAAGGTCAGATAAAGAGCTTCACAGATAAGAAAAAGCTAAAGGAGTTCATCACCATCAAACCAGTATTATATGAAATGCTGAAATGTACTCTCTTCAGAGGAAGAAGAAAACGGTAAAGAAAAATTATGAACAACAAATCCATGTGTATGAGCAAGTGAATCTAAAAATCAAGGGAATACAAAATCTGATGAACAGAATAAACTGGTGAATATAATAGAATCAGGGGCATAGAAAGTGAGTTGACTGACAATTCTTGGGGGTGGAAGGAAGGAGGTGTGGAGGGTGCAGGAAGAGACTGGACAAAAATTTTACACCTATGGATGAGGACAGTGAGCAGGGGAAGGAAGGGCCAGTAAGGGCAGAGGATGGTGTGGGAACTGGGTAGAAGGGAGCTCTGGGAGGGAAAAAGAAGAGCAATCGTAATAATCGAAACAATAAAGATATATTTTAAAAATTATTTGTAAATCTTACAAACACATAGAAAGAGCTAGAAGGGATACTCTGCATTGTGAAGTATTGACTTCTTTGATTCAAGTACTACTTGCGTGACTATAGAAAAGTTTCTTAATCTTTCTTTCTTTTAGATCTCCATCTATAATATAAAATGCAAAATTTAATATATTATAACATTAAAATAACACTTCAAGGTTTATTTGAAGATTAAATAGATTAATGCATGTAAACATTTATTGTAATTGCTTGTAACATTAAAAGAAGGTAATAAGAACTAATGAGTATCATCATCACCATCGTTGTATTTATCTTATCATTTTGACAAAAGGGTGTGTGTGGCCTGGCTGGCCAGTGTTGCTCAGTGGTTGAGCATCAACCTATGAACCAGGAGGTGGAGGTTCAATTCCTGGTCAGAGCATGTGCCTGTATTGTGGGCTTGATCCCCAGTAGGGGGTGTGCAGGAGCCAGTCGAGCAATGATTCTCTCTCATCATCAACATTTCTCTCTCTCCCTCTCCCTTCCTCTCTGAAATAAATCAAACAACTGTGTACATTTTAAAAAGTGTGTGTGTGTGTATAAACCAAGCAAAGTAAATTATTCTCTTGAAATGACTGTTTGCCGGGGCTGCCAAAATCAGTTCAGATAGTGTGGCTTAAACAGCAGAAATTTATTTTTTCACTATTCTGTAGGCTAAATGTCTAAAATCAAGTGATTGAGGGAGTTGGTTCCTTCTTAGTCATGAGGGAGGGATCTCTTCCTGACTTTTTTCCTGTGCTTGTAGATGGACATCTTCTCCATGAGTCTTTGAGTCACCTTCCTTTTATCATGTGTCTGTGTCCAAATCTCCTCTCTTTATACGGAAATCGGCCATATTTATAAATGTCCACCCTAATAACTACATTTTACTTTAATTACCACTGTAAAGACCCTATATCCATAAAGATCACATTCTGAAGTGGGTTAGGACTTTAACATATGAGTTGTGTGCTAAACTCTTCTTGGTCATACATACTTTTTTATTTTTGTAGATTATCTATTTTAGAAATATTGATTGCAAAATGAAAGAAGAAAGTACTCTTATTTGTCTTTGGAACTTTCACTCCCAACAGACTGTGGGGCCTAATGAATTTTTGTTTTTATAATAGTTAAGACATGGGATCATACTGAAAATCTAACTTCCTGTTTTTAAGAAAGGCAGCATCAGCTTTCCTTCATTGTCCTCGGAAGACTAACATTTGTAAGCTATGATGTCTCCTCACTCTTACCAAAGAATGATGCTTAGTTCTTCTGTGTTTCTAGGACTTGAAGCCTCATTATCGCTGAATGGGACAGTGTGTGATGGTCATATGTCCTGTTTTATAAGCAACAATACAAAATTATACTTGTTGGCCTAGAAAATGATTAGTAGGATCCCCTTTTCACTCTCAAAAGTTTCTTGATTATGACAATGAATTATATGTCCATCCAAATTCACAAACAGCTGAAACCGTTTTTGGCTCAGTGGAGAGAGCGTCGGCCTGTGGACTGAAAGGTCCCAGGTTCCATTCTGGTCTAGAGTATGTATCCTGATTGCGGGCACATCCCCTGTAGGGGGCGTGCAGGAGGCAGCTGATCAATGTCTCTCTTTCATCAATGTTTCTACCTCTCTATCCTTCTCCCTTTCTCTTTGTAAAAAATCAATAAAATATATTAAAACAAACAAAAATCAAATTCACAAGCATCCTAACCCAATTGTCTTAGAAATCTTTGCCACCCTATTGTCTGTGTCCATAGGTAATGCATATAAACTGAATATTTTTTTCTGTTTTAAGGGGAGAGAAAGAAGATGGCAAAATATGTGTTCTAAGAAATTGAAGAACTGTAATTGTCTCTTTTACAAATCTTTTGCAGCCTATGAATCAAATACCTTTATGAGGAATCATTTTGATTTAATACTGGCTCCAATAGTTAGTAATTGAGTTTACACAAGAGGTTTAAATTCTGTATCTCAACACCCAAGAAAATTAAAGTGTACTGGACAAAAAGCTGTTTCTAAAGTATTAATTAAAATTTCTATTGATAGCTCATCTCATGGTAAAATTGCTTACTATGTAATGAACATAAAACAGACATATTTGTGTGCAAAAAGTTAAAATTTAAAGTTATCAAGATTGCATTAAAAATTTTTACCAAATTCTCCATTAATCAAAAAAAAGGTGGGGGGAGAGTAGGATAATAGCATGTAAGGAAAAATATCTGGTAAGTAAATTACATTTAGAAAATTTTCACTTTAGAAAATTAATTTCCATTTATAATCCTAACAGCAAGACACCCATGAAAAACACACATGGTGTCAAAATAAGCCAAAGGAAAAGCGAGTAGGCAAAAATAAAAAGGACCCCAAGTCAATTTTATAGAAAAGGTTCCTTTATTAACTCTTGGTCGAGAATATGTTTATATACTTTCAGAAAACAACTCCAAGACCAACTGGACTCCTGCAACAGAGAGGAACTGACAGGTATGCACCAAACACAAAGGCAAGAGGAGAAACAGTCCAGAGATGGAAGACGCTGACTACGCCTTGCCATGCGAGCAGTTAGCAGCTGAGCATCGCTACAGGATGCCCAGGACCAAACCAGAGAGGGTCGGACCGACATCGCCACCATCTGGCCAGTATCCAGATACCATTGATGACATGTACACATAAGGAACCGTTTGACATTGAAACTGGGACTCAAAGTTATCGGACATTGAAATTGGGACTCAATCATTTTTCTTTTGCTCTGGTGGGTTTATTTCTAGCCTACAGGGGCAAGATGTTTTTAAAGACAAGAATCAGGGGGTTGAGGCAGGGGAAGCAGACGCAGAGGCAAAGAAGCAATGAATAGACTGTCATGCTACAGTGGGAAGGCAGGAGAAGTTGGGGAGGAGGGGCCTATAGGAGATCAACAGAAGGACTGGTATGCATGTGTGTGTAGGTATAGCCAGTGGATACAGGGCAATGGGTGAAGGTGGGGAGTGGTGGTGGGGACGGATGAAGGCATGTACTGGCAGGTGGGAGGGCAATAGGGGAAAAAGTAAATAACTAACTAACTAAATAAATAAATAAATAAATTCTGTGTCTCTGTTTCCTCTTTAGTAAAATGGAATAATTATAACATAAGTTGGTTATTTTATTAATTTTTATTTCTTTGAGACACTATTTATTTGCCTTTTATTTATTTTTAATTTTTAAAATTTTTTAAATCTTTATTGTTGAATTACAGATGTCCCTCAATTTTAAATATATATATATATATATACCATCTTATCTAATAAAGAGAGAATATGTTAATTTTTTTCATGCCCTCACAAAAATGGTGGCACTCACAGCCAATAAGAAGGGAATATGTTAATTGACTGCCATGCCCTCAAAGATGG
This sequence comes from Lasiurus cinereus, assembly GCA_011751065.1. NCBI lineage: Eukaryota > Metazoa > Chordata > Mammalia > Chiroptera > Vespertilionidae > Lasiurus > Lasiurus cinereus. Next base: position 23,151,758 of record JAAGEH010000005.1, read on the forward strand.
TGGTGCCCACAGCTATAAGATGGCAGTGCCCAGTCCCCTCAGTCCCGCCGGGGGTGGCAGGCACTCCGCATGGCTGGACCCACCCCCAAGTGGGTCCAGCCACTCTGCATGCTTGTCTCTGGAGTCTCCCAATCCCCTCAGCTCCCCAGCAGCCCAGGGCTGGCCTGAGGTGTTGGCAAGCCTCAGATGGCTTACCCAGACACCCAGGGCCGCCTGAGGCTCAGGTAACCAAGGCCAACCAAGGCCACTGCAGCAGAGGTGTGATGGGGCATTGCCTTCCCTGATCACCAGGTTGTCTCCCACTCCTGAGGGCTTCCAGACTGTGAGAGGGGGCAGGCCAGGCTGAGAGACCCATTCCACCCCCTCCGCCCCATTGCAGTGAATGAATTTTCATGCATTGGGCCTCTAGAGTGTGTGTGTGTGTGTACTGTCAGAGAGGAAGGAAGAAGAAGAGAGAGATAGAAACATCAATGATGAGAAAGAATCATTGATTGGCTGCCTCCTGCATACCCCACATTGGGGATTGAGCTCACAACCTAGGCATTTGCCCTTGACCAGAATCAAACCTGGGACTCATCAGTTCACAGGCCAACACACTTTCCATTGAGTTGAACTGGCTAGGGCACAGATGTCCCTCTTTTTTTCTCCCATTGTCCCCCTCATTGGGTTCTCACCCAGCCTCAGGCCTTGCCATCCTATTATCTGTGTCCATTGGTAATGCATATAAAATCTTCGTTTAATCTCTTCTCCCCACCCTTCCCTTGAATAAATCTAATGAACAGAATAAACTGATGAATAAAATAGAATAGAATCAGAGGCATGGAAATGGAACAGACTAATAATTCTCAAAGAGACAAATTTTAAATACAACAAAGATTGAGATCTTAGGTGAATTTTGATGGATATATAAACATGTAACTTTTATCCAAATTAATAAATAGAATAGTTCCATCAATCTAGACAGGCCCATTATGCAATCTCACAATTTCCTTCCCTCATAGGCAACCAGGACCTAGATTTCTATGAACCTCTTGTGTAAACTCAATTACAATCAGTTGACATCAAATGTTTGCCTATTCTTTACCTTAATATTTACTTCATATGGATCGTATGGTAGGGACATTTATGCACGGCTTACTTTGCATAACACACTGCTACTGAGATAGTTCATGGAATTTGTGGATATTCTGTTTTATATATAATAGTTTCCCATTGTGTGAATATGATAATTTGTTTTTAACATTCTCCTGTTCATAAATTTATGGGTTGTTTTCTGTTTGTGTTTTTTAAAAAATAGAAATATTCTAATACAAATAATTTGTGATAGTTTTATTTGTCTTGGGTAAAGTGAAATTGTTGGATCACAGGAAAGGTGCATGTTTGATTAATGATAATATATTGCCAGTTTGAAAAGTAAATGCATTATCTTTCATTTACCTCAAAATTGTATGAAAGTTCCAACTTCTCCACAACCTCATCAATTTCAGTCATTCCAGAGAGTGTGTAGTGGCATCTCATCATGATGTAATTTTAATTCCTAAAATGACTAACAATGGAAAGCAAATTTTAATCGCTGATTAGAAACAGTTCATCTTTTTCAGTGAGGAATCTGTTACAGTGTATTTGCCTTTGTGGTGTTTACTTGTAGGTGTCAACTTGACTGAGCACTGCAAGCAGAACAGACTGACAATTCTCAAAGAGACAAATTTTAAATGCAACAAAGTTCCAGATTTGAAATATCTGGTGAAATAGTATATCTAGGTGTGTCTGTGAGGATGTTTCCAGAAGAAATTAATGTTTAGATTGGTCAGTTGAATAAAACAGTTGACCCTCCCCAATGTGGGTGGGCATCAATTAATCTATGGAGGACCTGAAATGAACAAAAAGGCAGAGGAAGTTTGAAGTGCCTCTCTGCCTTATTGCTGAGTTAAGATATTGCTCTGCTGTTCTTGGCACCATTGGTTCTCAGGCCTTCAGACTTGGACTGGAATCTGCACCAGCAACTCTTTTTCTCTTGCTGCTTTCAATATTCTCTGTCTTTTGCTCTTGGTATTTTAATTATGATGCGTCTTGGTGTGGTCCTCTTTAGATAGCTTTTGTTTGGGGTTCTGTGTGCTTCCTGGACTTGTAAGTCTATTTCTTTCACCAGGTAGGGAAATTTTTCTGTTATTATTTCTTCAAATAGTATATCTTACTCTCTCTCTCTCTTCTTCTGGCACTCCCATAATTTAGATGTTGGTACACTTGAGGTTGTCCCAGGGGCTCCTTACACTATCTTCAAATTTGTACGTTCTTTTTTTCTTTTTTCTTTTCCAGTTGAGTGTTTTTTGCTTCTTTGTATTTCAAATCTTTGACTTGATTCTTGTGGTCCTCTAGTCTGCTGTTAGGTCTCTGTATAATATTTTTTTATTTCAGTCAGTGTATGTTTAATTTCTAGTTGGTCCTTTTTCATATCCTCGAGGGTCTTATTAAATTTATTGGCCTTTTGTAGGAAATTCTTGGAAACCTTATAACTGTGGTTGTGAACTCTATATCCAGTAGTTTGCTTTCCTCCATTTCTTTCATTTGTGACCTGTTGCTTTGTCTCCACATTTTCACTGCTTCCTTGAGTTGGTAGAGTAGCTTTGTGTGCTAGGTGTCCTATTGGGCCCACTGGCTCAGCCTCCCTAATTACCTGAGGTGGACACTCTTGGTCCACCACTTTGTGGGCTGTGTGCACAGACTTGTTGTAGTTAAGTCTTGATAATTGATGGAATCACTGGGAGGAACTGAACTCCAGGTCGATTGGCTATGAGGATCAGTTGTGTCTATGGTGGGAGAATTTCTATGCTGGAGACACCTTATGAGACAAGACTTGCAAAATTGCAAAAACCTCTGTGTTCAGTTTGGATGGGGGGGGGAGTCTCAGGGTGGAGCATACAGCCTTGGCTTCCCATCAGCACTGCCATATGAGACCCCTGGGTCTCAGTGTCCTTTGGTAATTGCAGCAAGCACCTCTGAGAGAAAGCCATCCTCGAGTTTCACCTGCTGCCAGACAGTCCAAATTTTACCTAAATAAATCTGAGTTCCCAGAAACTCGCCCTGAACTGGATTTCAGCACAGTTGGGAGCTTCTGACTCCTTCCTGCTTGAGAAAGCCAGCAGTGCACTATGCCGCCCGTGCATTCAGCAGTCAGCCCTCTCTGTGTGCATGTGCCTTCAGACCTTTGCCTTCCCCAGCTCCCCGGAATCTCAGCATGCTTTCTCTTTTCCTGACAGTGTGGGTCTGGGTCTGGTTTTCCAGTCTCACCCAAAACTGAGTTCAGCACAGTCGGGAGCTTTTTTCTCCTTCCTGCTTAATGAAGTAGGCCACACACTCAGCAGCCCAAGCACTCAGCCACCCATCCTCTCCACTCATGCATCTCCGTACCTCAGCCTTTTGTAGTGCCTCTGAGTCTCAACGTGCTTTCCTCTTTTCTTCTAGTTATAGAATTTCCACTCAGCCAACATATCTGTGGTTCTGGATGGTGTCTGTTTTGTCTTTTAGTTGTAGTTTTGATATTGTTGTGCGAGGCAGCGGTGTAGGTGACTACCTAATGCTGCCATCTTGGTTTCTCCCCAGTCTTTCATGCCTTTTGATGAATATACACCTTATTATTTTTTTCTTTGCTGCTAAAAATAATTTTTTGTTCACTTTATGGTAGTTTTACAGAAAGATTGAGAAGTAGATTATAATTTTATATATTGATATTATATTCTGTCATCTTGCTAAATGTAGTTCTTAGTTTTAATAGTTATTTTTAAGCTAAGAATTTTAAAATAACCATGTTGTTTATGAGTAGATTTATATCTTTCAAATCTCTATAATTTTAATTTATCTTTCCATTTTAGTGCACAGAACACAAATTACATTAGTAGAGCTGCGAGGAAAGCTATCTTTGCCTTTTTCCTGGTTTAAGGAGATATATCGGTATTTCACACTAAATGTAATACTTGTGGAGTCTTCATATAGACACTACTAATTCCGTTTAAGGAACTTTCTTTTCATTTAGAGTTGACTGAAAATTTTTATATTAAATAAGTTTTTGACAAGTGCTTTTTTGTCATTTTTGTAATGTGTTTGTATCTGCTATTGGTATGTATATATTCACATACATATATAATTTTTCCTTTTTCTTTTGTCATATTTTACTTTATACATATTACTAGATTATGCTACTAATAGTTTGCTATAAATAATTTATATATATATTCATGAGGATTATTGGTCTATAATTTTCATTTATTTTAGTGTCTGTCAACTTTAAGACCAGGATTATATTGTTTACTCTCCCTCTATTACCTTGAAAAAAAAATTTGTTTAAGGGAGTTATGTGCCTTTTATAAATTATTGAAATAATTTATTAATGAAAAGTTTTAGGCCTGGAATTTTACTTGTAGAAAGTGAAATATATATATGATTAAAGTTTATTTTTCAAATTTCTTGGCATATAATTATTCACAATATTTACTATATTTTAATGTCTATAAAATTTATTAGAATAACTAGAGGCCCATTGCACAAAGATTTGTGTAATAGGCCTTCTCTCCCCTTCCTGCCAGTACTGGTTTTCCTCTGGCACCCGGGACCCAGACCTTCACTCTGGCCATCACCTTCCATCATGGCTCAGGCTGGAGCCTTCAAACTTTGCTCTGGCTGGAGCACTGCTCTTATAGCTCCCTCCATCCCCTTCCCTCCTCCTTATAGCAGGTTATCACCCTGCCTGGCCGCTCTGTGCCTGCATGCATGCTGCCCAGAGGCCCAGAGTGGCGGGGTGGGGGGAGCAGGGGTGCCAAAATTTTTGTTGGGTTAATTTTCATACTCACTCCTGATTGGCTGGTGGATGTCACAAAGTGATGGTAAATTTGCATATTTTTCTTTTATTAGTGTAGATTTCCACTTCTCTGTTATTGGTAAGTTATATTTTTGATCCTTTTTTTTGTTTAGTCTTGATAAGATTTTGTTCATTTTATTGATATGCATAAAGAAAAAAGCTTAGCTTGTTTAAATTTTTTAAACTACTTTTTATGTATTATCTTTTTTATTTTCTTACTTCTAAGATATTGTGTATAATTCACTAATATTTTTCTAACATAAGGTATAAAATTAATTCATTTATCTTAAAACTTTCCTCAAGTGTACTATAAGCAAGTAAAGCTATACATTTTCCTCTAAATACTGCTTTATATATATCCCAACATTTTCAATATTTCATATTTTCTTCATCATCCTGATGGAAATATAATGCACTTTAAAATTTTGACTTATTACATGATATATATTTTACAAGTTTGCTTTAAATTTTTTCCCAATATATGAGCAATTTAAATAGATCTTATTGTTTTACATTTATAATTTAATTCCACTTGGTGAGAATACACAAGCTATAATATTAAAATCTCTCTATATTATTAATACTTATTTAATGCTCCAACATATGTAGTATTTGATGATTAATATTCTAAAATAATATTTCAGCTGCTAAGTGTTCTTTTCTTAAAAATTAAAATTGGTTCAAGGTATTTGATAATATTATTAAAGGTATACATTTTTCCCTGAAATTTTCTTTAATATATATATTAATTATTAAAGATATATGGTAAATTTTCAAACTATGCTTATTGGATTTCTCTGTCAATTCATTTCTTCATTTCTTTCTATCAATTTACATTATGTGTTTATGATCATATGTCTTCCAATGAGTAAATTCAACTATTGTTATGACATGATTTACCTTATTTCTTGTAATACTCTTTGCCTTAGAGTATTTCTTTTCATATTATAAGCACACTAGATTTCATAGTCTTACTACTTACATGGCATATATATTTCATCCTTATGCTTTTATCTTATCTGTATATGTATATTTAAACTGAATTATTTAGGTAGCATATGCTGGTGCCACTCTTTTTAATAAATTCTGACAAGTTCTACCTTTTACTTAGAGAGTTCAACTTATTGATATTTAATGTAATCAGAAATATGATTAGGTTTAGTCTAACATTTAACTATCTCTTTACCATCTTTGAGCTAATGTAAAATTTAAAAATCATTTATATTTAGTCCCCTTTTTATCATATGTTTTTGTCAGTAGTTAATTTGGAGAGGGAAATATACACTCTAGTAGAATTGGCCTTCTTAAATATCCTCTGTGTTCTGCCAGTCCCTCCCTTATAACACCTGTAGTCATTGATCTTTTTACTGTGTTTATATTATTTTCCCTTTCCCAGAATGTCACACAGATGGATATTACAGTGTATAGGCTTTTTAGATTTGCTCATTTCACTTAAATATATATTTATGTTTTCTCCATCTTTTTATGGCTGGATAGTTCATTTCTTTTAGGTGCCAAACAAGATTCCACTATCTGGCTGTATCACAGTTTATTTATCCAGTCACCCACAGAACAGCATTGTTGCTTTCAAGGTTTGGCAATTATGAATAGAGCTGCTTTAATTATCTGTGTTGTTTTTGTGTGAATATAAGTTTTAAATTCATCTGGGTAAATCCCAAGGAGTATAATTGTTGGATCATATAATAAAAGTACATTTAGTTTTATAAAGACTGCCAAGCTTTCTTTCAAAGTAATTGTGCACTGGGTTTTGGATTCTGGCTGTTTTAACAAATATATAGTAGTATTGCATTGTTGGTTTAATTGCAATTTTCAAAGGACATATGATATTGAATATTCTTTCATATTGTTATTTGTCATCTGGATGTATTCTTTGGTGGGCTGTCTATTCAGTTCTTTGTCCATTTTTTAATCAGATGTTTTATTTTTTATTGTTGAGTTTATTTTAGATAAGAACTTTTTTATTTTCCATTACCATTTATCTCCCCTATACCCTCTTCCACCTCCCCTCTTCCTCACTCTCCTCACTCCCCCACCCCCACTCATAATCACCTCAAGTTGTCCATGAGTTCTTTTTTTTTTCTTTTTTGCTCAATTCCCTGACCACTCCCCACACCTATCAGAGCTGTTTGCATTCTCTCTATCTATGTCTCTACAGTGCTTGTTAGTTCATTAAAATCCAAATATGCGTGAAATCATAGGTAATGATTTTTTATCAGATACGTGTTTTTTTTTTTTCAAATATTTTTCCCCATTATGTGGCTTGTCTTTTATCCTCTTCACATTGTCTTTCATAGACAGCAGTTTTAATTCGAATGTAGCCCAGCTTGTCAATTATTTTTTGTTTGAATCATGCCTTGGGTGTTGTTTCTAAATAGTCATTGGTATAACCAACATCATCAAGGTTTTTTTCTAAGTTGTCTTCTAGGAGTTAAACAGTTTTATGACTTAAATGATCCATGATCCATTTTGAGTTCATTTTTGTGAGTGTTATAAGGTCAGTATCTAGATTCATTTTTTGAATGTGAATGTTTAGTTATTCTAGCACTATTTGATGCAGACTATTTTTTATTTTTTTCCATTATACTGCTTTTAGTCTTTCCCAAACATCAGTTGACTACATTTATATAAGTCTACTAGAGGCCCAGTGCATGAAATTCGTGCACTGGAGGTGGGGTCCTAGCCCAGTCTGTGCCCTCTTGCAGTCCGGGATTCCTTGGAGGATGTAACAGTGTGCCAAGTGGCAGAAGGCTGGGGAGGAATCCAAATTGAGGCCGGGCGCCACACTGCTCATGCTCATCTCGGCCTGCTATAGCAGAGTCGGGAGAGGCTCCTGCATGGCAGCTACGCTCACCAGCTGTGAGCCTGGCTTCTGGCTGAGTGGCACTCCCCCATAGGAGTGCACTGACCCCCAGGGGGCAGCTCCTGCATTAAGCATCTGCTCCTTGGTGGTCAGTGTGCATAATAGCAACTGTTGTTTTGGTCATTCTGCCATAAGGGTCACTTTGGCTTTCATTATATATATTTCTGGGCTCTCTGTTTTGTTTCATTGATCTACTTAATAATATCACTAATATCACACTATCTTTTTAATTAAAAAGTTTTGATAGGTTTTTTGCTTCTCCATGTAAACTTTAGAATCAGTTTGTCACTATTCTGATAACTTGCTTGTTTTTCTAATTGGGATTGCATTGAACCTATAGATTACATTGGAAAAACTAACATCCTTGCAATATTATGAACATGGAATATCTCTTTATTTATTTTTATATCTTTTGGGTGCTAATGTAAATGGTATTGTTTTTAATTTCAAATTCACTTGTTCATTACTAGTATAAAGGAAAACGGTTTACTTTTTAGATATTAAACTCGTATCCTGTAATCATGCTATAAAAATTTTTTAGTTTCTGAGAGGTTGTTTTTTTGTTTGTTTGTTTTTTGTCACCTCATGTATTCCATACATGGATGATCATTTTCCTTCCTATTTTATTTCATTTGTCTTATTGAATTAGCTAGGATGCAATGAAATCCAGTACAATGTTAAAAAGTAGTGGTGAGAGATCAAGAACTTGCCTTGTTTCCTGATCTTTGTAGAAAAGCTTTTGAGTTTCTCACCATTAAGTATGATGTTATCTGTAGGGATTTTGTAAATGGTGTTTATCAAGATGAGGAAATTCCCTTCCATTTCTAGTGTGTGCAAAATGTTTTTTGCCATGATTAGGTATTAGATTTGATAATGCTTTTTCTTCATCTATTGATAAGCTTATGTGATTTTTCATGTTTAGCCAAATGATGTGATGATTACATTAGTTGATTTTCAAATTTTAAACCATCCTTGAATATTTGGGATAAAATCCATTTGATCATGGTGTATAATTATTTTTTTAATATATTTTATTGATTTTTCACAGAGAGGAAGAGAGAGGGATAGAAAGTCAGAAACATCGATGAGAGAGAGACATCGATCAGCCGTCTCCTGCACACCCCACATTGGAAACGTGCCCGCAAGGAAGGTACATGCCCCTGACCGGAATCAAACCCGGGACCTTTCAGTACGCAGGCCGACACTCTATCCACTGAGCCAAACCGGTCTCAGCTATATAATTATTTTTACACATTATTAGATTTTATAATTTGTGGAGGATTTTCTAAAAACACATTTTTATTGATTTCAAAGAGGAAGGTAGAGGGAGGAAGAGATAGAAACATCAATGATAAGAATCACTGATTTGTTGCCTCCTGCATGCCCCCTACTGGGGATCAACCCTGCAAGTGTGACCTCCTGTTTCATAGGTCAATGCTTAACCACTGAGCCACACAAGCCAGGCTTTTGGAGGATTTTTGTAGCTGTGTATTTTCATCTGTGTTTTTGGTTTGTATGTGTGTGTGTGTGTGTGTGTGTGTGTATGTGTGTGTGTGTGTGTGTGTGTGTGTGTGTGTGTATGGTCTTTGTCTGCTTTTGGTATGAGGGTTAGATCAGACATATAGAGTATGTGAAGAAAAATTTCTATCCTGTGAAAGAGATTTTAGAGAATTGCTATGATTTTTTTTAAGCATTTGATAAATTTAAGTAATTAACCCATCTGGGCATAGTGCTTTATGTTTTACAAAATGATTAATTATTAATTCAATTTCTCTATAGATATAGACTTGCATACAGTGTCTAATCCTGTTAGAGTTTTGGTAAATTGTCTTTTGAGGAATTGATCTATTTCCTCTATATCATTAAATTTCTGAGGATAGAGTTATCCATATTAGTTTACTATCCTTTTAATATCCATGGGATATCTTGTGATGTCCCCTCTTTTGTTTGTCTTCTCTCTTTAGCTCTTAGTTAGCCTTGTTAAAGACTTAATAATTTTATTTCTCTTTTCAAATAATCAATTTTGTTTATTTTCTCTATTGATTTCCTATATTCAGTTTCATTGATTTCTGCTCTAATATTTATTATTTTTTTCTTCTGCATACTTTATATTTAATTTGCTCTTACTTTTAGTTTCCTAAAGTGGATGTTAGACTATTGATTTTCAATCTTTTATTTTCAATTCTAATATATACATTCAATACTATAAATTTCCATTTAAGCACTACTTTCACTACTTCTCATAAGTTTTATGTTGTATTTTTGTTTTCCTTTACTAAATGTATTTAAAATGTTCTTAGAGATTTCTTCTTTGACCCATATGTTACTTAAAAGTATGTTTAACCTCAATGTATTTGGGATTTTTCCAGTGGTCTATCTTGGAGAGTATTACATGATAACTTGAGCAGACTGTGTATTCGGTGTTGCTGAGTGAAGTAGTCTATAGATGTCAATTATATCCACTTGGTGTTGTCCAGGTAAACTATATTCTGACTGATTTTCTGCTTGTTGAAACTGTCCATTTCTGAAATAAAGGTGATAAACTTTATAATATTAATAGTGGATTTATCTATATCTCCTTGCAGTTCTATCAGGTTTTTCCCTCATGTATTTTGACACTGGTGTTAAGTGCATACCTGTTCAAGATTATTGTCTTCTTTGAGAATGAATTCCTTTATCATTATTTAATGCCCTGTTTATCCCTAATAATTATCCTTACACTGAAGGTTGAACTGTCTAAAGTTAGTATAGATACTCCCACTTTCTTCTGATTACTGTCAGTCTGCTATATCTTTTCCCATCCTTTTACCTTTAATCAAATATGTATCTGTATAAAGTGGGTTTATTTTTGACAACATATTATATTTGGATCTTCTGTTCTGAACCACTATTTACTTAGTATATTTAAGTCACTGATGTTTAAAGTGAATATTGAGATAATTAGAAAATCAACCAAATTTGCTACTGTGTTTTATTTATCACACTTATTCTTTGATGTTATTTTTGCGTTCCACACTTTTTTCTTTGTTTTGTGAATTTAATTGAGGATTTTATATGATATAAATTTTCGTCCTTTTTTAGTGTATCTTACTCTTTTTAGTGGTGGCCTTAGCGTTTAAAATGTACATTTATAAGCAATCCAACTACAAAACTGATTTGGGGTACCTTTATACTTTTAAAAGTTATTTTCTCTAACTGCCTCAAATAGAAGGTTTGATACTATAATTTGCCTCTATAATATAAAAATAAACTTGGCTCAAAATAATATTTTCAAATTCATAAACATATTAGGGAGATTAAGGAAGAGGCAACATGAGAAGAAGAAATTTAGCAGGGAACACCTCTGAAACACCTATATACACTCATAATTTTGAAAAAAGGATGCAATTGTTCAAGATATAATAAAATGTTGTCTAATCTGTGTCTTGCTTGTCTTACAATCTCACAGAAGCAGCCAAAAAATATATGAACATATGGGGCTTCAAAAATGTGAGGAAGTTGGTTTGTTTGCTCATTTGGCAAATGATTATTGAGAGCCTAATAGTATAAGAAGTACTTTTCTTATAGTCATTATAATTTAAGAATTTAAAGGCTTCTATAAAATTATTTACCTAAATATGTTCACTTTTTTAATTAAAAAAATGGACAGGAGATGAAAGGGCTGAGAGAGAGATAGAGAGAGTTGGGGTGGAGGAAGGGGGAAGCATTGCTCAAAATTACAAAATAAATAAGCCACAGAAGAAGAATGAGGAGAAGAGTGGAGGAGAAACTTTGAAGTTAGGGTCTAGTAATCTGTGTTTTAATTGATCCCCCATATGATTCTCATGTATATGAAAGTTTGAGAAAGATTGATTAAAGTTAATGAGAAACAAAATAGATATATTGACAAATTTAGATAGTCTCCTAATTTTTGACAAAAGAACATTAAAGTAATGATTGTCTGAAGGAAAACAACAACTGGAAAAAAAAATAAAAATTACATGCTTTGGGTCCCTCTGTGGAAAAAGAAAAAATCCCTGCCTTTTTTAAGATAAAAGAATGAGTATTGCTATATATATAATGAGAGGTAATATGAAAATTGGCAAATTGACCCTCATGCCCTCACACAAGATGGTTGCCCCTATGTGGTCAAAGAAACCACCACTATATGGTCAGCAGAGGAGGGGGAGGGTAGTTGTGGTAATCAGGATGGCAGTTAGGGGTGACCAGGCCAGCAGGGGAGGGCAGTTAGGGGTGATCAGACCTGCAGGGGAGGGTCGTAAGGGAGGGGTCACAGATTGAAGAGAGTGCAGGCTGGGCTGAGGGACAATCCCCCCCAGTGCACGAATTTCATGCACCGGCCTCTAGAGTGTGTGTGTGTGTGTGTGTGTGTGTGTGTTTATTAATGAAAAATTCAATGATAATAAATGATTACTCAAAGAAGGAGGTCAGAAATAGATTTGAGAACAATTTATTAACCACATGCTATGTACCAGACATTCACATGCATTATCCCTTTAATCTTCACAACCCTATAGTCAATGGATGAGGACAGTGATACCTGCTCACCCAATCTCATGGTATCTCTGCATAAACCTTATGGGGACTCAATATACATGAACTTTTATGCCACCTTCTAATTTCAAATGTACTCATGATTATCTAATAGCCTAATAGCTTATATGTGGAAAGAAAATATTAAAAATGCCTTTCAAGATATCATGCTATAAGTTAGGATGTTCATTATTAATATTAAAGTGAAATCCCACATAGCATTATTTAAAATAGCTTAAATTTGGTATTTAGTGCTTAGTCATTTTTCCAGTCTGCAGCAGGTTGATATAGGTAATTTCATTAATGCATAATAATACAAATCTCACATTTGTCCCACACGTGATTATTTAGACTCACTTATAATGTGATGGTGGGATTTGCTGTATTTAAAGTTTCCTTGGCAGAAAGTCATAAAAACTCAATGTAAATTAATTGAAATGAAAGGACAATGTACTGAAAGATCATGAAGAAACCCAGATGACTCACCCAGATGACTCAGGTAGGTGGAAAAAGCAGAAGCAAACCCTGAGCTAAGGATTTGGGTACAAGTAATTTATGGAAAAACATTTCCAAGAGAAACCAATTAGGAGGTGGGAGAAGAACAGGGAAGCAGTTCATTAAAAGTGTGATTTCATGTGAAGCACAGACTCAGACTGTCCTTCAGGAAGCTGTGAAGTATAAATTCTTCCTCAGAATTTGTTCCCCCTCTATGAAAAGATTTGAATTTTTGTATGTTCACATCATTCAGGCTTTGTACAGGTGTAATGTGCTTTAACTCTGTTTTCCTCAATCTATCTAACTGGTCAGACATCTCCAGAGACCAAAGATAATTCTCTGAAGAAGGGTGCAAGTGTGAGCAATTAACAGCAAAGCACAAGAAGTTGGGAGGTGAGCCAACAGAATTGGTTACAGAAGGATCTGAGTGCAAACCAATAGTGTCTCTAAGTGACATTTGTAGCTGAATCTTAGGAACAACTGTCACTTGCTAATTGTTTTGAGTGTGTCTTCCATTTCTATCCTGTATGCTGGATTCTTTATTCCCTGCTTACAGAATACCTTTTTTTTCTACAGCATGGCAAACATTACTGCTGTGTTTTATATATTGCAAGTTCAGTTGATAGCGAGAGACAAACTCTATTAACCCCAAAACCAGAAATCCCAGAAGAGGATACATTGACCTTATTTTTCAGAAGCCCATCTTTGACTCACCTTGTTCAACTGAAGGTCAAGAAGTGGGGTGATGTATAAGAATATGCCAACTCCCTCCGGGGTGACTAGAGTACATGTGAGCAGAGGTAGTTTCCAGAAGAAAGGGTTGATGCTGAGCAGTTGGTCCTATGGTTCTAAACTCTGCTACCGAGTGTAAATAATGTAGACTCCATATGCTGAGTGGGACTTCATCCTACTTAGCTCCTTTTTGATACTTAAATTGAAAGAGAAAACACAATTAAAATTAAAATAAAGACTTAATTTCAGAAGTAATAGCATTGTAAATGTAAATATGAGGGAAGAAGCCAAATTTGAATCTAAATGATGCTACAGAATACAGAGGATAATTATGATTTTTATTATTTCAAAATAATATATGTGTATATACATGCCCTGTAGATATTAATATTTTAAAAAATATCCCCTCACTTGGTTTTAAAATATTCCACTTTCTGGCATGTGAAATGGCTTGTTAAATAATTATGCATGCCTGTTTGCATATTTAATTATCAATACAAAATTTTTAAAAGCTCATTTTTTATTCTCTCAGCAGAAAGCAATGGTTCAAATTGCTTTTACTATAAGAAAGTAATGAAATGTAATTTCCACTCCAATGAAAAATAAACAGTGTCTTTCAAAGGCATATATATTTTGTTACTGAAAGAATACTGTCATATTTTTATGGTAACTTAAATTCCTCTCGTAAAGTTTTAATATTTGTAAAATTTGAAGGCTAGAACTCTTTGAAACTAAACTTATTTATTCTGTAGTATTCTAAGCAAAACCCATCATTTAAATCTTGCCAGGACAGAGACTGACAATTCAAATTGCCTTTCATAACTTAGATCAGTTGCAAAATAGAAATAAAATCAGAAACATATTTTGCAAAATGAGGAATGTTTTCATTATAATATTCTTCCCTATGGCACTTCAAAAAAGAAAACCAAGCATTTCTGCACTTTAATATGAAGCATTACAAATAATAAATGACATACAATAGCTAGTAGACTCTATTCTATATGAATATTATATGCAATGAATTAATAATACATCATCTATATTCTATCATGAATTAAACAGAAGGAGGTAGCTCTCTATGGATATAAGTCTGTCTAAGTGCATGGTTTTGTGTGTTTCCAAAGTTTGGTCAAGTGGCCAAATCTGCTTATGATTATGCATATTATTACTTGATTTATATAGAAAATGTCTTCTTAAGACACTGTTATGCTTCAATGTTTATAAGATATAACTTAATTATTTCTTACTAGAGGCTTGGTGTATGAATATTTGTGCATTTGGGGGGCCAAAGGGGTCCCTCAGCCAAGAATGTGCCCTCTTGCAGACTGGGAACCCTTGGGGGATGTCCACCTCACAGCTTAGGCCTGCTCCCTGGGAGATTGGGTCTAAGCTGGCAGTCAGATATCCTTCTGGCAGCCTAGCAGCCCTTGGGAGATATTCAACTGTTGGGGAGTCGGCCTAAGCTGCATTCAGACATCATCAGTGCTGTTGCAGAGGTAGGAGAAGCCCCAGCCACCACTGAGCTTGCAAAGTCAGTCCAGCTTGTGCTGAGAGGAACTCCTGCTGTGGAAGCACACTGACCCCCATGGGCAGCTCCTGCATTTAGCATCTGCCCCCTGGTGGTCAGTGTGTGTCATAGTGACCAGTTGTTCAGTCATTAGAGTCAATTTGCATATTACCCTTTTATTATATAGGATTAGAGATAGCCTCATGACCACAAAGATGTCTTTCAACTAAAGTTCAGGAAAACCAATGACTTGAGTCTGTGGATTTCTGTGAAAATATCCAGTAAACAACCAATAGGTTTTTCTTTTCTTTTTTCAAATATATTTTTAATCATTTCAAAGAGGAAGAAATGGGGAGAGAGAGAGAAAAATCAGTGATGAGAGAGAATCATTGATCAACTTCCTCCTACATGCCCCACACTGGGGATCAAGCCCACAACCAGAGCATGTTCCCTGAAGGGGAATTGAACTTTGACCTCCTGGTTCATAGGTAGATGCTTAACAACTGAGCCACACTGGTTGGGGAGTAGGTTTTCTTTTATATAAACTTTATTTTTTTAGAACAGTTTTAGAAATACAGAAAATTTCAGTCTCCATATATCCTGTACCCTGGTTCCTCTATTCTTAGAATTATTACCTAAGTTTTCCAAGTAATATCCGTTTCTCAGATATAGAACTAACTATCAGTCCTGGGCATTTCAGGTCTAAGTTTTCTCTCAGCCTCTTACTGTCTTTTTCTGTACCTCAGTGGTTATGAATTGTTCTTCTAAGTCAACACTTAGAAACTCATGTCTAACATTTATTGAGGTTCAATATACTTTATATTTAGTAATTAATTAAGAATCAAAAAATTTGAAAAATCGAGGATCTGAAGCTCAGTAGAAACTTCTGATAAGTACAACTAGAAGAGTTTCTCTTTTAATTTATTTCACATTTATGTTCTTTCCACTATACCATGGTGCTTCAGACATTTTTATATATTCTATACTGTGACTCTTATTATACTATAGATTGCCGCTACTGCTAGAACAAAGAAGTCCTAACATTATAAAATGAGAATGAATGTTCACTTTAGAAATATTACCTATATAACAGTACCAATCCTGGCACTGACCCATTTAGTACTCTATTTAGCTACTTAGTTAACCTCTCTTATTATAAGCCTGTTTTCTTTCTTACCTTAACACCTCATTCTTTAAATGGCAGTTAACAATATTTTAATATAGGCCAGGTAATAAATATTGTAGGCTTTTAAGGGAAAATTATATTTTTCACAATCTCTGAACTCTGCCATATGAGCAGAAAAGCAGCTATAGAAAACATGTAAAAAGAGGGAACTTTGTGCCAATAAAATCTTTTTTACTGAAATAAATTATGGGCTGAATGTGGTTCATTGTCCGTAGTTTGTCTAACCCTGCATTAAACAATGGTGTTGGACTAAATCAGTGGTTGGCAAACTGTGGTTCGTGAGCTACATGTGGCTCTGTGGCCCCTTGAGTGTGGCTCTTCCATAAAAATACCACAGTCTGGGTGAGTCTGTTTTGAAGAAGTGGCATTAGAAGAAGTTTAAGTTTAAAAATTTGGCTCTCAAAAATAATTTCAATTTATACTGTTGATATTTGGCTCTGTTGACTAATGAGTTTGCTGACCACTGGACTAAATGAATTTAAGAATTCCATTTTATAGCCTATTCATTTTACTCAAAAAATATGAATAATGCACAATGATTTTAAATCAATCAATCTGCCATATTACAGCAGAATGGATAAATAGACTATATTATCTAAAATGTCACTCTGCAGAGAGTAATTAAAAGTAAGTTCTCTGGCCGAAACCGGTGTGGCTCAGTGGATAGAGCGTCGGCCTGGGGACTGAAAGGTCCCAGGTTCGATTCCGGTCAAGGGCATGTACCTTAGTTGCGGGAGCAACCCCAGTAGGGCTGCAGGAGGCAGCTGATCGATGTCTCTCTCTCATCGATGTTTCTAACTCTCTATCCCTCTCCCTTCCTCTCTGTAAAAAATCAATAAAATATATATATATATTTTTTTTTTAAAAAAAAGTAAGTTCTCTGTCCCTGACCGGTTTGGCTCAGTGGATGGAGCATCGGCCTGCGGACAGAATGGTCCCAGGTTTAATTCCATTCAAGGGCATTTACCTTGGTTGCAGGCACATCCCTAGTGGGGGGAGTGTGGGAGGCAGCTAATTGATGTTCTCTCTCATCAATGTTTCTAACTTTCTATCCCTCTCCCTTCTTCTCTATAAAAAATCAATATATAAGTTCTCAGAACTGCCTGGGTTGAAATCTTAGATCCTTGATTTATGAGTCATGCAAGCATAAGAAAATACTTTAACTCTCAGTTTCCTCAAAACTCAGTAGGGAATTAAGGCTGTTTGTTTGTTTGTTTGTTTGTTTGTTTCAAAGCCTGTAAATCCTTTGGCACTTCTTCCAATGAGAATTGTGGTCTCTGTCTCTTACTCTTGACTATAACCTCCCTTTATAATGCACTTGTGTTCCATAGAATGCAGCAAACATAATGCTTCATAGGCCAAGGCTGAGTCAGAAAAGGCCAGTCTCTACCTGCTTTACTCTTGTGCCCTGAGGGAAGCCAGCCCACAGGTACAAATACCAACTACCCTGAGATCCACATTTACTCCTGTCAACAACAGCCTCAGCTGATCTCCCAGCCAACAGCCAGCCTCTACTGCCAGATGTGTTGGAAATCCAGTCAGTTCAGGTAGCAGATGACTATAGCCACAACTGTTACCTAACTATAATGCATGCAACTCTCCAAGCAAGATTTGCTTTAGTGAGCCCTTACCAAATCCCTACCCATAAAACTGTAAACAAATAAAATATTTTTTTCATGAAAGAGCAGAAACCAAAGGAGATGTGAGAGTAAAAATGGCAGTGGAATAGACGGACGCGTCTGGAGCTTTGTCGCTGGGCAGAGGGAGAGAGAGGAGCTGAGAGTCGCACTGGGAGTGTTTGTTGGCAAGTTGGGAGTCAGTTATCCTCCATGAGAAGGTGGGGGACTGCTGGACTGGGCTCTCCTGGCCAGGTAGCCCCACTGCCATGGGGTTTTTGTCTGCCAGAGACAGCAGCGCAAACGCGGAGACCGTGCCATCTTGCAGAGGGAGGTGGATATCTGCAGTGGTCTGAAAGTTGCAGCTGAATCCCTCACCAAACATCCGGGGACCCAGAACACCGCTCTCCAATCAGCACAGACACACGGTGGTTTCAGAGGAGATCCACATGGCGCATGGAAAGGTCAGATTTCGCCTGGGATAAGGTGAGGTCTCTTGTCCCGCAGAACAGAGACGCGCACACTGTGGGAACCAGGCTGCTGGAAAGCTGCTTCTGGAGAGGTCCGAGGATTTGGGGCAGGGCGTGATCCCTAAGTGTGAAAGCAAACTCTCAAAGCGGTTGACAGAGGGGAGATCTAGAAAACAACTCATTTTGATCTGAGGCAGGACAGCCTGGGAGTTATTACAGTGTCCCGGCTGCAAAATCCCCACAAACCGGTTTTGAGAACCACAGAGTAGCAGGATCTGAGCACAGCCTAGAGAGGTCTTGTGCTTTGTCTCAGAGATCAATTCCGAAACACTGCCACCCAGTGGATGACGCACAAGTTGACTCTCACTTAACCACAAAAGAATAAAGAGATTAAAACACAACTCTGCAGTGGAACACAGGAAACTGCAATACCCTCCCTACTGGGAAACAGGAGTGCCAAGCAGAACAATAGTGGAAGTGAATGACCATTCTATTTTTTTTTCTTTTCTTAAATTTTTTATTTTATTTTAATTTTTTAATTTTTAATTTTTGCATATTTTAATTAAAAACTATTTTTTTCTTTCCTCCTCAATTGATTTTACCTTTTTAATTATTAGATTTTTGTTTTCAACTAGTATTATTACTACTACTATTTTACTTCGGGATTAGAGTTCTACATTCTATTTTCATCTTTCTTTAGTATAATTTTACTCCATCTCAAGTCTACCTTTATGCCAACACTTTCCTCCTAACTTTCACCATTTTGTTGTCTTGTTTCTCTTTCCCTTTTCCATCTTTAAATTCTCCATATTTTTCTCTTTACCTGGTTAAAATTTCACCCCACTTATATATCTAATTTCAAATCCCCTACTACAAGTTCATACAAACCTCTCCCTTCTTGTCTTCACTATGAAAAAGTTGTTTTTCTCTATGCCCTTTTGTTGCTATTTGCCTGAAAGGTGATTTTATTGATTTTTTGTACTTTTTTGTGAGATTGTTTCAGCTTATTCTACTTGTTTTATTTTGCTTTTTGTTTACTTTGTTTTGGTTTGTTTTTTACCTCTCTTTTCCCTCACCTCCCTTGATACCAGTTATTTGTAGTTTGTATTAATCTCCAGGTACTGGTTGTTGGCCTTTATTGGGATTTAGTGACTGTTCTATTGGAGTTTTCTCCTGACATTTATATTTTGTTCCCCTTTTCTCTCTTATCCTCTTTCTTTTCTCTCTTTTTTTCGCTTTCTCTTTTTTTCTTCTTCTTCACCTTTTTATTTTATTTTATTTTTTGTTCATTTATTTATTTATTTATTTTCTCCCTCTCCCAATTTGATTTTGGCACTTCTTTCCTTTCTTTTTCCCTCATTTTCCTCTTCTTCTTTCTCTACTTACCCCTAATTTGTCTTTCATTGTTGGTCACCTTATTGGTGATTATTAACATCGTGAATACATTTCTGTTCAGTGCCTTGTGTGCTGTATCAGGTCGTGGTGTAGCTTGTGCCTTTGAATCAACGATGGAGAGAGAACTACATAAACAGACACCCAGAGAAGAAAGACCATGGGCAGAAGAAGAAACAACCCACATACAACAGAAAGGCAGGTATCATCAGAAAAGGAAGTAAACAAAATAGAAGCAGAAATAAACGTGCCAGAGAAAGAGTTCAGAGAAATAATCATAAGGTGGATGAAAAGGTTGGAAGACAAATTCAACAATATGAGTAAGAGCCAAGAGGAAATGAAGAAGACCCAAGAGGAAATGAAGAAGAAGCAAGAAGAAATGCAAAAAGAAATGAAAAATGACATCACTGCTTTAAAGAACTTAATGGAAAGCATCAAGAGCAGACTAGAAGAAGCAGAGGACCGCACCAGTGAGCTAAAAGACACGGTAGAAAAAAATACACAAGTATAGCAGCTTCTAGAAAAAAAAATTAAAAAGCAAGAAGAGAGCCTAAGGGAACTTTGGAATAACACGAAACAAAACAATATCCGCATAATTGGGGTGCCAGATAGAGTGAAAACTGAGCAAGGATTAGAGAACCTATTTGAAGAAATACTGACAGAAAATTTCCCCAATATAGAAAAGAAAAAACCCACACAAATCCAAGAAGCTCAGAGGCCCAAGCAAAATGAACCCCACAAAACCGACACCAAAGCACATTATACTTAAATTGGCAAACACCAACGACAAAGTAAGAATCTTAAAAGCAGCCAGAGAGAAACAGAAAGATACCTACAAAGGAACCCCCATAAGACTAGCTACTGATTTCTCAACAGAAACTCATCAGGCCAGAAGGGAATGTAATGAAATATACAAAGTCATGCAAAGGAAGGGACTGAATCCAAGAATACTGTACGCTGCAAGCCTTTCAATCAAAATTGAAGGTGAAATCAGAAGCTTCACAGACAAAAAAGGACTAAGGGAATATATTACCACCAAACCAGCAATGCAAGAAATGTTAAAGGGTCTGCTGTAATAAAAAGAAATAGGAAGCAAGGAAGAAACTCGGGTAAAGACTAAAAAATGGTGACAGATAAGTACTTATCAATAATAACTCTAAATGTAAGTAGATTAAATGCTCCAATCAAGAGACAAAGGGAAACCAATTGGATAAGAAAACATGATCCATATATCTGCTGTCTACAAGAAACCCACCTCAGGAAAAAAGATGCACACAGATTGAGGGTGAAGGAATGGAAGATGGTATTTCAGGCAAATGGAAATGAAAAAAAAGCTGGGGTTGCAATACTTATATCTGACAAATTAGATCTCAAAGTGAAGGACATAAGAAGAGATAATGAAGGCCACTTCATAATACTAAAGGGAACAATCCAACAAGAAGAAATAACTCTGGTAAACATATATGCACCCAATATAGGAGCACCTAAATACATAAAAAAACTCCTGGATGATATCAAGGGAGAGATTGATAGCAATACAATCATAGTAGGAGACTTTAATACCCCATTGTCACCACTGGACAAATCCTCTAAACAAAAAAATCAGCAAAAAAAACATCAATCCTAAATGACTCACTAGACCAGATGAAATTAATTGACATCTTCAAAACATTTCACCCCAAAGCCACAAAATATACATTCTTCTCCAGTGCACATGGGTCATTTTCAAAGATAGATCATATGTCGGGTCATAAGAAGTCTCTTCAGATTCAAGAAGATAGAAATCATATCAAGCATTTTCTCAGACCACAGTGGCATAAAACTCAACTATAATAAAAACAATATAAAGAAATCAAACATATGGAGACTAAACAGCATGCTATTAAACAATTACTGGGTAACCAGAGAGATCAAGGAAGAAATACAAAAACATCATGGCAACAAATGAAAATGACAACACAAAAATACAAAATTTATGGGACACAGTGAAAGCAGTCTTGAGAGGGAAGTTCATAGCCCTACAAGCCTACTGCAAAAAAAAGGAAACAATGGTAAAAAATTACCTAACCCTAAAAGTCAAAGAGCTAGAAAGAGACCAATAAGAAAAGCCCAGTGTATGCAGAAGGAAGGAAATAGTGAAGATCAGAGTGGAGATAAACAACATGGAGACCAAAGAAACAATTCAAAAGATCAACAAAACCAAGAGCAGCTTCTTTGAAAGGATAAACAAGATTGATGGACCTCTAGCCAGGCTCACCAAGAAGCAAAGAGAGAAGACCCAAATAAACAAAATCAGGAATGAAAGAGGAGAAATAACAACAGACCCACCATAATACAAAGGATTGTTACAAAATACTATGAACAACTCTATTCCAACAAATTGGACAACCTGCAAGACATGGACATATTCCTAGAAAAATATAACCTTCCAAAACTCAATCAGGAAGAATCTAAACATCTCAATAGTCCAATAACTATGGAAGAAATTGAAGCAGTCACCAAAAGTTTCCAGCAAATAAAAGCCTGGGACCGGATAGCTACACAGGAGAGTTTTACCAAACATTCAAGAAAGAATTAAAACCTATCCTCCTCAGACTATTCAAAAACATTCAAGAAGAAGGAACACTTCCAAACACCTTCTACGAAGCCAGCATCACCCTAATACCAAAACCAGATAAAGACAACACAATGAAAGAGAATTATAGGCCAATATCTCTCTTGAACATAGATGCCCAAATCCTCAACAAAATTCTAGCAAATTGGATCCAGCAGTACATCAGAAAGGTTATACACAATGACAATGTAGGATGCATCCCAGGAATGCAGGGATGGTACAATATCTGCAAATCAATAAACGTGATACATCACATAAACAAAATGAGAGATAAAAATTACATAGTCATATCAATTGATGCAGAAAAAGAATTTGACAAAATCCAACACCCTTTCTTGATAAAAACTCTCAGCAAAGTGGGAATAGAAGGCTCATACCTCAACATCATAAAAGCTATATATGATAAACCCACAACTAACATCATACTCAATGGGCAAAAACTAAAACCATTTCCCCTAAGAACAGGAACAAGACAGGGATGCCCACTCTCACCTCTCTTGTTCGACATGGTACTGGAAGTATTAGCCATTGCAATTAGACAAGAAGAAGAAATAAAAGGCATCCAAATTGGAAAAGAAGAAGTAAAGTTGTCCTTATTTGCAGATGACATGATACCGTACATAAAAAACCCGAAGGACTCCATCCCAAAACTAATTGACTTAATAAATGAATTCAGCAATGTAGCAGAAAAGAAAATTCATGATAAGAAATCTGTGGCATTTCTATACACTAATAGTGAAATTACAGAAAGAGAGACTGAAAAAGCAATCCCATTTACTATCGCACCAAAAAATTAAGATACCTAGGAATAAACCTAAATAATAACTAAAGAGGTAAAAGACCTATATGTAGAAAACTACAGGACACTGAAAAAAGAGATAGAGGAAGATGTTAACAGATGGAAGAGCTTACCATGCTCATGGATTGGGAGACTCAACATCATTAAAATGTCCATACTATCCAAAGCAATCTATAGATTCAATGCACTACCCATTAAAATGCCAATGACATATTTCACAGACCTAGACAGAATTCTTCATAGATTCATCTGGAACAAAAAAAAAAAAAAGACCACGAATAGCCATAGCAATTCTGAGAAAGAAGAATAAAGTAGGTGGGATCTCAATATCAGATTTCAAGCTATATTACAAATCAACTGTTCTCAAAACAGCCTGGTACTGGCACAAGAATAGACATATAGACCAATGGAATAGAATAGAGAATCCAGATATCCACCCAAACCACTATGCTCAACTAATATTTGACAAAGGAGGCATGAACATACAATGGAGCCAAGATAGCCTCTTCAAAAAATGGTGTTGGGAAAATTGGACAGATATATAAAAAAAAAATGAAACTGGACCACCAACTTACAAGATACAAAACAAACTCAAAATGGATACAGGACTTAAACATTAGAAGGGAAACCATAAAAATACTAGAGGAATCCACAGGCAGCACAATCTCAGACATATGCCGAAAGAACTTCTTCACTGATATGGCTCCAAAGGCAATGAAAGCTAAAGAAAAAATAAACAAATGGGACTACATCAAAATAAAAAGCTTTTGCACAGCAAAAGAAACCATCAACAAAACAAGAAAGACCACTGTGTAAGAGAACATATTTGCAAATGTTATCACTGATAAAGGTTTAATCTCCAACATCTACAGCCAACTTATACAACTTAATAAAAGGAAGATAAACAATCCAATAAAAAAATGGGCAATGGACCTAAATAGAACCTTTGCGAAAGACAACAGAAGGAAGGTAAGAGAGACATGAAAACATGTTCAAAGTAACTAATTATCGAGAGATGCAAATCAAAACGACAATGCGATACCATCTTATACCTGTCAGAATGGCAATCATCAACAAACGACAAGTGTTGGCGAGGATGCGGAGAAAAAGGAACCCTTGTGCACTGTTGGTGGGAATGCAGACTGGTGCAGCCACTGTGGAGAACAGTTTAAAGTTTCCTCAAAAAACTAAAAATGGATCTCCCATTTGATCCAGTAATCCCACTCTTAAGGAATTTATCCTAAGAAATCACAAACACCAATCAGAAAGGATTTATGCACCCCTATGTTCATAGTAGCACAATTTACAATAGCTACAATTTGGAAACAGCCTAGGTGTCCATCAGCAGATGAGTGGATCAGAAAACTATGGTATATTTACACAATGGAATTCTATGCTGCCATTAAAAAGAAGAAACTTACCATTTGCAGCAACCTGGATGGAACTGGAGAGTCTTATCCTTAGTGAAATAAGCCAGTCTATGAAGGAGAAGCACCACATGATCTCACTCATTTGTGGATAATAAAGAACATTGTAAACTGATGAACAAAAGGATAGATACAGAGGCAGTAAAGCATCAGACTGTCAAATTATAGCAGGAAGATTAAGGAGAGGTGGGGTAGATAAGAGATCAATCAAAGGACTTGTATGCATGCATATAAGCATAATCAATGAACATAGACACTGGGGAGTTGGGGTATGCCTGGGAGGGAGGGGGGTAACGGGGAGATAGTATACATGTAACACAAAAAAAATTTAAAAAAAAGGAGATGTGATATAAGTAATATTCCCTCTTATGCTTGTTATACAAACTCAATGAGCAAATATGTGTAAAAATTCTTAGAATAATATCTAAGTAAGTATTGTATGGAGTAAGCACTTGTGCAAAAATGCAAGCTATTATTAATATACTGGTCAATTTCAGCTTTCTAGTAGAATGGGAAGCAGTGAATTTTGAAGATAAAATTTAAAACAATAAAAATCACTAAAGTAATGAGAAATGTGTAATGAAATGTCTAATTCATCAGACACAGTGACTCAAGCCCATGATACTTTTAGGGATATGCAAAAAATGTTTTAATTTTAATTTCTTTTAATATCAGAAAGAAAAAAAATTAATAATAGTGAATGCATGATAATCAATACAGTCTGGATTATATCATTCTTTCTACCAATGAAGTCACAACATTTAAAATATTTTTTTACAAAGAAAGGAACCTACAAAGGTAAGACTCCCAAGTTCACAAAAATCATGTGTCTATGAATATGCACAGATTTATCTAAGTTTACAGTGCTCCCTTAGAGTGTCTGTCTCTGATGTTACTCTGAAAATCTTGCTTATAAATGTGTAAATTTTTTTGAAAGCTCACTTGCCTATTCGGGTCTTTCTTCAGTACCTCATTAAGCTAACCCTTTGTTATAGTAATTCATATATGCAAGATAAAATGAAATTCTTATTGATTAAAAGTCAAGTTCTGATCAAGTGAGAAAGCATAAAAATGGACCCGAGGAAAAGCATTTAGGCTTAATAATATATGATTGTTAAAAGATTTCATATTGCCCTAACCTGTTTGGCTCAGTGGATAGAGCGTCAGCCTGCGGACTGAAGGGTCCCAGGTTCAATTCAGGTCAAGGGCATGTACCTTGGTTGTGGGCACTTCACCAGTAGGGGGTGTGCAAGGGGCAGCTGAATAGATGTTTCTCTCTCGTCAATGTTTCTAACTCTATCCCTTTCCTTTTCTTTCTGTAAAAAATCAATAAAATATATATTTTAAAAAAGATGTCATATTTGTTGGTGTCATAATCTAAACCTACTCTTAGTTTTGTGCTTATGATCAGGTTCACTGAAAGTAGATGCATCTCTAAAGCTACCAGGTAAGATGGTCTCTTAGAACTGTTAGAAGTTTATCTTCTCATTGGCTCAGGTATATTGGACATGCAGAGATTTCTAATTTTGAAAATATATTTTAATCTATTCTGTGAGAAACAATATCAAGAAATAAGAAAGTCACAGATTTATCTCACAAAACACAGTATTCTCAAAAGACACATCTGATGACTCAAAATATAAAAAACTTTTAAAAACTCAACAATAAGAAAATAGATGACCCTATGAAAAAGCAAGCAAAAGGCCTTCACAGACACTTCATTTAAGCAAATAAGCATATGAAAAGTGCTCAATAGCATATGTCTCCAAGGAAATGCAAATTAAAACAACAGTGAGATGAGACTACACACTTATTTAAAAATCTGGAACACTGACAACACCAAATACTGGTAAGGATGCAGAATAACAGGAACTTTCATTCATTAGTGGTGGAGATGCATAACAGTACAGTCACTTCTGAAAACAGTTGGGCAATTTCATACAAAACGTTTTTACCATATGAACCAACAATTATGCTACTTGATGTTTACCCAAAAGAGTTGGAAATTTATGTCCATACAAAATCCTACACATGGGTATTTATAGCCACTTTCATAAATGCCAAAGCCTGGAAATAACAATATGTCCTTTAGTAAGTGAATATATAAACTGTGGTTATATCCAGATAATGGGATATCATTAAGTGTTAAAAAGAAAGGAGCTATGCAGCCATGAAAAGACAGTAAGGAAAAGTAAATGCATGCTACTAAGTGAAAACAACTAATCTGAAAAGGCTACATACTGTATGATTCTAACTATATGACATTCTGAAAGAGCAAAACTACAGAGACAAGAAAAGAAAAGTGGTTACTAGAATTGAGCAAGGGTGGGGGGGATGAATAGGTCAAGCACAGAGGGTATTTAGGGCATTGAAATATACTGTATGTGAGACCATAATAAAGGACTTATGACATTATACATTTGTCCAATTCCAATGTACAACACTAAGAGTGAACCATAACACAAACTGTGCATTCTGGGGTGATTTTAGAGTATTAGTGTAGGTTCATTAATTGTAACAAATGTATCATTTTGATGGAGGATGTTGATTATGGGTGAGGGAATGTATGTTTGGGGGTAAGGGTGCATGGGATATCTCAAGACCTTTTTCTCAATTTTGCTGTGAACCTAAAAATGTCTTAATTAAAATAAAAAAAACTCCTTTAAAATGGCAAAATATATTTTGACCATTTTTGGTATGTTTAGTCTGCAATTTATGTAAAGGTATATTCCTCTCTCATTTTGTTGATATTGTATGTTGCATCAGCTTTTACAAAACACCTTTAGATTATTAAGTGGGTTCTAGGATCCCTTTAGTGGAATGAAGTGTTGCCAATCATTTGTCTATTCTTCGGGGTTGACCTTAAATGACTTCTAAAAAGAAAGGTAAGGGGGATCCTTGAAAGCACTCAGAACATCCATTTATTAAGCATAAGTAATGATGAAAAAATATCCCCAAATTTTATTTTTAAATCAGACCATTACAGCTAATTGATGTAACACTGGCCAAAGTAACATTTATCTGAGAAGTGTCTATAATTTAGAACTCTCTAAAAATATAAACTACAGCCTTCTTTAGTTAACCTCAATTATTGCTGTTAAAATATATTCATGTATACAGCACTTACACTATTGTAAGAAAATATTCAAAGCAGTCCTTGCCAATGTCCTTAGTTTGTGAAGACAGGATTTTAATTGATGTGGTGACAAGTGCATGAAAGTTCACTAGACTTACAAGAGGATCAGATTCTCATTCCAACTCTATAACTTAATAATTGAAGAACTGTTACCAAGTATTTTATCTCTCTGAGCTTTCTTTGTAAATGAAAATAATTAATCCTGCCCCATCTGCTGTAACATGTATTTATGTGGGGAAAGAAGGAGATATCACACATGAAACATTTAAATGGTAATGCAACAGAGCAGGTTTGGCGATCCTATATAATAAAGAGGTAATATGAAAATTGACCCTCATTCCACATCATCATAAGATGTCCACCACTACATTGTCACAAGATGGCCACTCCTACTTTGTCACAAGAAGACTTGCAGGGGAGAGCAGCTGGGGGTTACCATGTCTGCAGGAGAAGGCAGTTAGATGTCAATCAGGCTAGCAGGGGAGCAGTTAGGGATAATCAGACAGGCAGGCAGGCAGGTGAGTGGTTAGGAGCCAGCAGTCCCAGATTGTGAGAGGGATGTCCAACTGCCAGTTTAGGTCCGATCCTGCAGGGATCCCATATTGGAGAGGGTACAGGCTAGGCTGAGGGACATGCCCCCCGGGACCCAAATTTTGTGCACCAGGCCTCTAGTTGTGGTAATAATAGCAGTAGTTTTAGTAGCAATAAATCCTATATAACAAAAGGGTAATATGCAAATTGACCCTAACAGCAGAATGACAGGTAGCTATGATATGGTTTGACTGCCAAGGAGAAGATGTTCAATGCAGGAGCTGCCCACTGGTGGTCAGTGAACTCCCACAGGGGGAGCTCTGCTCAGCCAGAAACCAAGCTGCAAGTGGTGGTGGTGGGAGCCTCTCCTGACTTTTTGGCAGCATTAAGGATGTCCATCTGCTGGCTTAGGCCTGCTCCCCAGGGGATTGGGCCTAAACTGGCAGTCAGACATCCCTTCGGCAGCCCAGGAGACCTCAAGGAATGTCCAATTAACAGCTTAGGCCTGTTAGTGAGCCTAAGTCAGCAGGTGGACATCCCCCAAAGGGTTCCCGACTACAAGAGGGTGCAGGCCATGCTGAGGGACACTCCTCCCCGCCAAGTGCACAAATTTTTGTGCACTGGGCCTCTAGTAAGGTATAAATATCTGACAGCATGTTACAGAAAATTTGTAATGTGAAAGTAACCTTACAGCTATGTCTCTACATTCAAAAGCAACATTATTAAGCATGTGCTGCAAACAGAAACCATACTGACCCCAGGAATGCAAAAATTAATGGGAAATGACTCATATTTAAAGAGCTTTTACTATAAAAAAGAATATACCTAGAAAGTGTAGAACATAAACTTCCATATTACTAGATTCCATAAATTAATATTCTAAAATTAGAGAGGGGATCAGAGTTTAAATTCATTTTTAAGGATATTTAAAATTTTTTCATTATTTCATAGAAGAAAATTTTAATATCTCAAGGGAAGAACATCATTACCTCAAAACATGATCTTTGCCATGATAAACTATTTTCAGTTTGGCAATATATACTCAGTCATTGATTGTATTCATTCTCATTTTACTACAGAATTTTCAAAACCTATGCACAGGAAAATCCAGCTCATACATTGAAGTCTGATAAAGCAAAAGAAGTTAAAGTACAGCAAAATTATATAAAGAGACATGGTCAATTTATTCAATAAAGTTTGCATAAGCATATGTCTTTATTGATTTTAGAAAGAGAGAAGAAGGGGATGAGGGGAGAGAGAGAGAGAGAGATGTCAATTTATTGTGGTTCTACCCATTCATGTATTTATTGGTTGCTTCTTATATGTGACCTAACTGAAGATGGAACCCACAACCTTAACACATCAGACAATGCTCTAACCAATTGAGCTACCAGGCCAGAACCAACAGGCATATTTTTTGAAAGCCTTCACAGAGAGGGTGCTCACAAGCTGAGTCCTAAAATATGAAAGATAATAGAGGATGAATTAAATGTAGAAATGTATAAACTGAATAGCATAGTCATTAAGATGTGGCTTTTGTGTCAGGAATTAGGTTAAATACTGACTTTGCTCTTTAAGATTGGGCAAGTCACTCAACCTCTTAAACGTGTGATTACATAAGAAAATTCATGCAAAAAGCTTAGCATATCTATTGCATACAAAGTGCCAATATATTGTTAATAGTTCTTTTTATCACCATTTTTATTACTGTTATTTTATGTAATTAAAATGAAATATGCAGGAAAATGTATAAAAGACTGAATTTCAAATTAAGTATGTTTCAGAACATAGAGCATATTTTGTCATATTAAAGTATGGGAGATTCAACCTGCATTTTGTTCTTAGAACTCTTTTTTTATATTACTGTCGAGAATAGATTGGAAGAAGCCAGCACTGCAGCACAAATACTAGTTTGCAGTCTGTTGCAATAGTCCAAGTGACAGTGTGATGGTGTACTATGGAGAAAGTGGTTTTGAAAAGAAGATAATGATAAGGATTGTAGGATATCTAGGAAACAGTGAATGTGGGGAATCAGCATGTATTGGGGTGTTTGTGAAGGAGAGAGAGAGTTTAAGTTACATCCAGATTTTTAATTTAGTCATTCCATATACATTGTTATAAACATTTCTAGATGTTCAGAATGAATTAGGGAATACTGAAAATGCATTTTTAAAAATATAATTTACTCCTTTGATCTCTGATATTCAAAGCAACAACTTGTGGTGACTGAACTAGTCCACAAGGTGGTAGAAATCAGGTCTAAAATGTCTATGTGACCTCTCCGTAAAATTAAAATGTCAGGTGGCAAAAACATGCAGTACTTGCATTGTATTCCAAAGTTTTAAAGGAGAGATTATTGGCTTAGTCAACAATTGTTATGTGAAGTTTATTGATCTAAATGGATGGTTTTGTAATAAGGCCAACCTCTGTCAAAAAATAAATGCAAGCACTGCTCAAAGTAAAATGCTAGAACTCACTGACAGAGAGAAATATGCTAAAAGGCAGATTTAGTTAAGAAAATGATGAATAGAAGCTTCAAGTTCTGATCTGGAAAATAACTTTTTTAGCTTTGCAGATAGCAATGTTAACTGTAAAAAAGAAAAGGTCTTTGTATTTAAACTTGACTTTTATGTAATATTTTATTTTTTGTCCATTCAAGCAATGAATTATAGCTTTAGTAATAGAATAAAAAGACTGAAATAAAGATATACTACCTCTTCATTAGGCTGTCCATATAATATTACTGTCAGGCAGGTCAGTGGTGATACTGACATCATAATACACAATACATGATACAATAAGCTTAACCTATCTTATCTTAAAAACATGACTGGGAGCCTAAGCTTAAAATGTTAACTGAATTCTCAGTTCCTAAAATAATTCCAAAACTCACTTTACAGTTAAATATTTCTAAAATTCTTTAAAATTAATTTTTGATCCATATATATCCCAATTATAATATTGACTGAAAAGGTTATTGATCCTGGGGAATGGAATAATGCTGCATTGGCACTATTAAGCTCAGTAGCGTTCTTAGGACTCCATAGAACAAGAAAGTATTCTAATTCTCTTATATTAATTAATATCCAGAAGAGATATATGAGTTTAACAAAATATCTGTGCTGGCATTTCAACCAAATAAAAATGAACCAATACTCTGCATATACCTGGATATAGGTGAATATATTTTTCAATCAACAAAGGGGAGAGGGAATCTGACTTCTTATGCCTGAGCAATTGACAAAGCTATTAAATCTGTTTTTAAGTAAGAAATTGTCAGTTATAGGGTAAAATGACATAACTTAATTAGATGAATTGGCAGTTTCAAGTCTTTGGCTAATTTTTAATTAGGTTCTTCTTTTTGTTTTGAGTTGTTAAAGTTGCTTATATATTCTGGATATTAACCCCTTACCAGATATATGATTTGCAAATATTTTCTTCCAGTGACCATAGATTTTTAAGCAACCTGAAGTCTGTCCTTTTTATCACATTATATATCCCCAGTGGCTATCACACATTGCACTGTTTGTTCCTATGATTTCAATGAATTATGTTTATATTCTTTAATTTATAAGAAATAAAATTGAAAATAAAAAACCAAAACATCATCTGATTATCTCTTAGTGGAGAAAATAATCATTTATATTTGCAGCTTGCTTTTCTGTATTTTCCAAAATTTTTATAATAAAATAAAGATTTTTACATCAGAGAGAGGTTAACCCCATAAATATTCAGTTTAGAGAAAAAAATTTGCATAAAGAAGTTAAATAGTTTTTTGAAGTTACTACCTCACTTAGTTGTTCTCCCTGTCCAATTTGTGGAACCTCCTTAATATTCCTGAGACTTTAAGTGCCAGATATAATGCTTAGTGTTTTTCATATATTTGTACTTTTCTTCACAACAGGCTTTGATAGCAGGTACTATTATTATAGTACTATTTTGTGTGTGTAGAGACTAAGTCTTAATGAGATTAAATTGAAAACACAAATAATAATACGTAAGTAGAAATTCCTATTAGAACTTGCCTCTTACTACTATACTAAACCTTCTTATCTTAAAATAAAAATTTTTCTATTATGCTATCGGTGGTAATCATGCTTTTAAAAAATATAGTAAGAGCATTTCTGAGCCAACTCTCAAATTAAACACTCCTCATCATAAAACAAGCAGGTTAAACAGTAAGAACTAAATGATTGTATCCTTCAAAAAACATAACATAAATTACAGTTAAGCAATCCATCAATGACATGTCAACTGCAAATGCTTAACTAAAAGAAAGCTTCTAACTGATTATCACTTATTTTAAAATAATTTCCTTTTAACTGTAAAAGTAGTGGTGATTTATAATGTTGAAATATTACAGACAAGTAAAAATAAGTCATTCAAATATTTAACAGAAAAGTAAGTAAATACAAAGTACCAAAACTTTGGTCAAGTGACATACTTTTTGTAAACAAAAGCAGAAAGGAAATATAGAAATATATATTGCTATCATTGTCCAAACAACAAAGCATACCGATTATTTCTGGAAGGATATTCTTTTCCCTGATACCAATTCCAGCATGTATTTTTCATGCAAATTTTAGTAGAAGGCTCAGTAAGTAACATAATTAGCAACTACTTCCATTTGGACTTTGCAGAGAATAAAGGATTTTTCTGATGGACAGCGTTTAAGTTGCCTTTCTGGAAAAATGGAAATGCTTATAATTAAAACGATATACACCGACAGTATTCACATAATGGCCCTACCTGGTATAATCTAGAAAAATCCAAATGATGTGACACTAAAAACACAGAGTTTAAGTAACTCAGAAGGATGTTTAATATAAGCTTTCTGTAAGTATCAATTCCTTTTGTTATTTGTTATTTTTTAAATTTATTTTCTAATTAAAGTTTATATTCAATATTATTCTGTGTTAGCTTCAGGAGTACATCATACTGGTTAGACAATCATATACTCCACAGAGTGTTCCCCTCGATATTTCTAGTCAAAATGTCATTATTAACTTTTGGAGGATTTGAGGAAATCAACTAAATATTCCAAAAACTGATTATGGTAGAAATATTCTAAGAAGTTAACTTTCCATATTTAACCCTCTTATTATTTTATTTTTACATTTGATAAAGTATTACTATTAATGTTAAAGAAAATGATATTTTGAAAACAATATGTGCAGGTAACATTTGATATCCAGTTATAAATTTAAGACAGAAAAAAATTAAAAATTAAAGAGAGAAACATTTGTTTCTACATAACAGTGTGTATTGGAGATTTAAACCAATAGGTCTGAATCTGCATAAGCACATGAACAAACATTACACTGAATTCCAACAGTTGTATCAAATAGGAAAGAGATGTTGTGGCACCAAAATATGTTAGGACAGTTGTCATTAATAAGCTAGCATGACTGTAAAAGACTAATACTGTGGCTTTATAAAATATATTGATAGTATTAAATATTATAATGCCATTTTTGCACATGTTGTATTAATATCTCCATATCAAATAGTAATAATATTTGAATATCATGGCTACAAAGATCATAAAATAATCCTACTTAACTATTAGAATTTGGTTCTGGAATCCTTCATGGTACAATTTTTTTTTATTGAAGAAATGGAAACTCCATCCTATATAATAAAAGCCTAATATGCTTTCTATCCATTCAACCAATAAAAACATAGTATGCTAATGATATGCGAAGGCCACTCAACCACTCACTATGATGTGCACTGATCACCAGGGGGCAGACAGTCAGCTGGTCAACCAGTTGCTATGATGTGCATTGACCATCAGGGGGCAGACACTCAGACCAGTAGATTAGCTTGCTGCTGGGATCCGGCTAATCAGAACTGAGCAAGATGGGTTAGACATGCCCTGGAGCCCTCCTGCAGTCCCTCCCTGGCTGGCCAAACTCTCACATCCCTCCCCGGCCCCAATCGTGCACTGGTGGGGTTCCTTGGCCAGCCTGAACTGTCTCGAAATCCAGGACCCCTTGGGGGATGTTGGAGAGCCAGTTTTGGCCTTATCCCATAGTCTAAGCCAAAGGACCCCAATGGTGCATGAATTTGTGCACCAGGCCTCTAGTAGAAAATAAAAATTCAGTGTTAAAATGTTGCCAATAAGCCTCTGAAAGCCTTTACAAATATGTTGTTCTTGCATTTAAATAAAGCCAGTATTTGCTGATGTAGGATATTTATGGTCATCCCCATCTTATCTCCTTAAGTCATTGTAGAAATACTGGCACTCTAATGTTTAAGGGTCTAAATAAAAACTTCCACATATGTAATTTAAATGCAATTACGCAATGCAGTGTGTTTGATTTGGATATATGATTTTAAAAAATTACCAACTCACAGTACTTCTAGCCTTCACCTAGAATGTAGAAAACTAGAAGTCACATCATTCTTTTTTTTAATATATATATTTTATTTATTTTTCACAGAGAGGAAGAGAGAGGGACAGAAAGTCAAAAACATCGATGAGAGAGAGACATCAATCAGCCGCCTCCTGCACACACCACACTGGAGATGTGCCCGCAAGCAAGGTACATGCCCCCGACCAGAATAGAACCTGGAACCTTTCAGTCCGCAGGCTGATGCTCTATCCACTGAGCCAAACCGGTCTTGGCTAGAAGTCACATCATTCTTACCTATTAAACAATACTTTCACCAGGAAGATGCTGGACAATCAGTAAATTCACAACTTTTCTTGCACTCACCAAGGAGCTAAGATCACAGCCCAGTGAACTAACCCAATCTATGAAAAGACAGTCACCTTCAGGACAGATGAAGCCCAAAGCATTTTCTTACCTGGGTCAGACACTGCTAGACACAAGTAAAATTCAGCTAAACTTTTTAAACAAATTCCTTTAAGTGGAGTATGGGCTGGTGATAAAATATGAAACCTTGGGGAGGAGGATGCAGACACAAGGAAAATGCATATCACAGGTTATTCTCAGAGACCTCAAGTGCTCAACAAAAACACTGACCACAGTGCTTAGAAAGCATCCCTTGTGGTACAGGCCTAGGGGAGGTGACCAGCATCCATTGAGGAAATCGTATCCATTATCTCTATTTTATAATGAAAGGCTTAAACTTCTGCAGAAGGGGCACATACAAACACACAGGGATTTTACTCTAAAAAAAATTAATTTTTCATCACCATTTATTCCCTCTCTGCCCTCTTCCACCTTCCACCCTCATTTCCCCTCTGCCTGATATTATCATACTTATCCATGCCAGTGAGATTTTCTTTTCTCTCCCTTTCCCCTCCCCCCCTCCTCCTCTTCCTCCTCTTCTTCCTCCTCCTCCTCCTCCTCCTTCTTTTCTTTTCTTTCTCATGAAAACCCATTGCATCTGGAAAAAGAACAAGAAAAAAACAACTGCCTCTTGGGAGAGGGGCAGTCATTTATGCTGGGACCAAACATATACCTGGGAGTGGTATAGGATCACAGAATCACTGAGAGGGTCTCCCAACTCCACACACATGCCCTCTCTCCAACAAGTGCTTGCCTAGGACTCCGGCTTATTCAGATGGGGAAGGCCCTTACCAGCTATCACTCCTCTCCACCACTGAGTCAATAAGCACTGGATAGTAGGTGATAGCTCTCTAGTTTGGGAGAGGGACAAGAACATGGAGAAAGACCATCTCTGAAGAATAGCAGCAAGGTAAGACCTGAAACTGAGTTGCGGCAGACATTGAGTAAGTGTGGGGAAAAACAGACCTCTATCAAACCCCCCTAAGCACAGAGTAACACTAGAGAAATCTGAAACCTGTGATACACTGACATAAGTCAAACCCAGCTCAACTCTGTGCCAAGACTCAACACAATCCTTCAACACACACAGCTCAAGCTGGAGACAAGGAAGGTTAGCAGGGGTTAAAATTCTTTTGGTAACCATAAAATATATAGAAGTAAAGTCTTTTACACTTGATTTTTTAGTATGGGAACCTCATAGTTGAGGTATGGGAAAACCGCTATGGTTTTGACAATCACTAAAGCCAATTATATATA
>JAAGEH010000005.1:23188046-23198449 GCA_011751065.1 Lasiurus cinereus
GATTTTTTTTACAGAGAGGAAGGGAGAGGGATAGAAAGTCAGAAACATCGATGAGAGAGAGACATCGATCAGCCGCCTCCTGCACGCCCTACACTGGAGATGTGCCCGCAACCAAGGTACATGCCCCCGACCGGAATCGAACCTGGGAGCTTTCAGTCCGCAGGCCGAGACTTTATCCACTGAGCCAAACTGGTCTCGGCAATAATATATTTTCTTAATGAATATTTGTTTTTGTGTGTGAATTATACTGAATAAAAAGCAGGGATTGATTTTGGTGTCATTTTTTTCCCCCTACAAATATATAAAACCTCCTTAGTAAAAATTATCACATTAAATAATGCATATAAGTGTGTTGACTATTTTAAAAGCTGATATATAAATTTAAAAATAAATCCCAATAACACAGGGAAGATTTATAGATACTGATTAGGATTCAATTTATTGGACAATGGTCATTCTTATAGAGATCATCTATTTGTGCTGCCTTGACTGATGTTTCACTTATACATGAACAATCTTCTTAGGGTTTGTTGAATGAGATTTTGTTGTTGTTGCCTTAGATACACTATCTGAGAAACATAATAAGAATAGATAGCAGCTTGCTGGCATACAGGAGAAGTGGGTGGAATACCATTATAAATGAAAACAACAATGAAAAAATTCTCACCCAGTGTAGACCAGTTATCAGACATCATTTTAACCCTTTCTGTTTTATCATAAAATTGATATTGATCATCTTTCCCAGTGACCTACTTCCTACCTTGAGAAGGTCTTATAGTGAAGAAACACACACAAAGATACAGAGATACATATTCATCATCATATCATCATCATATCATCATCATACCATATGTGAAGGCACTGAGGGAGAAATGCACAAGATGTTTTGAAATAATCAAGACACTAATCCAGCCCTGAGTTGAGGTTAAAATAATAAAGTAAGTTGTTGGAGATTTCCTATTCAGGATGTAAGTTAACTCTGAAAGTGCATACTCAAAAAAAAAGAAAAAGAAAAGAAAGAAAAAATACTAAATTCTTCTCATATTTCTCAAGCAGACCCCAAAAGAAAGGGAAAGAAAGATGTAAATTCACATGTGCTTTTCTAAGAGTGGTTCATCAGAACAGAAAAATAATATGCTTGCTCCTCATTTTGATTCATGAATTTAGATTCCAGACTGAGATGGACACTGAACTATATTTAGGCATTAAACATACTTAAAATGGAACTAATATATCAAATTGTTTCACTTAGGAAAATTAAGTATATATTGATTGTGAAATCCTTTTTATTCCGTGTGCATGTGTGTGTGCATGTGTGTATGCATCCAGATATAACTATGTATTTCTTACTAGATTTTCATTTTATTAAAGAGTTTGAAAACCATTGTTCTATCCTATCTTTGCTTCAAGCTTGGGGAAAATTTTTTTCCCCTAGTAGAAGCTCGTTTTTGAATCATATGTTTTCCACTTGGTAGCAGATGATAAAATCAGAAAGGAGGGATTTGGCACCACCAGCTTTATGGTTTCTTTTGCTCTGAGATTATGTATTAGCTTTATCAAAGCTAAGCAAAATAAAATGTCCTAGATTACAAAGAAGCTTATTAGAAATCATCAACTAATAGTAAAGTGATCTGTTGCTTATTTTGCTTATTAGAAATCATCAACTAATAGTAAAGTGATCTGTTGCTTATTTTGCCTTCATACCCTGTATATATATTTGTTTTTTTATAAGTAAATCTTATAGTTTTCAGATTATTACAATTGTTCATCTTTTATCCCCCATAGGTCCCCTCCAGCCAGTTCCCACCTCACCCTCTGCCCTTACCCCACCAATGTCCTCATCCATAGGTATAGAATTTTTGTCTAGTCTCTTCCTGCACCCCCAAACCCCTTTCCCCCTGAAAATTGTCAGTCCACTCCCTTTCTATGCTCCTGATTCTATTATATTCACCAGTTTATTCTGTTCATCAGATTTTTTATTCCCTTGATTTTTAGATTCATTTGTTGATAGGTAACTATTTGCTTGTTGTTTATAATTTTTATCTTTACCTTTTTCTTTTTCTTCCTCTTCTTAAAGAATAACTTTCAGCATTTCATGTAATACTGGTTTGGTGGTGATGAATTCCTTCAGCTTATTCTTATCTGTGAAGCTTTTTATCTGACCTTCAATTCTAAATGACAGCTTTGCTTGGTAGAGTAATCTTGGTTGTAGGTTCTTGCTACTCATCATTTTGAATCTTGCACTTTCTTCTGGCCTGCATAGTTTCTGTTGAGAAATCAGCTGACAATCATATGGGGGCTTCCTTGTAAGTATCTACTGTTTTTCTCTTGCTGCTTTTAATATTCTCTCTTTGTCTTTTGCTCTTGGAATTTTATTATGATGTGTCTTGGTGGGTCCTCTTTGGATTCCTCTTGTTTGGGCTTCTCTGCACTTCCTGGACTTGTAAGTCTATTTCTTTCACCAGGTGGGGGAAGTTTTCTGTCATTATTTCTTCAAATATGTTTTCATTATCTTGCTCTCTCTCTTCTTCTGACACCCCCATAATTCAGATGTTGGTATGCTTGAAGTTGTCCCAGAGGCTCCTTATACTATCTTCATATTTTTGGATTCTTTTTTCTTTTTGTTTTTCCAGTTGGGTGTTTTTTGCTTCTTCTTCAGATCCTCTAGTTTGCTGTTGGATCTCTGTATATTATTATTCATTTCAGTCAGTGTATGTTTAATTTCTAGTTGGTCCATTTTCATATCCTTGAGGGTCTTACTAAATTTATTGCCAGTTTCTAGAAAATTCTTGGAAAACCTTGTAACTCTATATCCAGTAGTTTGCTTTCCTCATTTCTTTCATTTGTGACCTGTTTCTTTGTCTCTGCATTTTGGCTGCTTCCCTGTGTTGATAGAGTGGCCTTGTGTGCTAGATGTCCTATAGGGCCCAGTGACTCAGCCTCCCCAGTTATCTGGGGTGGACACTCTTGGTGCACCCTTTGTGGGCTGTGTGCACAATCTTGTAGTTAAGCCTTGATTGTTCTTGGTATCACTGGAAGGAATTGACCTCTAGGCCAGTTGGCTGTGAGAATCAGCTATGACTATGATGGGAGAACTTCTGTGCTGGAGACACCCTTATGGGGCAAGACTTGCTTCATTAGGGCTTTCGTGCTCACTGAGTATGTCCCCCTGAGTGTGTCCCTTATGGATCTAAGGAGTTGTAATCTGGATGGTTCCACTCTCACCACTGAGTACACTGGCTCTTGAATCTTCAAGGAGGTGCTAATTTAGCCTCTGCCTGAGGCCACCCAGCAGGAGCTACAGAGAGATCTGCTTATTCCTCTCCTTTGTTTGGGGTTTGGAGGTGCCCAGATGAGGCCCAAATATGAAGCAATGCAAGCTTCTGTGGGGCCTTGGGCCTTCTTTTTGATATTCTGGATCTCTGACACAGCTGCAGTTTGTTAGGTAATTTTAGATTGCAAAAGGCCAAGCCATTCATATGCAAAAGCCTCTGTGCTCAGCTTGGGGTTGGGCGGGGTCTCAGGGAATCCACAGGGTGGAGCAAGCAGCAATGGCTGACCTTCAGCCTTGCCCTTAGAGGCTCCTGGGTCTGTGTCCCTCAGTAATTGCTGCAAACACTTCTGAGAGAAAGCCGCCCTTGAGTTCCACCCAATGTCAGACAGTCCAGTTTTTCCCTGTATGAGTCTGGGTCCCAGGAATCTCCCCCAGAACTGGGGTTCAGAG
Source organism: Lasiurus cinereus (assembly GCA_011751065.1). NCBI lineage: Eukaryota > Metazoa > Chordata > Mammalia > Chiroptera > Vespertilionidae > Lasiurus > Lasiurus cinereus. The sequence continues at coordinate 23,191,771 of JAAGEH010000005.1, forward strand.
CAGTCAGGAGCTTGTGTCTCCCTCCTGATTGAGAAAGATAACTGTGTACTCAGTTGCTAGCCCTTTCTGTATGCATGCCTCCATACCTCTGCATTTTACTTCTGCAGCTCCTGTGAGTTTCAGTGTACTTTTCTCTTTTCTTCTGGTTGTAGAATTTCCACTCAGCCAGCTTTCCTGTGGTTCTGGATGATGTCCTTTTTGTCTTTTTGTTGTAGTTTTGAAGTGGCTGTGTGGGGCAGCAATTTCAGGTTTTTATCTATGCCTCCATCTTAGTTTCTCCCCTATGTATATATTTGTTTTGGCTACTTCTCCAATGGAAGACTAGCTCAGAGGAGGAAAATATCTGGTATCTGCTCTCTATACAGCTTCATGATGTAATGTTCAAAGCGAGGGCATCAGAAAAGCAATATTTTGTATTCTCTAGTTGAGAAATGTCTTTTTTTAAAATCCTCACTCAAGGCTATGTTTTCCATTGATTCTAAAAAAAGAAAAATAAAAGAGGGAGGGAGGGAGGAGGGAGGTAAAGAGGGGGGAGAGAGGGGGAGAAAGAGAGAGAGAGATGAGGGAGAAACAGATTGGTTGCCTCCCGCACACACCCCTGACCAGGGATGGAACCTAGTTATGTTCTCTGATTGAAAACCCACAACCTATTGGTGTATGGGATGATGTTCCAACCAACCAAACCATCTTGTCCAGGGCTGGTTGAGAATTATCTTAAAACTTTTCCCTGGTATAGGCTTATGTTCACAGATAATATATACACGCATTCCCCTCCGTATCTCCCCCCCAAAAAAATTAATATCCTCATCAGAGAAAATAAAAACAAAAGGATAAACCAAGTCCTTGTTTCTATAGAGAAAACCCAAAAGAATTTTGTTGATAGTTACTGTTTACTGACATTAATGCATATTCGTATTGTCACCATGGAATAATGGAAATATCAGTCCTGTTTAAAAGGTGAAGATAGCCAGGCTTAAAAGTTAAGTAATCAGGACTGAGTGAACCACTTATTATGACTCAGTAAAAGATTTTTAGATTTAACTGACTCCAAACCCTTGATGACATGTTGTCTGCCTACTGATATTTTCTTTTTTAAGCTAAATATTTAAGATGACTGTTTGTTATTAATATCTATGCCTATTAATAAATAAATGCGTTTATGATGTCATATGAATAATTACATTTTTATAGTTTTTGTTTTTACATTAAGGGAATGCAATGAAGTCTACTAGTCTCTATGCTTTTATTTAATCAGGAAAAAAAGTCCTTTGATGCAGAAAGCCTTCATTACTCTCTGAGAAACACTATATGATCCCTTGCCCCAAATACCACAACATAGACCACTACAGCCAGGCTCAGCAGCTAGTTCCAAGCTCAGGCCAGATCTCCTTGCCCACTGCTTCTGGATCCAGCCTCATTGCAGATCCCACAATTCTTGCCTCTTGGATTAGGATTAGATAAATGCTTCTCCACTGTGTTCTGTTTTCCAAAATGCAGTAAAAAAGAAAGTAATTTCCAATAATACAATTTAACCTCCCTCTCTTCTCATGATTGCTTTTTGCTTAACATTTATTGAAGCAAGATGTGCAACTGGAGGATGAAATACATGCCTTCCTGGCTTTTCTGGTAAATCTCCCAGATCCCCTTATTTATAATGTGTTAAGTGATGGAAGAGAGATTCCCTAGACACTTCCCTTTTTATCAGCACAAGTCAATTTCACACTTAATGAAAACTGCTTACTTCCTTCTGTTTTGTAAGTAAGTACTTGCTTTATCTACCTGCCTGAAGCCTACTGCAATTACTTCTTAAATGGATGAAAAATGCTTTTGGACAATTTCAAGTATTTTCCACATAGTTTTTAACCAATTATGCATAACTCTGCACTTTCTAACACATAGCTAAAATTATACTTGTGTATGTTATATTTTACCAACTGTGTAAATATGTATGGCACTGCCCTGAAAACACCATTATCACTGGAAATCAATTTTAAGTTTTAAAATAGGAGGAAAGTTACAGCAAATAGGCAATAAGATTAATGTCTGAATTCCTGTGTTTTCAATGTCTTTCAATGAATTTAGCACCATCATTTTGGATCCTCTTCGTCACACTGAATTAGAGAGTAGTTAGAAATAAAAAATGAACTGTTAATAAATATATTTGTTTAATTTTTTAAAAATTCAGATTCCATGTGCTCCACTTGCTAACAAAAATGGCTTAATTAATATCAGTGAGCAAATCATATCTACACTACTCCATCCTGCTTACTGTTGAGGATGGGAGTAAATATCAAATTTCCAAAGCCTTTGATTTTTCTTTTGTATGCAGAACAGTTAGAACCATCATCAATGGCTGCAACTTTGCTATTAATTAATCATCAGATATGCAAAAGAGAGGTTATAAGCCAAGAAGAAAATAAATGATTAAATTTTATTTATAAGAAAGAACATGGAATTGAGTTCTTGACATAAGGTATTATGTCAAGGAAAAGGAGATGAGAGAGGAAAAGGTGAAAAGGAGAAAATGAGTAAGGAATTGAAACAATGTGGGAAAAAGAGAAATTTATGGTGAAGAAAACAAGAATTACCAAACGACTTTGAAAAACAACAATGTGGATGTTTTTTTAAGTTTCTGCTATATAATATTGTTTTGTAACTACTGTCTTTATAGTTTGAATAAAGTAGCCTTATACAAACCTGTATTTCTTCTTCAGCATTATTGCAGGGCAGACAGAAGGAAACAATCACAAGAAGCAGTTCTTGAAAAGAGAGGTAAGACTCCCACAGAACAAACTCTCATGTGAGGAGGGGGAAAAGGGTCCCACTGAGTTCCTTTTTCCTATAGCTTATACAGTAAAGGCTACAGATTCTTGTGCCCTGATATGCCCTGTGATTGGTCACTATTCCCTTAGACTGGTTACTATAGTAACTCCTGAGCTCAAAGGTCAAACCTCATATAGGATGTGTAAGGTTCTCTCTACTTCCTTCCTTATTGTTTTCCTATTTCCTTTGGGCTTAATTATTTTCCTTCTGGATGAATGGCTTCCTTCCCTTTATTTTGTAAACCAGTGGCCTGGTGCATGAAAATCATGCATGGACGGGGTGTTCCTCAGGCAGCCTGTACCCTCTCCAATCTGGGATCCCTCTCAAATTTAGGACTGCTGGCTCCCAAATGCTCACTTGCCTGCCTGTCTGATTCCCTCTAACTGCTTCTGCCTGCCAGCCTGATCATCCCCTAACCACTCGCCTGCCAGCCTGATTAATGCCTAACTGCTCCCCTGCTGGTCCAATTGCTCCTAACTGCTCTCCCCTGCAGGCCTGGTTGCTCCCAACTGCCCTCCCCTGCAGGCCTGGTTGCCCCCAACTGCCTTTCCTTGCAGGCCTGGTCCCTTTTTTACCCTCCCCTCCCCCAAAATAGCATAAGGCAGTAGAGTGCAGGTAAAAAGCAAAAGTCTTCACTGCTGCTGAAAGAGATAGCAATTTAATTTTTTGAAACAACTACGATTTAAGAAACACAACGCACAGAGGAAGGGACTATAGAGCAGAAGAACTGAAATCTCTATACGAACATCACTCAGTTGTTATAGTCCTGAGCTGTACATATAAAAAATAAAGCCTTAAGTTACCCAGTAAACCACAGCAGCTGAGAAATAAAATGCCCTCCCCAGCTGGCCTGAGCACCCATATCTGCCCTCCCCTGCCAGCCATGTGTGACAATGAGAAGGCCATCTTGTATATTGGAGTGATGGTCAATTTGCACATTACCTTTTTATCATATAGGATTTCCTGTTTTTGTTTATTCCTTTCTTTTTCATTTATTCTTTTATTCATTCTTCAGATAACATGAATTAAGGATCTGTTGTATACAGTTACTATTCCAAGTTGAAAAGAAGTAAAGATTAGAAATTATAAACAGGTCTTCAAAGAACACTGTTTAGTCAAGTGGGAAACATAATTACAATAAATACTTGTATGAACATAAATCAGTATTAATTATTCAGTAAAGGCCAAATATGAGGATTCTTAAGCTTACTTGAATGAAAAGGAGAAATTTCACAACTAGAAAAACAAATGAAATCATTTTTACCATAGGAAATAGTATATTCTTTGAAAAGGAAGTAAGAGACCACATACTGAATCATATGCTTAGTCATTCATTTTTAAAAATCTTCAATATAAGTTAAATAAATGTATCTATTTCTAAAGGGAGATAAGCTTTATCCCATCTTCTAGAATTGAGTAGCTATTAATCATTTTCATGTTGCCTGCTTTTTTGTCTGTTTGTTTTGTTTTGTTTTTCTGATTGTTCTATTTCACTCTTCTCCTTACCCTTAAGGGGCAATACCAGGATGAGAGGGGAAATTACTTTTAAGATATTTCTCTTCCTTGAACTTTGTTGCCTTATGGGTTTTCAACTAGAATCACACACTGTAACAGTTTATCCACACTAATATGGGATAAAGCACAACCTCGCTTTCTAGAAATCTGTAGATTATGAAATCTCTCTTTAGCATTTTTATTCCCCAGCTGCTGTGGTTTACTGGGTAACTTAGGGCTTTATTTTTCATATGTACAGCTCAGGACTGAAAAACTGAGTGATATTTGTATAGAGATTTCCATGCTTCTGCTCTACAGTCCCTTCCTCTGTGGGTTGTGTTTCTTAAATCATAGTTGTTTGAAGAAATTAAATTGCTATCTCTCCCAAAAGCAGTTAAGACTTTTGCTTTTTACTTGCACTCTACTGCCTTATGCCATGATTTGGAAGTATCATCAAAGTAATACGAAAACCGCAACATATGTTTGCTTCTATCAAGTATACTATACAGCCTCTCAAGTCTCATGTGCATTGATTAATAACTTATGCCTTCAAAATGTGGTTTTATGTAATTTAACTTAGGTAATTTACTTTATAAATAATTACTTTATTAAGTCTGCAAAAGAGTCAATCTATTAGCATGTTGATGGCAGTTGGAAAAGAATGGGATGTTCATTGACCTGATTAAGCTCAGTCTTAGTTGAGCAATATGAACCTGAATTAGAAGGTGTGGACTCACAAATATTTCTGAACTCCTTCAGTCATAAAGTTGGACTGTCATTTACTGAAACAGAAATTTTTTTTGAGGTGAAAAAGACGGTTTAGGAAATTTTAGAAATTAAGGGGACCATAGAGGAAGCACAGGGCAGAAGAACAGCAGAAAATATATTTCCACAGAATAGGGAAGCTAAAAAGCTGCAACAGGTACATTTCCATAGAATGAGAAAGCTGGGAACAGCAAAGGGCCTATATTTACAAAATAAAGAGAAGGAAAGCCTTCATCCAGAAGAAGAAGAAAGCCCAAAGGGAATAGAAAAACAGTAAGGAAGGAGGGGGGGGGCGAACCTCCCATGTCCCAGGAGCTCAGGAGTTACTATAGTAACAAGTCTAAGGGACTAGTGGCGAATCAGAGGAGATATAAGGCACCAGTATCTGCAGCCTTTATAAGCCATAGTGTGAGAATAAACAAGTCATCTTTTCTGTCAAAGAACAGTTTTGATAGCCACCATTTTAAACTGCATGACTTGGCAGCTGCCATGTTGGCCACATGGCTTGCAGCTCCCCCGGGAGCTGCCATCTTGAAACAGCAAAGGCATTCAATCCCTTCCTTTGAATTAGCCAATTGTGAAAGACTGTGCACCTGAGCTCCAATCAAGAGCAAGGGGTCACATGCAGCAAGGATTATAAAGCCGAGCAGCCAGCCTGCTCAGTGTGCGGTGCTTCCAGACCATGTGTGCATGCCCTCCTATGTAGAAGTAAAGATGTTTGCCTTGCTGCCTGGCTCCCGAGTATGTTTTGCATTCTAACAGAACCCCTGACTTGGGAAACTTGCCTTATTTCTAATAGAGAAAAGGAACTCAGTAAGACCCTTTCCCCCTCCCCACGTGGGAGTCTATACTTGTTCTTTAATAAATTTCCACCTTTGCTATACCATCTTCTGTCTGGATTCTCCCAGCAAACAAAGAATGTGAGTTCCAGTCCAGGAGAACACTGCATGTTCCAGTCCAAAAATCTCCGTATCGAAACATATCCTTGCCCTTCCTCCTTTTTATCTTCCATTCCCTGCTCCTAGCAGCTTTGGGTGGAAACCTCTGTCCTCATGGAACACTGTTGGAGAGTACTCCCTGAGTTGGAAGGCTTCTGATAACTAGGAGAGATGAGCCTAGGTAGATTTTAGGTGTGGGGTTTCAATCCCAATCCCAGTGGCAATGATTTTGCCAGTATCAACAAGGCTGTAGGTTTTAACGTCTTTCAATCAGGAGTATTTTTGTTTTGTGATGGAGACAAAAAAAAAAAAAAAAGGTGAGTTAAAGCAGATTTCATCAATGGCTGTTGTTGCCCTCTTCTGGTCTCCAAAGGAGGTGGAGAGGAGGGCTTTTTCTGGATTGCCCTGATACACTCTGTAATGAAAAAGGAATTTTAGAAAAATATAGGCAAGGAATTCTAAATATAGGGAATTTTTAGAATTGAGGTCCATGGAAAAACACAGGGCTATGTTATTCCCAGTGTTCAGGATCACCAAAAAACCCACCAGGGAGGAGCCGAGCCCAATGCAAAAGCAAAAGAACCTTTATTCATGCTAGCATGCGCTCCCGTCTCAGGGGTCTGGTTACGCAGGGGTACTGTGCAGTTTGCCTAATTTGG
>JAAGEH010000005.1:23198549-23217598 GCA_011751065.1 Lasiurus cinereus
GGTCAGGGGGCAGGATCAGGGGTCTAGTTACACAGGGATACTGTGCAGTTTGCCTAATTTGGACTGAGTCCACTTCTCTACATTCCTATTGGCAGGTTTGTGCAATTGTTACATTCTCGCAGTTTATAGGGTGGGGCAGCAGGGAGAGTTGCAGAATGGCGAGTACAGAACCATGACAGTAATAAAAAGAACTTCATGGAGTCAATCTAATTTAGCTCTATCAGCTACAGACTGGGAGAAAGTACATTTCCATAACACAAGGAAGCCAGGTGCAGCTACATTTCCATAAGTCAAGGGAACTGGAAGTAGCCAAGAAAGGTCTACACTAACAAAATAGAGGAGGAGGAAGAAAGTGCAAAGAGAATACTAGGACAATGAGGGAGGAAGGCCTCAGGAGTTACTATAGTAACCAATTAGGAAGGGAATATTGACCAATTAGGGGGGATATCAGAACACAGGAACTGCAGCCTTTATAAACCACGGAAACAGGAAGTTAGAGGAATCCTTTCTCCCCTTCCCACGTGGGAGTATATTCTGTGAGACTCTTTCCCTCTCCCACCGTGGGAGTCTGTACTTGTTCTTCAATAAATCTCCACCTTTGCTATATTATTCTCTATCTGTGGATTCATTCTTTGACTCTGGTGGACAATGAGTCTGGGTTCCAGTCCAAAAATTCCCTTTCAGTAAGATTCCAGGGGTTCCCTAGAGGAGAAATATCTAAAAAAGGTTGAGAACCTCTATGTTTCTGTCAGCTCTGGAGTCTTTAGACTCTCATAGTAGATCACACTTGGTCTTCAGAAAGTCATTAAATTTCTAGTTTACTTGTCCTACTGCTGGTTTGGCTTTAGATATTATTTGCCTTGGGTAATTAAATGCTCAGGTCATTTTTTTCCCCCCCTGAGGGTATCCTTCCCTTTCCAAATGTTGTGTTTGTTTGCCTTGCAATTTAGTTCTCTGATGAATTCAAGAAAAATTGTTATTTTGCAGTTTTTCCAAAATTTTAGTAGTTGTGAGGCTCTTTACAGTTCTCTGCTTCTTTAAGGTGTAAACCAGAACTTAGAATATATTATTTTTGTTGTTGTTGGTAATCCTCACCTGAGGATATTTTCCCCATTGATTTTTGGAGAGAATGGAAGGGAGGGGGAGAGATAGAAAGAGAAAAATGTAATGGGGCGACCCGCAACAGACGACCACCAGACAGCCAATTAGAAAATTTAGGAAGCCTTTATTACGAACTCGAGTCCGGGCTCACGGTTCCACCGACACAGCAGGGAAGCACGAGAGCCCCGAACCTCTGCAGCAAGTGCCTTTTATCCTCAGCGCAGGAGGACTTGGCAAATTTTAATTGGCTAAGCATTACTAAATTTCATATACTGACTCTTTGTCTAAGCTTTTTGGTTATGCAAATAAGCAGTCTAGATAAGGGTTGTCCTTGCAGGTGTTATTTGTCAAACTTTATGGCTTCTCAAGGCCAGGAATGCCTTCAGGCACCTGGTGTTCTGAACGCCCCCCCTCCCCCATTCCTTCTGCCTCCAGGCCTGAGGTTACCCTGACCCTAATTCATTCTTTATGGGGAAACGCAGTCTGGTCCTTGCCCCTCCACAAAAACATCAATTGATTGTCTCCTGCAAGTGCCTTAACTGGGTGCAAGTGATGGAGTCTGCAATTGAGTTATGTGCCCTTGACTTGAATGGAACCCTTTACTCAATGGGCTGACACTCTAACCACTGAACCAAACCGGCTAGGGCTATATATTTTTTTAAGTCTCTCCTAAATTGAAGTAAAGGTAGAATATTTTTTCTTCCCTTTCAAAATATAGTAATAAAATGTATGTAAAATAAGATTTTGAAATATTTACTTGTTAGTAAAATGCATTCATGTATACCATTGTGATATTTGAAATTATCTTTAACTTTTAATCTATTTTTAAAAAAATATTCTCCCCAAAATAAACAATGTTGATTTTTGGCTCACTTCAACCTTACTTACTGGAACACTTTATACACCCTAGTTTATTTGGACTATTGGATCTGAAACTAAATAACACTATGCCTGATTAGAGAGATATGGAATATTAAGGATTGCAAGTTTCTTAGACAAAGATCAGAAGATCTTAATCAGGACAGAAATTAACTGCAAAATCATGTATCTAGATATTTCTGAAATATTCTAAGAAATAGCTTACCTTATTTTATTAAATTTATAAAGGTACTATTGGCCTAGGACTATGAAATTCCAGTTATGAAGCTCTATATGATATATTCCGTATTTTTGGAGAGATATATTCTGCTGCTCACCATTTTAATTCCTATACCTAACCTTTAGAACTCAGAATATCTTTTATATCCTTTAGAAATAATCCAAAGACAATAAAACATAGGGAAACAGGACTTTCTTTACCTGAAGTGCATGTTAATACCAAAGTCTTCAGCATCTCTCTAACAGAAAAGAATTGACCTCTCATGCTCCATCCTCCTGGCTATAGCTTTAACTGACCCCGGTAATGACTTTTTAATACTAGCATATTAAATAAGCACTATTAATAATACTGATAAATTTATGAAAGGTATTTGAGATAAATACATTCCCTCGAGTCAGTTATGTAATTGTGAGTATCTAATACTTATTCATCTTTTTATTTTATTAATATGTTAAATAGCTGTATTATGGAGAAGCTTTGCAGTGCTTCTCAGGTGGCTATTTTAAGAGGACTTTTTGGCATTACAGAAAAATATTTAAAAATATTAAAAATTTATAAATACTTGACGCATTTGTTAGAAAGTATTGTTGGCTACGCAATTTTAAAAGAACCAGGAAATATGAATCAAGCAAGCTAATGATAATAAATATATATTGAAAAGTGCAAAAACAACAATAACAACAATAACTCAAGAACAAGGACAACAGTGTATTGATTGCTGGAGGCGTAGGTGGTGAGGAGAGGTGGAAAAAGGTATAGAGGGGATAAATGGTATAAAGACGTGACTTGGACAGTAAATGCATAACAGTATACAGATGATGTGCTGTAGAATTGTGCACCTAAAACCTGTATAATTTTATAACCAGTGTCACTCCAATAAATTAAGTAAAAAAGGGAAGAAAATAGAAAACTGCAAATAGAAATAAGTTTTAAAATAAGGCTCTAAATTTAAAATATAAAAATATTAAGTATGTACAAATTACAGAGTGCAATTATGATTAACTCATAACTGAAAGAAATATCTATACTAATAAAAGCCTCGGTGGCCCTCACATGTGATATAGTCACAAGATGGCCACCACAACGTGGCTGCCACAAGATGGGTGCACACACAGCTGAGGTGGGGCCCAGCAACCACTCCACACAATGAGGCCTGGAGGGCCCACGGATCTGCATGGTGCGGAAGAGGCAGGTCTCAAAGGAAGAGGTGGGTTGTGGCAGGAGAGGGCAGTTGGGGGTTAATGGGCCAGCAGGGGAGGGAAGTTGTAGGTGATTGGGCTGGCAGGGGAGGGCAGTTGGGGGTGATCAGGCAGTCAGGAAAGGACAGTTGGGGCAATCAGGCCAGCAGGGGAGCAGTTAGGAGGGATCAGGCCTAAAGAGGTAGTCCGACATCCTTCAAAGGGTTCCAAATTGGAAAGGGTGGAGGCTGGGCTAAGGGACACCCTCCTCCCCATGCATGAAATTTTGTGCACGGGGCCTCTAGTATTAATATAAAATGTAACTTTCAATGAAGCTAAGCTACCTAGACTCAGATAGAATAAATGATTTTTTCAAAATTACTCTGTCCCCATTTGTTCATTCCTATACACACATTAAACTGTCTGATCCTACTGAGTTATGTAGCTATTTTGACCCTATTACCAAACTCAGTATATGGCATAAAATTGGTCCTTAATTTATACTTAGTAAATAGTTGGATCAATAACATCATACTGATATGGCTGTACTATCATTTGTATGGAAATGTGTCTTCTTAATAAGATTGAATAAATTATCTTTATACAGTTGTGATCTGTAAGGCTTCTCTTTGCTACTAAAACTTAAATTTCTTCTTTCTCATTTTCTCATTAGCTTTATTTTAGAAAAAAGTTCAATTAATTCAATACAAGATAGCAATGGTTAATTTTCATACCAACTGTTCAAGAGGACAGAAACCATAATATACAAATCCTTGTTTCCCTAAAGTAATTTGGCTAAGAGTGGGAAATGGGGTGGGATGAAGTAGAAGGTTGACTTTGTAGTTCTGTGGATTATAGTGTATGAGTTATTGGTTGCATTCTATTTCACAAAGTTGTCTGTTTATAGTTCCATTTTTTTCAAAGTCGATATTGATTGGTTCTAGACATGAATCTTACCTAATTATAGACAAACATGTAAACTGACCATACCTCCACTATGCCCACAGCCAATCAGAGTGAGTATGCAAATTAGAAGGCCAAAGATGGTGGCTACCCAGCTGGAGGGCGGGGATGAAGGGATCCACATGAGCGGAGTGCCACAGCAAAGACAATACTGCAGACTCTGGAGTCTGCAGCAAAGACAAAGATGGCAGTCTACAGCGAAAATGGAAGACTCTGGCTGGAGCCTGCATCAAAGACAAAGATGGCACACTCCAGGTGGAGTCTGCAGTGAAGCAGCGAAGATGAACTGGCCAGAGTCTGCAGAGAAGTTGAAGATGGCAGTCTCTGGCCTGAGTCTGCAGCAAAGATGAAAAAGGCAGACTCTGGCCAGAGGGAAGGCCTATGTCCCGGGTGCTAGAGGAAAACCAGTGCTGGAAGCCAAGGGGAGGAAGGCGTATAGCACGAATTTCTTCATGAGACGGGCCTCTAGTATTTTTATAAAATTAGGGATTTTCTTATTTTATCCAATTGTTTATTTTTAAATGTTTAATTTTAAAACAGTTTTAAAATTTATTTTAAACCAGAAGTCCATTTTAACATGGAATTTTAATTTTTTTTTTTTAATCCTCACCCAAGGATATTTTTCCATTGATTTTTAAAGAGAGTAGAAGAGAGAAAGACAGAGGGAAATAACAATGTGGGAGAATCACATTGATTGTTTTCCTCCTGCACTTACCCCAACCAGGGCCAAGGCCAGGGAGGAGCCTGCAACCAAGATATATGCCCTTGATAGAGATAGAACCTGGGACTCTTCAGTCCACAGGCTGATACTCTTATCCACTTAGCCAAACCAGCTAGTTCAGAATATTTTAAAAATATGTATTCTGTATTCCATAATTAGAATAACTTACAATTGATTGCTGTTTCTTTTTAATCCTTACCAAAGGATATGTTATTTTTAAAATGTATTTCTGATTTTTTTAGAGAGAGAAAGGAAAGAAGAAAGAGAGAGAGAGAGAGAGAGAGAGAGAGAGAGATCAATGTAGAGAGAAACGGATGGATTGCCTCCTATACTTACCAACTAGGAGATCAAACCCATAATCCAGATATGTGCCCTGACTGGGAATCAAACCTGAAAACTTTTGGAGTATAGGACAGTATTCCAACCAAATGAGCCACCTGGTGAGGGCAACAATTTACTCTTGATTTATGTAGAAATTGTGTGTTCTTGAAAGTAATCCAATATTCTTTAGTTTCTTAAATTAGTATTCTAAAGCTATTTTTGTAATGAAATTTTTACAATATGCCAAATAATTTTCTATAATTAAGCATTTAAGAATTCGGTCATGGAGGCCATGGCCAGGGAGCTCAGTTAGTTAGACCATCCTTCCCATACACAATGTTGGGGGTTTGATCCCTGGTCAGGACACATACAAGAATCAACCAATGAATGCATACATAAGTGGAACAAAAATAAATGTTTGAAAAAATAAATAAATAAATAAATAAATAAATAAATAAATAAATAAATACATGTTTGTATTTCTCTCTCTATGTCTCTCTAAAATCAATTTAAAAAATTGGGCCATGTCTTCAATTTGTTATTTTTAATTCTTTTTCATCAAAGATAATATATTCATTTACATACTCTATAAAATATTATGTACTGATAAAAAACTCTTAAATAAAAAATTAAATTAAATGTATCTAAATGATATTTTAAAAATTCTAACTGGATGATATATGTTTTTATTAATTTTTAGAGAGAGAAAGAAACAGTAATAGGTTGCCTCCAGACGGGATCAAACCTGCAACCTTTTTGTACTAGACTCCAACCAACTGAGCTATATCTAAATGATTTTAAATGTTCATAGCTATTTAACTTATCAACATTTACAAGTTCTGAGAATTCTCAATCTACAATTGAACAATTTCAAAAACCAGGAAATAAATATTTGAGAGTTATGATAGCACTTAAGAAATAATCATAAGTGGGAAATAATCCTCAGATAAGTGATAATTTTCTTGAAGGCGTCTTCTACTTTTTCTTAAAACTCAGAATAGTGGCATAGAACAGGTTGCTAATAAATCATTAAATAAATCATTATGTAGCAATTAAAGGTGACTATCTTAACTACTCATGCTCATAACAATTAAAAGTGAGATAAATCAAATAGAAGAGAGGTTAAAAGCCTTTTGATACAAAAAATATATATTAACACAGCTCTATAAATGTCCTCTCACTTCTCTGACAAAAAAATAAACTATCCAATTAAAATAAATTCCTCATTATCCAATTCTAAGTTACCTTAACCCAACTATATAAATTCAATTTTGGAGGAAATTATTACACATTTATTAATGGAAATGACTAGACACACATAAACATAGAAGACTGGTGTATGAATTTGTGTACCAGTGGGGTCATTTGGCCTGGCCTGCAGGCTCTCCAACATCCCCCGAGGGGTCCCAGACTGTGAGAGGGCACAAGCCAAGCCGAGGGACTCCACTGGTGCATGATCAGGGCTGGGGAGGGACATGGGAGGTTGGCAGCCAACGATGGACTGCAGAAGGGCTGAAGGGCATGTCCAGCCTGTCTTGCTCAGTCCCAATTGGCCAGACCCCAGCAGCAAGCTAACCTATCGGTTGGAGCATCTGTCCCCCTAGTGGTCAGTGCACGTCATAGCGACTGGTTGACCAGTCAACTGTCTGTCCTCTGGTAATCAGTACACATCATAGCGTGTGGTTGAGCATATCATTAGCATATTACGCTTTGATTAGTTGAAAGGGTGACAGGACAATGTGCCACTTAACATATTAGGCTTTTGTCCTATAGGAGGATAATTCAATATATTCTTATACCCCTATTTTTCACATGAAGAAACTGAGATATAGGAGGGGTTTTTAACATAGTTCACACAGCTAAAAATAAATCATTTTTTTTAAAGGTTTGAATATACCAATCTGGTTCTGGAGTTTGAGTTTTAAATTACTTTTAATCCTATGTTGGATACCAAAGGAAACTCCGTAGGGTATCTTTGTGTCTCCATAACTTCTTCACATTACATAGGGAACACAATATAAACTAATTTGAACCAGAATTTTACTAGTTCTGGTAAGTCAAAATGTTTTACATGAATAAGTTTCTTAGTAACTAAGGGACTATGTTTGTAAATTAGGTTTATATGGCAATGATAGGCTTTTTACTCTATTTTTTCAGTTCATTTCTTTGTTACATGGTGGACTTAGGTAAATAAACCTTCAATTACTTCCCTAAGGGAATGTCAAGAAGCACTTCCAAGTAAAATTATTAAACTCAAAGTTTAAAAAAAACTTCAAAAATGTAATTTTTATATGTATTGATGCATGATATTGCTCTTGGTTTTCTGCTAACAAAAGACATTCATAGTCCTCTCTCCAGCTTACTGTTTGGGATATAAAATTTAATCTATAATAGTAGTAGTAATACAAACAATTATATAGTAATTTGGCAACACTACAGTTGATATGATTTTAGTAACTATATCAGATAATGATGTTGTCTAATAAATCTCTTTGCACTTATCACTTAAATTCACACAGCCCAAAATGCTTTCACTAGGACATACATATATTTTTTTTGCCTAAAGTCTTTTTCTAGCCACTGAGGTATACTTTTTCTTCTAGTATTTCAAGCCAGACAGTTAGAGACTCAATGCCATCTGAGAGAGTCCTCATCCAAATGATGGAAGTTGTACAAATCCCAATTATCTCAGTTTCTAGGCAAGACAGATCTCAAGTGTATATCCTATGCAAGTAGTTATTCTGTACATAGTAATAATTAGTTCAATAATGAACTCATTGTTCTCCTCTATTCTGTTTGTCCAACTTCCTCACTCCCTATCCTGTATCTTTCACCTTCCAAATTAATTGCTTGCAATCAAATACTTGTCTCAGGGACTACTTCTAAAAGGACATCTATTATCAACTTTGGGTTAGCCTTTACAACATTCAGCTTAGACTTGGGTTATTAAAGTGACACAAATAGTATCTCCCATTTGCTTCTAACAGCTTGGGCAGATCTGTAAATGTTTAGTTATGATGTATTTTAATATATAAAATGTCTCAATTCAAAGCCTTACTCCGACATTTTAAGAATGACAATTTCCATGATAACATATTAAAATGAATCAGGTTTCTTTCTTTCTTTTAAGAAATAAGTTTAGAAATACTCTTTGTCTTTAATTTAAAATATACCATCTTGCTTATACTGCTGTTTCAAAGCTTCTTTGTGAGGAACTCAATAATGTGTCTAGTGATATTCCATCCAATTCTTTGGCTTGTTGGTATTTTAATCTATGGTATCTTATTTATTCACTATAAAGGGCAAAAATATGCCTTATTGTTCATCAGAGAATGCCCTGGTACTCAATATTCTTACTTTTAATTCATCACAATACCAATAGACAAGACAGGGATTGAGATTTCCTAGAATATTTAGCAACAGCAGGATGCAATTACTCTTTGTTATAGGTATACTAGTACAATTGTTCAAGTAATCAAATCTTACCCAACATAGTGACATTAATGATACATATTTGAACTCATAAAAATAAACTTACTTGAGTGATAAGATAAAAATATGTTAGGCTTTCAGCAGACATATAAAATATATATTGAAACATGCACACACACATATGGCATGTTTTTTTCTTTGTATTATGTACTTGTTTGTTTTAGAGAAATTTTAGGTATACTTAAAAGTTGTCCTGAAATTACAGCATTTCCATCTTTTTGCATTCCACATATAGTTTCTCTTATAATTAACATCTTGCATTTATGTGATACATTTGTTACAATGAACCAATGTTGATACATTATGACTAACTAAAACGAATACTTTACATTAGGATTTACTTTTTGTGTTGTACATTTCTGTGGGTTTTGACAAGTACACATGTTATATATATCCACCATTACAATATCATACAGAATAGTTTTCCTGCCCTAAATATGCCCTGGCTCCATCAATTCATTCATTTTTTTTTTAACAAAGGAATTCAAGTTTTCTGTGTTCATGGAGTTTTGTTAGTGACAATAAATCGTAAGTGCAGTTCAAGTGATCTGACATTAGAAAAGCAAAATTTTATTTTTGTAGGCTATTGTATCATCAAATTAAATCCCAGGATTTCTCTGAAAGAACAGAGATGAAACTGACAATTTGCTCCATTTCATGGGATCAATGTTGAAAAAATATTTGAAATAACTTCTTGAAATATTCTTTGGGAAATAATTCTCTAAAGCCAGCATATAGAACTTTCCAAAATATACAAAAATTCAGCCACAGTTAAAAGGGAAAATCCTTAGTGAATTTACACCCAGATGAATCATTTCAAAGTATATATGTCTGTCTACAAAATTAAATTATATGGCCAAATACTCAAATACATACTACTCTAAAAAAAAGTTATACAGGTTTATTACAGGTCTTTCACAAGCTTTAAAAACTGATTTTCACCATCAATGCTGAACAAATTAATATAATGTGCAGCAATTCCCAACCAACTTTCTCCTACTTATCTTTGCTGCTTAACCATTTTTCTTGGGATTAGTGTTCCACTGGACACATTTTGAATACATTACAAAAAGACATTGTAAGTGCTGATATGCATTTCTATGACCCCTACCCTTCTTATATAACTCAAGGATTGCCATAAAATAAATAGCTCCTCTGAGACAGGCTAGATAGATTACATACATAATCTATTGAAACCTTACACAGCCCTATAAAAGAAGCATTTCCTTCTATTTTATAGGCTAAAATCATGTTTCCTTGTCCAAAATACACACACACACACACACACATACATGCACACACACACACAGTATGTTTTATTGTGATAAAATCAATCTAACATAAAATTTAGCATTTTAACCACTTTTCAATGTATAATTCAATTGTATCAGTATACAGTGGTACCTTGAGATACGAGTTTAATTCGTTCCGTAACCTTACTCATATATCAAGTTGCTCGTATCTCAAAGCAAATTTCTCCATTGAAATCAATTGAAATGCCGTTAATCCGTTCCAGCCCCCAAAATGCCACCCCAGTTGTTCTTGTTACATGTTTTTGAATAAGAAAAATGTATTTATAAATGTATTTAAAGATGTATTTATAAATATTGTATAAAAACATAATAAAAGAGCCGAGACCGGTTTGGCTCAGTGGATAGAGCATCGGCTTGTGGACTTAGGAGTCCCCGGTTCGATTCCAGTTGGGGGCATCTGCCTTGCTTGCGGGCACATCTCCACTGCGGGGCCTGTGGGAGGCGGCTTATCAATGTCTCTTATCGATGTTTCTGACTTTCTATCTCTCTCCCTTTCTCTCTGTAAAAAATCAATAAAATATTTAAAAAAACACATAATAAAAGAGAATGTAAAGGAATAAACTGGTTTTATAATGTATTTACCTACTCGTTACACTCTTAATGCTAAACTTTATCCCTAAAATGAATGTAATTTAACTAATCTTCACTGAACTTAATTGCTACTGGTCTTTGCATTTTTGTCCAATTTAAAAAAAAAAGTGTCCAAGGAGGTTTGCCTCTTCCTCCCTTTCAGCATGTTTCTGAAATGGGTGAGGCAAGTTTCATTGAACAGCTCCGATGCACGACCAGTAGCAACTTTTGTGGGGTGTTTCTTTTCCATGAAGTGTGACGCCCTCTCCCACATTCCTAAGATCTCCTTTATCTCACTTGTAGAGAGAGATCTCCTCCACCTCTGGCTCCTCCTCAAAACCAATTTCTTGGAGAACCTCCGCATGTTGCTGAGACTGCAACTCTTGTAACTCCTCCAGGATGAGTTCCAGAGAGTGCTCCTCGACGAGCTCATTCAAGTCTCTCTCATCCACCTCCAGGCCCAGGGATTTTCCCAGAGACACTATCTCCTCCTCCACTGGCACCTCGGGTTCGAATCCTTCGAAGGTCCTTTCGGCTACGGCCTCAGGCCACAGCTTCTTCCATGCAGAGATGAAAGTTCTCCTTGTAACACCCAGCCAGACCTGATCAGTAATTCTGAGGCATATCATGATGTTAAAGTGGTTCTTCCAGAACTCTCGAAGGGTGAGGTTTGTGTTCTCTATCACCTCAAAGCAGCGCCGGAACAGGTGCTTGATGTACAGCTTTTTAAAATTAGAAATCACTTCCTGATCCAGGGGCTGCAGGATAGGAGTGGTGTTGGGAGGTAGGTAGACAACCTTTATAAACTTGAACTCTTCGAGGAGTTCATCTTCGAGGTTCAGTGGGTGAGCAGGAGCATTGTCGAGGACAAGGAGGGCTTGCATGGTTAGGTTGTTTTCCTGTAGATATTTCTTAACAGAAGGACCGAATACCAGGTTTACCCACTCCACAAAGAACTGCCTGGTGACCCATGCCTTCGGGTTTGCCCTCCACATAACTTGCAGTTTATCTTTTAAAATCTTATGTGACTTAAAGACTCTGGGGTTTTCCGAATGGTATACGAGCAGAGCTTGATCTTGCAGTCGCCACTGGCATTGGCACACAGTGCGAGAGTTAGCCTATCCTTCATGGGTTTGTGGCCTGGCATCGCCTTCTCCTCTGCCATTATAGAAGTCCTATTTGGCATCTTCTTTCAGAAAAGCCCTGTCTCATCACAGTTGAAGACTTGCTGGGGGATATATCCTTTGGCTTCTATCAGTTCAGAAAAAGTTTTGAGGCAATCCTCAGCTGCCTTCACATCCGAACTTGCTGCCTCAGCATGCCTGACGATGGAGTGAATGCCAGAGCTTTTCCTGAAGTTATCAAACCAGCCTCTACTGGCTTTAAATGAGTCTTTCGATGCTTTGTCTGTGGAAGTGCGCGGGGTCTGCTCCAGAAATCACCGTAAATCGGTCGCACCTTCTCGCATATGATCCCCTGTGTTAATGTATCTCCTTTAAGCAGCTTCTCCGTCACCCACACCCTCAGTAGATTCTCCATCTTTTCATGGAGAGAGCTACGGAGCTTAGAAGTTATTGTAATGCCCTTAGCTAGCATTATACCTTTTATCGACTCCTTCTGTTTAAGCACAGTGCATATCATTGAAGTACTACGCCCATATCGCCTTGCCAAGTCAGCCACTCGCACACCTTGCTCACATTTTTCTATGATTTCACGCTTTAATTCAATAGACATCATCCTCTTCTGAGCACTGACCTTTCCACTCGCTTTCTTCGGACCCATGGTTATAAAAAGAAATGTGATAAAGTATGTAAATGCATAAAAGATGCTTCGACAACGAGGTTAAACAAACACACTGACTGAGGCGTGGGAAACTATGAGAGGCTCGAGTCGTGGTAAACTGGTGGGTCGTGTGCAGCCGGCCGATCCACGTGATTACTCATATCTCAAATGTTGCTTGTATTTCAAAGCAAAAAATTGCTCGCTCAAGGGCTCGTATCTCAAAAATCTCGTATTTTAGGGCACTCGTATGTCAAGGTACCACTGTACTTACAATGTTATGTAAACACACCACGACTTCCAGAAATGTTTCTTCATCCCAAACCAACGTTTTTACCTATTAACCAATAAACCACATTTCTCCTTTCCTTCAAAACCCTAGTTAGTAATGTTAGCTGCTATTAGTAGCAATATGTCAAATTACCAGCATAAATGTTGGAACAAAATTTTTGGACTGGAATAAGTGGTATTCGCCTGGGCAGACTGGTTCCTGGGCTCTTGTCTGCCAGAGTCAAAGAATGAATCCATGGACAGAAGATGGTATAGCAAAGGTGGAAATTTATTGAAGAACAAGTTCAGACTCCCACGTGGGGAGGGGGAAAGAATCTCACAGCACAGACTCCCACATGGGGAGGGGGAAAGTGTCCTACTGAATCCCTGTTTCCATGGTTTATAAAGGCTGAAAATTTTTGTGCCTTGATATCCCCTCTGATTGGTCACTATTTCTCTTGGGACTTGTTACTTTAGTAACTTCTGAGCTCAAAGGTCAATTTTCACATGGGATATATGAAATTTTCCTCCCCTCTTTCCTTTTATTTTATAAATATAGACATTTTGCTGTTTCCAGCTCCCTCATTCTATGGAAATGTACCTGTTGCAGCTTCTCAGCTCCTCTATTCTATGGAAATACACCTTATGCTGCTCTGTAGCCTGTGTTTCTTCCATGGTCCCCTTAATTTCTAAATTTTCCTAAACCTATCTTTTTCACCCCTAATATTCTTGTTTCAAAGTCATTTTCCAATATAGCAAAGAGATTAAATATTTAAACTCTAGACATGAATAGGCCTGAATCAAAATATTTATTGTGTCACTCCAACAAGACATATTACATAACCATTTTCCTGACATAAAATATACAAATCACCATCTGTTGGGAGTGCTTACGGAGAAAGTCAATGTAAAGACTTAGCACAATGCCAAGTATGTAACAGACGTTGAATAACGGTTAGTAATTATTACTATGTGATATAATTAATGGAACTGCTAATATTACCATGATTTACTAACACTATGTCTTTGTAATACACCGTATAAATTTAAACGGAGGTGATGCTTAATGTCTCAGTGTTTTCCTGGATAGAGAGATGTGTTGTTTGAGAAACTTCCTATTTCTTAGCAACTCCATGTCTCAATTCTCTTTTAACTTGGGACTTTTTTAGATGTGATGCTATATCTTTCTGAACTTCTGGATCAGTGCATAAAATCCAGGTAACAGAGAGTTAATATATAACAACTAGATTCAACAATATGTTATTTCTTTGACTTAACATGCATAAAAGACAAGGTTGCTTATCATGTTAAAATTAATACTTAGTGTGTCTGAAAGTAGAGGCTCAAACACTTAGAATTACTGAGAAGTATATTCCAGGGCTTATAAGCTAATTAAAATTCTGCCTAAACTTAAACTATATTCATTTGAAAGGAAAAGGCACAATTCATTGTTTAACTAAAGCTCACTCTTGCATTTTCTCAAAGAAAAATCCATAATATGATGTCCTTTAAAACAAATCCCTGGGTTTTACTACAGTGGTAAAGAAAAAAACACACACAAAGAAGAAAACCAATATATGTGACAGTGGATTTTCTAAGAGAAAGGGTCTCTCTTTCTCTCTCTCTCTCTCTCTCTCTCTCTCTCTCTCTCTCTCTCATGTGCTAATAAAAAATGAGGCATACATATTTCTTGAAGGAGTTTGTGTTAAAGAAAAAACATCCCAACTCCTAGAGTATATCTTATTTATACAGCTGCCATCTTTCCACCAGCTTTCTGTCTGACAGAAATGCTATGCCTGAATAAGGTTGGATTTTAATTAAACATCCCGTGTCTTTCAGCAAGTGAAAAATGAGCTAAGTATATAAGAACACCACAGTTTTATTTCTAAAATCTGCTACTGATGATGGATTATTGGCGCTAATCATGTCCACAAAGGTTAAGAAAATGGATATTACAATTTACTTAGGTACATATATTATTCTATATTAATAATGGCTTTCAAAAACACAAAGGACATTAAAAATGTTATATTCAGCTAGAAGATCAAGCATAGATTTTCAAGTCCCTGCCTACTAATTTTACTTTGATTTAACTTTATTAAAAGATAAATACAGGATGAAAAAACACTTCCTTATTTTAGGAGATATACAGTATGTATGCCATGATCTTTTCTTAATGAATCTCTTGAGAATGTATATATTTTTAAAGCATGCAGCCTGTCTATTAATCATAGTTTTCCCATGTTCATAAAAAATATACAAAACACATTTCTTTCTTGCAATAATATCCAATTAGAATTATACTTTTTGTTAATATAGCCGAAAAGGTTTTAAAAATTCAACTCATTACCACAAAAAGCATTCTTATTTCTTATTTCATTAAAATCATAATGCTTACAACTAACTTTAATGAATAAATCTGGAAGTTGAATAAACATACAAGAAATATCCCTGTGCATAAGGGAGACTCCTCTCTATACTACGGGATTTGTCCCTCACTGTCTTGTTCCTTATTTACTGTTCACAGGATATTAAGAAAGTGATCATATCTAAGGCCAAAATTTCCTATTTCTATGGCTCAGAGCTTTTCTTTTAGAAAAAAAAAAATAGGTTATTCCCATTCCATCTCAATTCACAAGCTTATGCCAGGTACCTAAATATTACTTCATCTAACTTCTATAAAAGCAAGCCCAGAATACCCTTGCTTTTTTTCCTATACCCCTTCTCTCTCCCTCCTTCCCTTCCTCCCTTTATTGCTGCACCCCCTCCCCCCTTCACTCCCTCCCCCGCATCATTTCTATGATTCTCATAGAATTTAAGAATGTGTTACAGCGTGTGTCAAAAGTAGATTTAATTCCTTTTGCAGTTACCATAGGGAAAGCCCTACAAAACTCTAATGACTAGTCTGTATAAGTCAAATCAGAGGCATACACATTGGGCAAAGGTCAGTGGATTAAGTAGCTGCTTTGAAGGCAATCTTTGAGACAGACATATAAATAATAGTAATTTTAGTCCTTTATTCTTGGAGTGATGCCATATTCTATTCAGCAGTATTGTTATTCAAAAAAACAGTACTATTTCAAAGTGTCTCCCTTCATCCCAATAATTTCTGTTTTCCATTTTTCTCTGGGGTTATGGGCAAGTGTCTCCTTCTGAATTTCCTTTTTTGGTGACAAAGTTATCTGTCAAGCCTTCTAAAGGATGCTAATCTCAACTCAAGAGGGAGTTATTTTTAGAAACTAAAGAGTTGATTTAAGCCTTTATAGGACTTTCTATCAAGTTATTCCAATGGAATTTGTTTACCAAGGCATGTAATGTTTCCAAAGTGACTTTCTGGCATCTGCCTGTCAAGGAATAGTCAAAAACCCACCTGGCATCTCACTGCACACACATTCTCACCCTTCTCTTCATTAGTCAACTACTTATTTATGTTGCTTTTCAAAAAATTTGTATTGTCCAAGTACAGTTTACATTTAATATTATTTTTATTAGTTAAGCTGTATAGCATAATGGTTAGATAATCAAATACTTTACAAATTGTTCCCCCTGACATTTCCAGTACCCACCTGACACCATACACAGTTATCACAATATTGAGTATATCCCCTACTAGAGGCCTGGTACACAAAAATTTGTGCACTGGAGGGGGTCTCTCAGCCCAGCCTGCCCTCTCTCACAGCCTGGAAGCCTTCAGGGGATGTCCTACTCATGGTTTAGCTCTCAGGGGATGTCCTACTGACTGCTCCCTGCAGAGAGCAGGCCTATGCCACAGTCTGGCCTCCCTTTGTGAGAGGTGATTGGGCTGATCAGGGGAAGGTGCTGCCCGATCACCCTGCTGCTGCTGCCACTGCTGGCCACAGCAGCTGCAAGGCCTGAGCCCTGGACCTTGCAGCCACCAGGGCTCAAGGCTGTCTGATCCCTGGGCCTTGCAGCCACTATGGCTTTGTCTAGATAGACATCTAAAAGAGTCTACCTTAATTAGCATATTACCCTTTTATTAGTATAGATGCTGTATTTTACATTCCTATGACTATTTTCTAACTAATTAATTTTTAACACAAAATTTTGGCATTTGCTTTTTTTAAAAAATATATTTTTATTGATTTTTTTTCCACAGAGAGGAAGGGAGAGGGATAGAGAGTTAGAAACATCAATGAGAGAGAGAGACATTGATTAGCTGCCTCTTGCATGCTCCCTTCTGGGGATGTGACTGCAACCAAGGTACATGCCCTTTTCCAAAATCAAACCTGGGACCTTTCATTCCACAGACCAATGGTCTATCCACTGAGCCAAACCGGTTTCGGCGGCATTTGCTTTTTGATGAGACATGTCATTAATAATTTCTTGGACAAATATTTATGAAATAGGTACGTTGGGCTACTTACTAATCAAAACTCTCAGCACTCCTAGCTGGTTTGACATTAATAATGTAGTATCTCTTTTTTAAAATTCTTTTGAATATTGAGACAAAGAACATATGGTTGGCACAAATACACTTGCATATGGTTGGATTTACATGGGTGCATTATAAGGCAACTTAACAAAAATAAAAATAAAAACAAGAAGAAGTTTGCATACTTCTACTTCAAGAGCGAAAGATAAGACAAGGCACCAAATCTGCAGCAATGTAATTTGCAAAAGCAGGTTTTTAAAAAATATATTCGTATTTATTTGAAAGAGGAAAGGGAGAGAGAGAAAAACATCAATGATGAGAGAGAATCATTGATTGGCTGCCTCCTGCATGTGCCCTGACAGAGAATGTCATAGGTCAACATCCAACCACTGAGTTACACTGGCAAGATTTGATATTTTAATATAATTTCTACATGCAAAACAAAAAGGGGGTTTTCATTATATAAAGTATTGAAAGTAAAATACTTTAAAATTACCTTGATGAATGAGGATAAACAAAGTGTAATGATTTATGATGCTATAGGTGGGCGGATGTTGTTTCATTTCTACAAAACATGGATACATGTTCTTATATTCTGAGTCTTTCTGTCTTTTCATAGTCCTTTCCAGCTTCCTATCCAGTCATTAGTGCTCTGCTTATATATGTATGTATGTATGTGTATATGTATGTGTGTATGTATGTACCTTCCCACTGACTGACTCCCAGTCATCAGAAAGCTCCTCCACCTACACAGACAGCACTGGCAAAGAGAGATGTAAGGAAGAACCCAGGGGTTATCTTTCCTCATCCTAGCTGAGCTGCTGTCACATGCAAAAAGAGAATCAAGACTAAGATATATTTAGAGTTACAGTTAGGAAAAATGATCTTTTGTTCAAAACCTGGTGACAAAAGAGGCTATTTCAGAGGAGAGATTGCTTGAGATTTTCATGGCCTGATCATGCCTGTACTAATTGATTCCTATTTGAGAAAGTGTTGCTTCGTGTGGGCATCTCTTTGTCAGTCATACATAATCTGATACCATAGTTTGAAGATTTCTCAGATATAGCTTCATGTTTTTCCAAACTCTACTTCCTTGATTATTATTTATGCAGAAGAGAAAACAAAATCAAAGTGTATCACAGACTGCTGAAGGGAAATATTATGTCTATAAACTCTTAAGAGGATGCACATTTAATTAAATATGTTAAGTGACTAAAATAACATGGATAAAATTTTAAACTTTAAGAATCTATGCTCAAATTATCCAGATGATTATTGCCATCCAAATAAGGCTATTTAACAGTCATATTGAAATTTTGGTTTTATGTTAGAAATGCATTTTGGAAATATTGGTCATATGTGTCATGAATAAAATTTTTAGCAGTAGTGTAATATATCAAATACTTCAGAAATGTAACATCAAAAGTAAATTTATGAAAGCAAAAGATATTTCTTAAAAATGTTCCAGTCATTTCCTCTTCTAACTGAGTAGCATTTCAGGAGGCTAGATAGGAAATTAACTGCTTATCTACCTTTATCCTCAGCTAAACTGTGTGGTGTTCATCTCTAGGAGCAACAAGTGTTCTCTGGATATCCTAGAAAAGGACAAATATTTGTTTACGTAATTGCAGATTTAGAATGTTATTTCCATCTCCAAAACCTGAAATATGTAGGCTTAAAAAAACATGAAACCATGTTCATACTAATTAGAAGAGAAGGAAAGATATATGGACCCCTATGTTCATTGTAGTACTATTTGTAAGAGCCAAGATTTGGAAGTAACCTAAGTGTCCAAAAGAATATCTCTCTCTCTCTCTCTCTCTCTCTCTCTCTCTCTCTCTCTCTCTCT
>JAAGEH010000005.1:23217608-23229283 GCA_011751065.1 Lasiurus cinereus
CTCTCTCTCTCTCTCTCTCTCTCTCTCTCTCTCTCTCTCTCTCTCTCCCTCTCTCATACATAAATATTATTCAGTCATAAACAAATAAAGAAATCTTGACATTTGGTCATTTGCAACAACATGGGTGAACTTAGAGGATATTAAGTCAGATAAAGAAAAACACACATATTATATGATTTCACTTATATGTGGAATCTAAAAAACAAAACAAATGAACAAATCAACAAACAGAAACATTCATCAACATAGGAAGCCAACTGGTGGCTACCAGATAAGGGAGGGGTTGAGGGCAGAAAATAGGTGAAGGGGATTAAGAAGTACAAACTTTCTGTTATAAAATAAATAAGTTACAGGGCTGTAATGTACAGCATAAAAATCTAGTTAATGACAATATATTGTCATGACTATGTGGTGACAGATGGTAACTAAACTTACTGTGGTAATCATTTTGTAATGTATATAAATGTTGAATCACAATGATGTATGCCTGAAAATAATAAGATATTGCATGCCATATACATCAATTAAAAAATCATATCCTTTGAATTAGGGAAATGCTATTAAGGTTAAAAGATATGGTTCATTATTGCCTCACTTGAAAGTCTCTTTTGTTGAAGACCAGCTATCTTACATAATCTTTACTCCTTCCCTGCCAACACAGTAATGTGCTTGCAGTTTGCCTTCATTGTATATCCTGTATTTTGGTGCTGTTGTATTGAGACAGTAAGGATGTGGGGTTGTTAAGAATTATTTCTTGATATGTTTCTTTCCTTAAAATACCCTTTTTTTAAAAAAAAATGTAACATCTCTTCTATTGTCTCCAAGTTTCTCTATGAGCAAGGAGATCACAGATATCATTGAACTTACAATGAATACTATTTTTCTATAACTTAAAACATTGCAAAAGTAAGATGAGTTTCTGGGAGTTTCTAGGATTTTCTAAGTTATAGTTTTTCAGGTCAATATCAAGACTTACCTACTTAGACTATACATTTAAACACTTAAAAAATAAATTCCAAAGTATTGTGTCTACTTAACTAGCAATAAAATACAAATCAAACTTCTGAGGATACTGGGTACAAAATCAAATAAACAAATTATTCACAGATGATAGCTAAATCCACAAAATGTGAGAAAATTTTTAAGAAAATTAAGTGTTTAAAAGAAAAACATAAAATAAAGTATTTTAACAACAGAATAAAATTATCTTAATACTATAAATGGAAAATGTTGAAAAATGCCAAAATATTTCAATCACAGATACATAAAATTTATTTGTAATGCCTCTTTGATCAGAAAGACTTTTGGTGTGCTATTTGGCAAGTAAAAATGAAGTATGTTAACTATGTCTATAGATAAGTTACCATGGTATCTGCATGAGTTTTGAGACAATGAAGGAAATACATAGTCATGATGCTCCCGACTTCTTAACATTTTTAAAAAAAGAATGCCTATTTAGAATGAAAGAAAAAAAATCTGTTACAGACCAGTTCTTTTAAAACTAAATATAAATTCAAGAAGGGTAGAAGGATCTCCAAAAATATGGTGGCTGGCAGGACAGAGGTGAGAGAGAGGAAGTGAGGGGATGAAAGAAGAGTGTGTGGATGTGTGTGGTGTGTGTGAGTGAGTAAGGGACAGTTAAATCTCATGGTAGCAGCAGGGGCTAGCAGTCCAGGCTCTCTTGGACAAGGAGACACTACCACCAATGTGGGCATTCCTGGAACTGCGGGACACAGACATGGAGTCCATGCCATTTTGAAGGGGAGAATGGCCTTTTTTAGGAACTCATCAGCACCACCACCCAGACAGGCCCTGAAATTTCCCCGTGACCCAGCCACTCCAGACAAAATCCTGCTGCCCCAGCTGCAGACTCACAGACCCTGGGACCTCCACCCCCAAAGGTGTACTGCTTGCTAGCAGTAAGTGCAACCGCCCCCTCCCCAGCGGCAGAACTCTGGACCACATTAGTGTGTTTCAAGCGCAGAGACAGCCAGGGTACTCCACTCCCTAGGCAGCGCCTTGGAGCCACTGGGAGCCCCTGCGGGTGTGATTTTGTACAGAAAAGGGCACACAGCCCTGCAGTAGAAATTCTGAATTCTCTCTTTCTGAATAACTACCCACATTTACCCCAGTGGTTCAACCGCAGTACCAGGACCCGTCAGAGAGCGTCAGAGCTCTGCATCGGCAAAGGCTCCTCCACAAAGTAACAGGACACCTGAGGCCATCTATCCATAGCGTGCTCTGGGAGCAGCTGTGAGACTCTGCTGGGTATGATTTGGCACAGACAAGGGTACCCTACCCTGCAGTAGAAATTCTGAATTCCCTCTTCCTGAATAACTACCCACATTTACCCCAGTGGCTCAATCTCAGTACCAGGACCCCTCAGAGTGCGTCAGAGGTCTGCACAGGCAAAGGCTCCTCCACAAAGTAACAGGACACCTGAGCCCATCTATCCATAGCGTGCTCTGGGAGCAGCTGTGAGACTCTGTTGGCTGTGATTCTGCACAGAAAAGGGCGCCTTGTCCCACAATAGAAATTCTGAATTTCTTCTTCCTGAATAACTGCCCTCATTCACCCCAGCAGATCAACCTCAGTGCCAGGACCCCTCAGAGAGTTCAGAGTGCTGTGCCCAGCAAATGCAACTCCACAGATGCTAAGTTACAACAGGCAGCCACCCTGAGCCTATCTATCCACAGGGCGCTCTTGGGAACCACTGTGAGCTCTCCCTGGGTGCGACCTTGAACAAACAGAGGCACAGTCCCCCCAGAAGTAGAAATTTTGAGTTCACTCATCCTGGATACCTGCCCACAGACACCTCTATTATGCGGCTACACTGCCAGGGTCCTTCAGAGTACGCCAGTGTGCCTCGCTGGCAAACTTACCTTGGGTGCTACTGTGAGCAACCACTGGGAGTTAAGTGCCTATCCACCACATTTGCAGCAGCAAAAGCTGAGTTTGCCCACCCACAACTACAGAACTCTGGACACCATACTCACGCTTTTCTAGAGTGTAGCCCCCCTGTGCTACATCACCCCAACAGATGGTTCCTTAGTGCCACTGTGAGTACCCGCTGGGCATGCGTGATCTCAATTAAGGGTGCAAAACGGCAAAAATAGGGACACTCCCCTCCATGGCTGCCTACTTCTAGACACCACAGTTGGGCCTCTCAAGCTCACAGGGCTACATCAAGAGAACCCAAATAGCTCAAGTAGGGCGATATAATATATTAACAAGCACAGGAGAACTAAGAGAATACATTAGTAGCATCATCCCCAAAATAACCTGGGTAGCATAGCAATTGGATCTACAATTAAAACATTACAGGAAAACTTGGGAAGAAAAAAAGCAATCCCCAAAGGAAAGAAAAAGAGGAGTCACCAGAAAGGGAGTTAAATGAAATTGAGGCTAATACCTTATCAGAGAAATAATTCAGAGTAATGGTTTTAAGGATGTTTAAACAGCTGTATGACAAATACACACAACTCAATGACAAATATACATAACTCAATGAGAACTATAAGGAGCTGAATGAGAATGTCACCAACATGAAAAGAAACCAAGAGAAGATGAAGAACGATATAGCTTCAATAAAGAGCAAAATGGAAGGCTTAAACAGTAGACTAATATAGGCTGAGGATCACATCAGCAAATTAGAAGACAATGTAGGAAAAATACAGTGGTACCTCGAGATATGAGTGCCCTAACATATGAGATTTTTGAGATACGAGCCGTCGAGCGAGCGATTTTTGCTTTGAAATATGAGCAACATTTGAGATAGAAGTAATCACACGGATCGGCCGGCTGCACACAACCCACCAGTTTACCGCAACTCGAGCAACTCATAGTTTCCCATGCCTCAAGGTTATGGAATGAATTAAACTCGTATCTCGAGGTACCACTGTACACAAACACAACAGCAACTGGAATGACTTAAAAAACCAAGAAGAGAGTGTAAGTGAACTTTGTGATAACATTCGCATAAGAGGGATACCAGAAGGAGAGGAAGAGAAGCAAGGAATAGAAAACCTGTTTGAAGAAATAATGACAGAAAACTTCCCTGATGTTGGCAAGAAAAAAACTATGATGTCCAACAAGTACATAGGGTCCCAAACAAGTTGAACTCTAAAAGACTGGCACCAAGACACATCATAATTAAATTGGCGAACACTAATGACAAATTTATATAAAGTTACAAAAAGAAATTGACAGCCATTTTGAAATTGAATTGCCATGGCCTGCACCAAAGAATATGCTTACATGATATTATTCTACAATGTAATTATAATTTTTGATATTTCACAACAGCATATTGTACAATTATCCCAAACAAACTTACAAACTAATTATTTGAATATTTGGTTGCAATTTTAAAAAGGACATGAAAGGATTTAATGTCTTTCAGAAGGAATTAAGGCACTGGGAAGGTACTTGAACATTCTATACTGGCCCCTCTTACCTTTTAGCCAAGAGGGACCCTCTTCTCACAATCCAATTGCCCTCAGCCATTGCCTGAGCTTTCTATTCATGCTGAGGTTGAAGCTTTGTGGTTGCTGGTACCATGGATCTGTCTCTTGCCCAATGGTGTGAGCTGGGCCCTCCCTGGAGAAGGAACCTGAGTTACCCAAGATATGTGATCAGTGCCAGGGCCCCACCAGCAGGCAGGTGCTGGGCATGGAGGCTATGGGGGTATAGGCTACCATGGAGACAGAACTGAACCTCACATCACCCTGTCTGGCCCCAGAGGATGACTGATTAGCCATAGATGGGTAAGATTCCTCAGGGAAGGAACAACCTAAGACAGGCACAGTCGCAGAGGGGCCATCAGGAAAGAACTTGGGGGTCAAAAGAGGTGGGGTACAGACCCTCAACCCCCAACCTTGCAGGGGCCTGAACCCCCACCCCTTCTGAGGGAGGTCTCCTGTCCCCATGGCTGCTTCACTTCCCATGCTCAGCACAGATCAGGACCCAGGTAACAGACAGAGTCTTGGCCCACTTCATATCTGGACCCAGGTAACAGACAGAAATGTGGTTGACAGCAGCTGCCCTATATCTAAATCCAGCCTAGCACCAGGAATGCTCAGATCCTACTCAAGAATGCAAATAATCCTTTCCATTAATATTTACAAGGTAAACTAAGATTGTTGGTAGACAAAGAGGTAATATGATGCAAATTGACCATCACTCCAACACACAAGATGGCTTCCCCCATGTGGTCAAAGATGACCACCACAAGATGGCTGGCAGAAGAGGGCAGTTGTGGGCAATCAGGCTAGGAGGGAAAGGCAGTTGGAAGGAACCCAGCCTGCAAGGGAGGGCAGTTAGGGGCATTTGGGCCAGCGGGACTGCAGTTAGGTGTTGTTAGAGCAGGGAAGTGGTTAGGGGTTTATCAGGCTGTCAGACAGAAGCAGTTAGGGGCAATCAGGCAGGCAGGCAACTGAGTGGTTGGGAGCCAGCAGTCCTGGATTGTGAGAGCACAGTCAGATATCACTCAAGGGGTCCCAGACTGGAGAGGGTGCAGGCTGGACTGAGGGCCACACTTTCCCTCTGGGCATGAATTTCATGGACTGGGCCTCTAATCTATAATAAAAAAGTATAATATGCTAATCAGACCAGATGTCCTTCTGGACAACCTTCCAGACAAAACCAGAGCTGTGAGGGAAGCCTGGGTCCCGGGTGCCTGCTGGTGGCTATAGGGAAGCCCGGGTCCCTGGTGCCAGAGGAAAGCCTACTTTTGCATTAATTTCGTGCATCAGGCCTCTAGTTATAATATAAAAGGAAAGAGCAAAGCATTCAATCCGTGTTACCTATATACCTGTAATAATAAGTAACAAAATCACAGACCAGAGGATGTTTTTTAAATCAAAATATTACACCCTTGATTCTGTGCTCTGTTCTCAAGGTTTTACCCTCTAAAACATACTGTCTCTTTCATAAAGAGTCACAATCGCATGTTGACATTTCAGTAGTTTTCTGTTTGCTTTCTGCCAATAACACTTTAAGGCTTCAATAGCCTCTTCATCTTGTACCCATTTTCCACTTCAATCTAAGATGACAGTACCTCCTATATAACTCCCTAAAATATATTAAGTGTTCAATAACTCCTTTTAGGTTTTAGTTTGTCAAAGGGTACAAATATCTCTATATCTCTTCAAGATTAAGTCTTTCTCTCCCTTGAGCTACTGTTGAAACTTCTGGGGTATAAATTTCTTAAGTTTCCTAAAAGCATAATTTTGATTGAGATGATCTATGAAGTATACCCTTAATTTCTTTAGAAGTGCTTTTGTTGCATTGGGAAGGTACTCTGAGACACTACCTTGAATCTTTTTGAAGGCTTAACAGAAGATTTTTATAATCACAACCTCAGCTTCATAGTTTGACCCTATTTTTCTCGCTGTACTCTGGATTTTTATCTTTGCTTTCGAATAATTTCCTAATTTTAGCATCATTTGCTTCTGAAGTGGTTGAGAAATCATGAAGTTCTGGCCCCTTATTGTTTTTCCTTTGTTCTTTCTTATTTTTCTCTATCCTATTGCATTTCACTCTGCATAGCAAAGGTGAAAAAGTAATACTTCTCAGGGTGAAATCTCCTTATATAGATCACTTAGTTCATTGGAAACATTTTCTACTTTCCATATAATTTCAGGCAACACTGTTGCTAAATTTCTGTCGCTACATAACAAAGATCTCCTTTCTTTCCAGTTTTTTTTTAATTTTTAATTTTATTTTATTGTTTAAAGTATTACAAATAGTAGTACATACTAGTATGTCTCCTTTTTTCCCTATTGACCTCCCCCTGCCCCCGCCCGATTCCCCTGCACATTCCCTCCCCTCCCCTCCCCAGTGTCTTCTGACCATTAGTTATGCTTATATGCATGCTTAGAAGTCCAAGGCTTATCTCTTCCCTGCTCCCCTCCCCCCAACCAATAACATTATTTTCACTTTCTGGAGAATTCTTACTCATCATATTGTCAAAGTCTACCAATAATGTGTTCAAAGTATTCTAAGCTTTTACTAAACTTTCCTCCAAGCCAACTGTTCAGTTCCAAGGCCAGGCCCACATGTTAGGTTATAGTTAAGGCAGCACCCCACATCTAGATATAGATGTGATTATTAATTCTCAATTGCTGAATTAAAATTCTACCTCAGAGTTTTTCAGATTAAAACAATAAACATTTATTAACTCACTTTTTGAGGATCAAGATTCTGGGAGTGGCTTAGTTTGGTGGTGCTGGTCCATGGTGTTTTATGAGGTTGCAAGTCAAATTACCGGTCTAGACAGCAGACTTTTTATTTAAAGCTTGTTGGATCTGCTTCTGAGTTCATTAATGTGCCCAGAATTTTCATTCTCTCAGCACATAGCAACCAGGGATTCTCAATGGAGCTACTGAAGATATGAAATTTCCCCACTGAGAGATGGATTTCTTAAAAATACATTTTTGTTGTTTTTAGGGCAGAAGGGAAAGGGAGAGAGAGAAACATCAATGATTGATGAGAGAGAATCATTGGCTGGCTGTCTCCTGTACACTGGGGATTGAGCCCATAACCCAGGAATGGAACCTGGTACTTTTCAGTCGGCAGGCTGTCACTCTAACTACTGAGCCAAATGGCCCGAGCTGAGAGACAGATTTTTAAAAAAGAGTGAGAACCCCTGAGATGTGAAGCCAAAATATTTCTATAACCTAATCTTGGAGTACATGTTTTTTTCATTTCTACTAGATTTATTTTATTCATTAGAAATGAATCATTATATTCTGTATGTACTTAAGGGAAGGAAAATTAAGCTCCACCTCTTTAAATGAGGAGTGTTAAGGAACTTTTGGATATATATTAGAAAACCACCACAGCTGGGGCTTAAATTGTATAGGAATGAAATTTGAGTCACCCTACTTAGATATATGCTAAGGAAAAAAGGGACATAAAGAAAAAATACATATATTTTTATAAATACTAGTTATGATCCCATAATTGAATTTGCACAAACACAGATTGTATTTGTTATATTTCTTTCTTATTTTGATGTGAATATATTTGGCAAGTATTGACCACTAATTTTTCTTTTTCTGCCCTTTCTCATCCCCTTACTGTATAATATAAGTTATATTAATATTTTAACTTAATATCTCAGTAGATAAATTGTAAGATTTCAGAGAGGGATATGATTAGCCTAGAAGGGGAGAGCTATTACTAAAAATATAGATGAAATTATATTTAGATCTTTGTCTTTTGGGGAAAGCGACAGTATGTTTTAAATTGTACAAGGTGATACTTGCTTTATATAACATAAAGCATAATTTACTGTTATCTTTATCAGTAATTTAAATATAGTTTAAGAAATTATTTATGGATTCCAGTTTGACAAGAGATGGAAGGTGATGATTTTGTAACATTCCTTTACTAGGTTGGAACTAAGTGTTCCAACATTGCTTGTTAAGGATCAGGTTGATCACAAATAAAATAGCAAATGATTTTTAAGATGTAAGTGAAGTGGTAGCCATTATGCTACTGTTCCAGAAATCACAGTCATCAATCAGCTGACTCAACTTGTTGGTGCCTGGCTAAATCCAGGCCTGAAACTCCTCTACTTCCCATCTTCCCATTGGCTTTTTCTCCTCATGTTCTCCAAGTCCTGGGCCAGGTGCAAGAGTAATTCAGTAAAAAAAAAAAAGAAAAAAGAAAGAAAAGAAAAAAACACTAGCTTATTCTACAGTTTATCTATGTTAATGAATGAGACATAGTCACACATCCAATTTATCCTCACTCTCTTCTGCTCCACACCAACATTTTCTTCTTACCTATTGATCCTGATGACTTCTGTTGATCTATTGCAATTACAGACTTATCATCTGATAAACAGGTAGCATATTTTCACAGATTTCTTTACCAGCTCCCATAATTATGTTTAGGTCTAATTCTTACCAAAGTTCCTTCTATGTACACCACGTTAGGGATTCTATTTCCAAATAAAGCGAACATGACAGAGATCAGTACCACGATCTAGTCACTAAAAATTATATATGTCAAGATATTTTCTGAACACATAAATGCCATGCAGTTCTTATAAATGAAGAAAATGCTATTAATCCTCCAGACACAGGGTTGCAAATTTGGATTCTTATTCCTACACTACTACAAGATGGCTGTGAGTCACTTGCATTCTCTTGTCTCTTCTGGTTCAAGAGCCACAATTTGAAAAAAAAAAAAATCAATGAATTAAACTGTCTGAT
Source organism: Lasiurus cinereus (assembly GCA_011751065.1). Taxonomy (NCBI): domain Eukaryota; kingdom Metazoa; phylum Chordata; class Mammalia; order Chiroptera; family Vespertilionidae; genus Lasiurus; species Lasiurus cinereus. The sequence goes on from JAAGEH010000005.1 coordinate 23,226,833, forward strand.
TAAGTCACTTCCCTTTTAAAAGAAAATCTCGTATCTTCTAAATTAACTTCAAAGTGAAATCTAAATGAAAAACCAAAAAGTCTCATCTGTTACTAGTAACTGCCATGTATATATTTATACTCACCCAAACTACTCACTTTCATTTCTTCAGAGACATCATGTTTATTAAGGCACACTGCCCTTATATATGTTTTTTTCTCTGTCTGAAATGATGATTGATTCTTTTCATAGCTAATATTTTATAATATCTCAAGAGTCTATGTATATAAAAGCCTAATATGCAAAGTGTCCCCTCAGGAGTTTGACTGACCCGGAGTTTGATCACTCATTATGACGTGGGCTGACCACCAGGGGTGGCACAGGATGAAGGCAGGCCCCAACTTGCAGCCAGCAGCCAGTGAAGGAAGACTCAGGCTGGCAGCTGTTAACCACTAGGGACCCTACCCATCCATGAATTTCATGCAATGGGCCTCTAATAATTTAACAAAGCCTTAATTACCTGTTATTCTCTCTCCCTTCTTACCATAGTATTTATTTATTTTTGTTTTATTGATTTGAGAAAGAAACATCAATTTACTGTTCCACTTATTATGCATTCATTGGTTGATTCTTATATGTACCCTGAACAGGGAGCAAACTTGCAACCTTGGCATATGGGGAAGATGCACTAACCAACTAAGCTACCCAACCAGGGCCCACATAATATTTACTGCTTGCATTTTACTTCTCTGTCTTCCTTATTATATTCTGACTAGAGGCCTGATGCACGAATTTGTGCACTAATGGGGTCCTTTAGCCTGGCTTGTGGGATCAGGCTGAAACTGGCTCTCTGATATCCCCTGAGAGGTCCTGGATTGCAAAAGGACACAGGCCAGGTCCAGGGACCCCACTGGTGCAGGATCTGGGCCAGGGAGGGAAACAGGAGGTTAGCCAACTGTGGAGGGGCCATGGGAGAGCTCCAGGGTGTTTCTAGCCTATCTCACTCTGTCCCAATCAGCCAGACCCCAGCAGCAAGTTAATCTAGCAGTCTGAGCATCTGCCCTCTGGTATTCAGTGCCTGTCATAGCGAGCAGTTGAGCAGCCTTAGCATATCATGAGCATATTATGTTTTGATTGGTTGAACAGATGACCAGACAACTGAACACTTAGCATATTAGACTTTTATTATATAGGATTGCTAAATGAATAAATGGAATTAATTTATGTGGAATTATCTATAAAGATAAAATATTAGTTGACAAATAAGACCTTGGCAGCTTAGACAGTATAACTTATATAGTCAGAGATGATGGTCTTCATTCACTGCCTTTCTAAAAGAGGTGGCAATTGAGCATTGTATGGATTCTCCCTAATACTTAGAATGCTACAGGCATTCAATAAATATAAAAAACAAAATACAATTTTGTCATCAACAACGAGAATAAACATTTAGATAATAAAATTATCCTATAGTACTGAAAATGAAACTAAGAAAAGTAAACTGCTTAAGACATGCAATGTAACAATTTTCTTTATTATCTGAAATGTGTCGGAAAGGTTACTGATATTTTGGTTCTGGTAAAATAGAAAGGCAGAGAAAGACATTAAAACAAAAGAGAAATGACAAAATGTGTTTGCTGTAAATAGTTAATAATGATTATGTGCAATTCTCTTTGTAATGCCAGACATTTTGTGATTTACAGTTTCCTGCTGAGAACGGTCTATGAGTAAACACATAATATGGATTCTTCTCTCACAAAGCTACACCTTTGAGAAGGTATAAACATAACTTAATGTGTACTTTCAGTGCATTAAAAGGTTTTATTTTCTCAAACATATACCATCACCATCACTAATAGAAACAGATGCATCCTAATGAGGCAGCTGGTATGGAGGATTCAGAAAAACTTAAGCCTAATTTTCCATACCCATTATTTGTAACAGAGATTATGAGTATAATGATTGAAACAGTAATTGCATTTAGTATAATTACATTTAGTAAAAAGGGTAGAATAAGTAAGAGTTTTGTTTACTTAAGTACATGCTTATACTGGCAATGTTATAGTCATGCTAAAACTACCTTTACATATATAGAAATGATATTTTGATACTAGGAAGCCCCTAATCCCCCAAGTATTTTATCATATGCTCACTGATTGATGAATTGAAAAATTCATACAAAATATATATATTAGAGGCCTGGTGCATCAATTCATGCATGGGTGGGGTTTGGCCAGCCTGGACAGGGGTAGGGGACATGGATGGTTGGCCAGCCTGCCTGCTGGTCAAACTCTTGGTTGAGAGGACAATTTGCATATTAGCCTTTTATTATATAGGATATACACTTAGTGGCCAGATTATTATGTGTTCAGAGATCATAATAATCTGGCCACTCAGTGTGTGTGTGCGTGTGTGTGTGTGTGTGTACACACACACACACACACACACACGCGCACACACACACACACACAC
>JAAGEH010000005.1:23229683-23256679 GCA_011751065.1 Lasiurus cinereus
ATATATATATATATATATATATATATATATATATCATCTACCTCATAAAGTTATAGTGAGGAATAAAAACGAAGTATATGAAGTGCTAGGCAACTCTACCTAATAATATACCTCAGGTACTATATCCTTTTTTATATCAGATTATTCTAGAAAATAAGTTCGAACTAGAGTGAAGGGGAGTGAAAATTGAAAACTTTCAAAAGGTGCATAGATAGAGAGTCACATTAAGAGTTGAATAAAAGAAGGCTTGCACTGAGACAAAATTTAAAAACATCAAAGTTGGCTTGGGACTGCTAGGACTTCAAGTGATTTTGCTTGTTACACACTTTTATTCTGGTGAGTTCATTAAGCACTTAGAAATAACAATTTTATCATTTGTACAGTGTAATAATATATATTTCACTGAACTGATATAGTTTGTCCCAAAGCCTCCATCAAAAATTATAGTTTATTGCTGAAACCGGTTTGGCTCAGTGGATAGAGCGTCGGCCTGGGCACTGAAAGGTCTCAGGTTCGATTCAGGTCAAGGGCATGTACATTGGTTGTGGACACATCCCCAGTAGGGAGCGTGCTGGAGGCAGCTGATCGATGTCTCTCATCGATGTTTCTGGCTTTCTATCCCTTTCCCTTCCTCTCTGTGAAAAATCAATAAAATATATCTTAAAAAAATTATAGTTTATTGAGTTTCTTTCATAATGAAGGTAAAATTATTATCAAAAAAATCAGGGTCACTACTCCAAACCAATTCTTCTTCAATTACCATTTATTCCACCCATACCCTGTTCTACTTCCTTGCAACCAACCCCCACTTTTCTTCTTTGTCTGTGAGTTCTCCTTTTTTGCTTAATCCCTTTACCTTTTTCATCTAGCCCAGCAACCCTTGCCCTCTCTGAAAGCTGTCAGTCTATTCTCTATCTATATTTGTTTCTATTTTGTTTTTTATTTTGTTCATTATATTCCACATATGATTGAAATAATATGGTATATTCTCTAATTGGCTTATTTCACTTAGCATAATGTTTTCTACGCTTATCCATGATATTGCAAAGGGTAAGATTTCCTTATTTTTTAAGGCCAAATAATATTTCATTATGTAAATGCACTACAGCTTTTTAATCCATACAGATAATGTATTGTAGAATTGTACACCGAAACCTGTATAATTTTATTAACCAATGTCACCCCAATAAATTCAATAAAAAAGAATTAGGGTCATAACTAAAGAAAAGATTAACAGATAAATTGTAATTCAAATAAGCATTAGCAACATCCTGTTCAAGATCAAGAAACTTGTTCAGAAAGTTGATATGCTGACAGTATATTGTAATTTTAAGGCAGAAATAATTATAGCCAGTTCTTTATACCCTTATTTTCTAAGATTGTGAGTGGCACATGAATGGGGATTTGTAACTGTTGAATGATTTTATGAATAAATAATTTCTTTGCACATGGTCAAGTGTAAATTGAGTTGTTAAGCAACTACTTGTACACGTGATTCTATGGTGTCAGTCTACCCTCACTGGGTTTTTAATTATTCCTCCCCTTCACTTTTTTCTCTCTAATTTCCTTACATCTCCTATTCTCTAATCTCCCGGTCTCTCCTATGATAATATGAGTAGAAAATTGTTCAGAAAAGTTAAGAAGAACAAACATGACTAGAGGAAAAGTCCAAACAAAGCAGACTGAGTGGAAGGCTACTGGCATCCAGGTGGTAATACAGAATGTGGGTTTTAGTGAAAAATCAAAGAGTTGCCATGTTCACCAATATGTTCCTCCCTAACTTTAATTTTATTCTTGAGTAGAAAGTGGAATTATAACACAATAAAAATGTCTTAAATAAGAGGTAAGGACCAGTGCTTTTAAAGTATAAAAAGAAGCTAAAATAAATATTTTTAGTAAATATCTAGTAGAATAGAATAACAAATTCAGAAGTTCCTTTTAGCAAACATATCCTCCTTTAGCAATGTTCTATGCCTATTATGACCACTTCTTATTCATCTAAGGAGTACTTTCTCCAAATGTCTATGTTGCTTTCTTTCTTTTGAAAAATCTAACATTTCCTAGGAAATACTCAAAATTCTTTATAGAAGTTTATCTTTAGAGCCTGGTAAAATTAACTATGAACTACCTATAACCTTTATGGATTTATGACTCTATTTGAACAGAATCTCAAGAATGTTATTATTTCCTACCCAGAAAGTGAAATATGAAAAGAATGCTTAATTAAGCTGACACAATTCTAAATAACCTGGAGTAAATGTACACATGTTTTACTAATGCCCTCCGTAGCAAATAAGGGTAATTCTGCTTTGACTCAAAGGTTTGAAATGCTCTTAAAAACAAAGACTTTTGGAGAGATGACCTTTGGGTATCCAGGAGGCAATCAACCATCGACAAGCAAATGCATGTTTTTAATAGTGCTATCTATTCTACATTTTACTTCACATTTCTAGACTTCATATTACCATTACATGAACAATAGAGACAACATAGTTTGTCTAGGTCTTCTCTAAATTTATCCAGGAATTGATCTGAATTTAATATATTTTCTTCCTTAGTTTAACTACTTATTTTGATAAATTACATGCTCAAAGAAAATCCTAAAATTATTTATCAGAAACAAACCTTGAGTCCTTGAAAATGAAAATAGTTTCATATTGACCACATATTTTTGATACTTTAAACATATAAATTATAGATAGGAAACTATATTTCTCTTGAACGTTGAAGACCTTGCTCTGCTGTCTTACTAGCTATGTCTTGCTTTTCTCTTAATTTTAAAATCTCATTAACATTTGTTTGCTTATTTGGGATATTTCTTGACTTTCTAATCAAACTATTTTCTTGCTCACTTTTTGAGTCCCAGCATGTAATAGCCTCTGGGGTAAGTATACTCTAAACTAATATTTATTGATCTTTTACTAGCTGGATTGTAGGTGTTTTAAATATATCCTCATTATTTTAATACTTTATTCTGCAAAAAATTGTTTTTTAATTAGAGAAAAGTAGTATCATTATATAATTACTAAGTTATCTGTATTTTCTTCCATTTTGCTTATTTTCTTAATTCATTAGGACATCCATTTGGAGCTACTCTCCTTAAAACAACATCCTGTTTAGCCACATCACTCTAGAAGATTCTTTTCAAGATTTAGTTAATTTAATTCCTCATTTTTAGCTCATGTGATTACTCTGATCAGTACTTCACAACACTGGCTTACAGTCAAAGGCTATATTTTGTAGAACATAATATACTATAATAAATTGGTTCTTCTTTGATTTTCCTTAGTATGGTATCATTAAGTAAAAAGTGTGTTTTAAATAAAATTGAAAAGTCTAAATTCTACATGTATAATCTCAACAAATAGATACAATTGATGTGTTTACTCATTCACTCAATAAATATTTAATAGTGTAAAATCCACATAACATATAGGCACCAAGGATACAAATATGAATAAGATATAACTATTAGTTATACTGTATTATTACATATAGCCATATTAAGTTATAGAAGTACAAATAGGTATACAAGGTGTCCCAAAATATATACACACTTATTACAGGTGAGTAATTACAGTGGGTTAAATCTGAAAAGAAAGAAACAACAATTGAGCGGTCAGCTCTTAAAAGTATATATACATTTTTTGGAACATACTGTGAATAAGTTTTCATAACTTATATTAACATATATATTATTAGGTTTTAGTATTGGGAAAATATTTAAAGATGGTCACTGTAATTTTCTCAAAGAAGGAAATTTCAATGACTTACTTCTAAAGCCCTTACCAAAACAAAAAGTTTGATGGTTAGAATGGCAGAAGCATAAAAGTTGAAATAGTGTATCACATTACTTGAGTAGCCAATTTAAAGTATTATACCAGGTCAGTTGTCCTTCAGGGGAAGGCGGGGAACTGCTGGAGGGGGCTCTCCCGGCCAGGCAGCCCCACTGCCACGGGGTTTTTGTCCGCCGGAGCCACCAGCGTGAATGCGGAGCCCGAACCATCTTGCAGTGGGAGGTGGATGTCTGCGGCGGTCTGAAGCCTTCAGCTGGGCACCCATCGAGCAGCCAGGAACCCGGGGACCCAGAACTCCGCTCTCCAATCGGCGCAGACACGCGGCGGAATCAGAGATCCACAGAGCACACGGAAAGGGGGAGGTGGATGTCTGCCGAGGTCTGAAAGCTGCGGCTGATGGAGGCACCCACAGAGCAGCCAGGATCCAGAGCGCGGCTTCCCAGGCGGCACAGACGCGCAGGCAGAGGATTCAGAGATCCACAGGGCGCGCTTGGAAGGGTCAGATTTCGCCTGGGCCAGGGTGCAGTCTCCTACCCCCGCAGGGTAGAGACGCGCACACTGTGGGAGCCAGGCTGCGGGAAAGCTGCCTCTGGAGAGGTCCGCAGAGGTGGTCAGGGCGTGATCCCTGAGTGTGAAGGCAGACCCTCTGAGCTGTTGACAGAGGAGAGCTCCAGAAAACGACTCTTTTTTTTTCTTTTCTTTTTCTCTGGGGCGGAGGGACAACCTGGGAGTTATTGCAGTGTCCAGGCTGCAAAACCCCCACAAACTGGTTTTGGGAACCACAGAGTAGCAGGATCTGAGCACAGCCTAGAGAGGTCTTGTGCTTTGTCTCAGAGATCAATTCCGAAACACTGCCACCCAATGGATGACACACAAATTGACTCTCGCATAACCACAAGAGAATAAAGAGATTAAAACACCAAGAGGGGAACACAGGGAACTGCAATACCTCCCCTACTGGGAAACAGGAGTGCCAAGCAGAATAATAGTGGAAGTGAAGGACCATTCGTTTTTCTTCTTCTTTTTTTTTTCCTTTTTTCTTTTTTTTTAAATTTTTAATCCTTTATTTTTCATTTTCACATATTTTAATTAAAATAATATTTTTTTTCTTTCTGCCTCAATTGATTTTACCTTTATAATTATTACATTTTTGTTTTAAACTAGTATTATTAATTACTACTAGTACTTTACCATTTTTTGGGGAAAAAAGTGTCATTTTGTTTTCTCTTTATTTTATTTCGGGATTAGAGTTCTACATTCTATTTTCATCTTCCCTTTAGCATAATTTTACTCCAACTCAACTCCACCTTTATGCCAACACATTCCACCTAACTTTCCCCATTTGGCTGTCTTGTTTCTCTTTCCCTTTTTCAACTTTAGATTCTCCCTATTTTTCTCTTTACCTGGTTAAAATTTCACCCCATTTATATATCTAATTTCAAATCCCCTACTACAAGTCCACACAAACATCTCTCCTCTTGTCTTCACTAGCCAAAAAGTTGTTTTTTCTATGTCCTTTTGTTGCTATTTGCCTGAAAAGTGATTATATCGATTTTTTGAAATTTTTTTTGAGAGATTGTTTTAGTTTATTCTACTTGTTTTATTTTGCTTTTTGCTTGCTTTGTTTTCTACCTCTCTTTTCCCTCATCTCCCTGGACACCAGTTGCTATTTGCAATTTGCATTAATCTCTAGGTACTGGTTGCTGGCCTTTATTGGGATTAGTGACTGTTCTATTGGAGTTGTCTCCTGATATCTATATTTTGTTCCTCTTTTCTCTCTTATACACTTTCTTTTCTCTCTGACTTTTTTCTCTTCCTCTTTCCTTCTCCTTTTTCTACTTTATATTTTCTTATTTTATTTTATTTTATTGTTCATTTATTTATCTTTTTTTTTCTCACTCTCCCAATTTGATTTTGGCACTTCTTTCTTTTCTTTCTTCCTCATTTTCCTCTTCTTTCTCTATTTACCCCTAATTTGTCCTTCTTTGGTGGTCACCTTATTTGTGATTATTAACATCTTGAATATATTTCTACTCAGTGCCTTGTGTGCTGTACCTGGTCCTGTTGTAGTTTGTGCCTTTCAATCAACGTAGGAGAGAGCACTACATAACCAGACACCCAGAGAAGAAAGACCATGGGCAGAAAAAGAAACAGCCCACAAAAGACAGAAAGGCAGGTTTCACCAGAAAAGAAAGTAAAGGAAATAGAACCACAAATAAGCCTACTAGAGAAAGAGTTCAGAAAAATTAACATAATGTGGTTGAAAAGAATGGAAGACAAATTTGACAATATGAGTAAGAGCCAAGAGGAAATGAAGAAGAGCCAAGAGGAAATGAAGAAGAACCTAGAGGAGGTGAAGAAGCATGAAGAAGAAATGCAGAAGAAACTAGAAGAGGTGCAGAATAAACAAGAAGAAATGAATAATGACATCACTAATATAAAGAACTCAATAGAAAGCATCAAAAGTAGACTAGAAGAAGCAGAGGACCGCATCAGTGAGCTAGAAGACACGGTAGGGAAAAATACACAAGTACAGCAGCTTCTAGAAAAAAAAGTTAAAAAGCAAGAGGAGAGTCTAAGGGAACTTTGGGATAACATGAAACAAAATAACATCCGCATAATTGGGGTGCCAGAAAGAGTGGAAACTGAACAAGGATTAGAGAACGTGTTTGAAGAAATAATGACAGAAAATTTCCCCAATATAGAAAAGAAAAAACCCACACAAATCCAAGAAGCTCACAGAGTCCCAAGCAAAATGAACCCCAACAAACCAACACCGAGGCACATTACAATTAAATTGGCAAACACTGATGACAAAGTAAGAATCTTAAAAGCAGCCAGAGAGAAACAGAAAGTTACCTACAAAGGAACCCCCATAAGACTAGCTACTGACTTCTCAACAGAAACTCGTCAGGCCAGAAGAGAATGGAATGAAATATACAAAGTCATGCAAAGGAAGGGTCTGAATCCAAGAATACTGTACCCTGCAAGACTCTCAATCAAAATTGAAGGTGAAATCAAAAGCTTCACAGACAAAAAAGGACTATGGGAATATATTACCACCAAACCAGCAATGCAAGAAATGTTAAAAGGTCTGCTGTAATAAAAAGAAAGAGGAAGCGAAGAAGGAACTCGGGGGTAAGGACTAAAAATGGCAACAGATAAGTACTTATCAATAATATCTTTAAATGTAAACGGATTAAATGCTCCAATCAAAAGACATAGGGTAACCGATTGGATAAGAAAACATGATCCATATATCTGCTGTCTGCAAGAAACCCACCTTAGGAAAAGAGATGCACACAGATTGAGGGTGAAGGGATGGAACATGGTATTTCAGGCAAATGGAAATGAAAAAAAAAGCTGGGGTTGCAAAACTTATATCTGACAAATTAGATCTCAAAGTGAAGGACATAACAAGAGATAAAGAAGGCCACTTCATAATACTAAAGGGAACAATCCAACAAGAAGAAATAACTCTGGTAAACATATATGTACCCAATATAGGAGCACCTAAATACATAAAAAAACTCTTGGATGATATTAAGGGAGAGATTGACAGCAATACAGTCATAGTAGGAGACTTTAATACCCCACTGTCACCATTGGACAAATCCTCTAAACAAAAAATCAGCAAACAAACATCAATCCTAAATGACTCACTAGACCAGATGGAATTAATTGACATCTTCAGAACATTTCACCCCAAAGCCACAGAATATTATTTCTTCTCCAGTGCACATGGGTCATTTTCAAAGATAGATCATATGTAGGGTCATAAGAAAAGTCTCTTCAAATTCAAGAAGATAGAAATCATATCAAGCATTTTCTCAGACCACAGTGGCATAATACTGGAAATCAACTATAATAAAAACAATAGAAAGAAATCAAACACATGGAGACTAAACAGCATGCTTTTAAACAACGACTGGGTAACCAGAGAGATCAAGGAAGAAATAAAAAACATCATGGCAACAAATGACAATGACAACACAACAATACAAAATTTATGGGACACAGTGAAAGCAGTCTTGAGAGGGAAGTTCATAGCCCTACAAGCCTACTGCAAAAAACAGGAAACAATGGTAATAAATCACCTAAACATACAACTCAAAGAGCTAGAACGTGAGCAACAAGAAAAGCACAGTGTACTCAGAAGGAAGGAAATAGTGAAGATCAGAGCGGAGATAAACAACTTGGAGACCAAAGAAACAATTCAAATGATCAACAAAACAAAGAGCTGGTTCTTTGAAAGGATAAACAAGATTGATGGACCCCTAGCCAGGCTCACCAAGAAGCAAAGAGAGAAGACCCAAATAAACAAAATCAGAAATGAAAAAGGAGAAATAACAACAGACCCTGTGGAAATACAAAGGATTGTTAAAAAATACTATGAACAACTCTATTCCAACAAATTGGACAACCTGCAAGAAATGGACACTTTCCTAGAAAAATATAACCTCCCAAAACTCAATGAGGAGGAAGCCAAACATCTCAATAGTCCAATAACTATGGAAGAAATTGAAGCAGTAATCAAAAAGCTTCCAGCAAATAAAAGCCTGGGTCCAGATGGCTACACAGGAAAGTTTTATCAAACATTCAAGGAAGAATTAAAACCTATCCTCCTCAGACTATTTAAAAACTTTCAAGAAGAAGGAATACTACCAAACACCTTCTATGAAGCCAGCATCACCCTAATACCAAAACCAGATAAAGATAACACAATGAAAGAGAATTATAGGCCAATATCTCTTATGAACATAGATGCCAAAATCCTCAACAAAATTCTAGCAAACCGGATCCAGCAGTACATCAGAAAGATCATACACCATGACCAAGCAGGATTCATCCCAGGAATGCAGGGATGGTTCAATATCCGCAAATCAATAAATGTGATACATCACATAAACAAATTGAGAGATAAAAATCACATAGTCATATCAATTGATGCAGAAAAAGCATTTGACAAAATCCAACATCCTTTCTTGATAAAAACTCTCAGCAAAGTGGGAATAGAAGGATCATACCTCAACATCATAAAAGCCATATATGATAAACCCACAGCTAACATCATACTCAATGGGCAAAAACTAAAACCATTTCCCCTAAGAACAGGAACAAGACAGGGATGCCCACTCTCACCTCTCCTGTTTGACATAGTACTGGAAGTATTAGCCATTGCAATTAGACAACAAGAAGAAATAAAGGGCATCCAAACTGGAAAAGAAGAAGTAAAGCTGTCCTTATTTGCAGATGACATGATATTGTACATAAAAAACCCAAAGGACTCCATTCCAAAACTAATTGACTTAATTAATGAATTCGGCAATGTAGCAGGATACAAAATTAATGCTATGAAGTCTGTGGCATTTCTATACACTAACAGTGAAATTATAGAAAGAGAAACTAAAAAAGCAATCCCATTTACCATCGCACCAAAAAACCATCAACAAAACAACAAGAAAGATCAATGCATGGGAGAACATATTTGCAAATGCTATCACTGATAAAGGTTTAATCTCCAAAATCTACAACCAACTTATACAACTGAATAAAAGGAAGATGAAGGATTCAATAAAAAAATGGGCAATGGACCTAAATAGAACCTTTTCAAAAGACGACAGAAGGAAGGCCAAGAGACACATGAAAACATGTTCAAAGTCATTAATCATCCGAGAGATGCAAATCAAAATGACAATGTGATACCATCTTACACCTGTCAAAATGGCAATCATCAACAAATCAACAAACGACAAGTGTTGGCGAGGATGCGGAGAAAAAGGAACCTTTGTGCACTATTGGTGGGAATGCAGACTGGTGCAGCCACTGTGGAGAACAGTATGGAGTTTCCTCAAAAAACTAAAAATGGATCTCCCATTTGACCCTGTAATACCACTCTTAGGAATTTATCCTAAGAAATCACAAACACCAATCAGAAAGGATTTATGCACCCCTATGTTCATAGCAGCATAATTTACAATAGCCACAATTTGGAAACAGTCTAGGTGCCCGTCAGCAGATGAGTGGATCAGAAAACTGTGGTACATCTACACAATGGAATTCTATGCTGCCATTAAAAAGAAGGAATTCTTACCATTTGCAGCAACCTGGTTGGAACTGGAGAGCCTTATGCTTAGTGAAATAAGCCAGTCAATGAAGGAGAAGCATCACATGATCGCACTCATTGGGGGATAATAAAGAACATTATAAACTGATGAACAAAAGGATAGATACAGAGACAGTAAAGTTTCAAACAGACTGTGAAATTACAGCAGGAAGATTACTGTATCATACCTCTGTGAATGTAAAGTACCTTGTACCTGCTTTATGATACGTAGTAGTGACCGTGCTTTATCAGAGCTGTTTTTAATGACGTTATTCTAGAGTGTTTTCTTTCCAGATGAAGATGGAGAAGCTTAAAAAAAAAATGGTGCCAGGTACCACAACAGTAACTGAACTTTGCTGTTTTCTGGAGATTTGTTTTTTACTTTTTTTTTTTTATTGGAGTGTGCTAGATGTCTATAATTTTTGTTCAGATGACTGCAGAACCTGGAAAGGCTGTTGCTGCTATTGATGCATAACATACTGCTATTGGTCTTTTTATATAAATAAATATATATATATATATATACATATATATATATAATTTGAATTTTTGGAAACTTTAGCTGTGCTGTCAACTTTGGAAAAACTATCCCAGTTGTACTGTGTTGGGTTGGCTTTGTACAGAAATTAACAGCCATATTGGTCTAGAAACATTCAACATAATTTTTTCCATTTGTACAGGGGTAACGCACTGTATTAAATATGTAAGGTCTTAATCTACATGGGTTTGATTACAGAAACTAATGAAGTATTCTCTAAATTAAAAAAAATAATAAATAAATAAATAAATAAAGTATTATACCAGTTGAATTGATCATGCAAGGTGATAAAAGTGTTCAGAGAGCAAACCATTTAAATTCTATTACTTCAGATAAGATTTGGAATTGCAGATTCAGCCTTATGTCTTTTTTACGGCTATAATTTATAACCAAATAAAATTTGAACAAAAGAAAAACCTTCTTGCCTATAAACATATTATTATTTAAATAGATGCTACACATGTAGTAGGCGCCCTATAAATAGCCAATGGATTATTAAATTAAGAAATTAGATACAAAGAAATTTAGTTGTGTAGAAAAGATGGCTGGAAAATTAAAAGTAATAACATACATAAAAATACATATTAAGTGTTTGTAAATCAAATTGAGATTTTCAACAGCAAATTAAATTTCTTGTCACTGGCCAGAAATGTCTTACTATATGTGTGTGGTTATACAGAAAATTAAAATAGTTTTTTAGATAATTACCTATTATTAAAAATAATGTTTATTTGTAATTAAGGCATTTCTTAGAACATTTAGTGATGGTAATAAAAATATACTCACATCCGATATTCAGGTGAAGTAGAGTTTATGGAAGAAAAATAACAGTTTATGAAACTTATTTTCTAATGTATTACTTGTACAGCTTTATCACAATATATTGGATTATTAAATGTCAGGTTTTTTAGTAATGTATTAGAAAATATTTTGTAATAGTAATAATAACTATTCTTTTAAATGTATGTATATAGTTGTATCATCCCATTTTTTTTTCTGAAAAAACAAGATTAAAAATAAAATAAACTGATTATAGTTACGATTACAGTTTATGGAGGTAATATAATAACACCCCCACTAAAAATAAGTTAAAAGCCTGAAAATTTAAAAATAAATAATCTAGTAAGAGCTGTGGGAAAAAGGTAAAGCAACCAAAACAGAGACAAATTCCCAGAAAAAGGAGAAACAGCTCAAAAAGATAAGCTGAAATTATGTAGCCATTGTTTCTTTCAGGGCTTTTGTCAATTCTGGACAAAGTTCAAGAAGTTGAGGTTCTGGAAAAGGGCCCAGGCATGAGCTGCCACTAAGAAGCAGGAAAATCAACAGAAATACGTTATTCTCCCTAGAAAGAAGACAGCTAAGACAAGGGATTGATAGGATTCCAGGGAGAAGTCCAGGTGAGAAATTGAGTTCATTACACCTAAGATTTTCATATGAATGCATTCACTTAATGCTGTGCTGGAGGCTGAAAGGAATAGGAAGGCTGATTATTAGAAGAAGGTATTCATACTGAAGCACACAGAGAAATAATGGTCAAGATTATAAAAGATCATAAGTAATGTATACAACAAAGTGAAAATGTCTAACTTATTTTTACTGGAGTCTAGAAGAAGAAAAAATAGAGCAAAGAAATATTGGCCGAGAATTTTCTAAAACCAAAAACTAACACAAACCACAGAGGCAATAAAGTCTGTGTACTCCAAGCAGGATTAATGTAAATAAATCTACATCTTGGCACATCATAGAAAAGCAAGCTAAAACCAAAGATAAAAAGAAAATTTCAATAGCAGCTATAAAAAGTGACATACCTTTTCAGAAGCAGAAATATCACTGATGGCTGAATGTTCATAGATATATAGAAACCAGAACACAATAAAAATATTACCAAATGCAGAGAAAACACATTTCTGAGAGTTCTATATTCAGCAAAAATATAACTATAAATGGAAAAATTATAAAGATGATTTCAGAAAGGAAAAAATAAGAAGTATATTATATATATGAAGTTAAAGAAATATAAAAGAGTGTTATTCAGACATAAAGATAGTTATTCTATATGGAAGTACAAGAGATAAGAAGAAAAGACTGTAAACCCAAAGATAAGTATACTGGATACTGGCTATAAAAGTAAAAATTATAATGTAAAATTACATATATGTAGACTAAAAATGCACAGAAACAAAAAAAGGTGGGAAGATTTTGCATCACTGAGCACTGCTTAAATAAATAATTTATATTAGATAAAGTAAGTCCATCTTAATGTTAATTTTCTATTGCAACCACTTAGTAAAACTATCCTATATAATAAAGAGGTAATATGTAAATTGACACTCATGTTCTTGCACAAGATGGCAGCCCCCATGTGGTCAAAGATGGCCACCACAAGATGGCCAACAGGGGAGGGTAGTTGTGGGCGATCAGGACAGCAGGTGAGGGGAGTTAGGAGTGACCAGGCTGGCAGGGGAGGGTAGTTGGGGGTGACCAGGCCTGCAGGGGAGGGCTGTTGAGGGGAACCAGGCTTGCAGGGGAGGACTATTGAAGGGGACCAGGCCCTCAGGGGAAGGCAATTAGAGGTGACCAGGCCTGCAGGGGGAGCCAATAAAGAGGGACCAGTTAGGGGCAACCAGGCTGGCAGGAGAGGGCAGTTGGGGACAATCAGGCCAGCAGGGGAGGGCAGCTGTAGGCAATTGAACTGGCAGGGAAGCAGTTAGGTGTCAATCAGGCTGGCAGGGGAAGTGGTTAGGGGGTGATCAGGCTGACAGACAGGTGAGAGGTTGGGAGCTAGCAGTCCCTGATTGTGAGTGGGATATCCGACTGCCCTGAGGGTTCCCAGATTGGTGAGGGTGCAGGCTGCGCTGAGGAACACCGCCTCCCAAGTGCACGAATTTTGTGCACTGGGCCTCTAGTGTACATATAATAAACCTATCAAATAATTTAAAAAGTAATTAAAAGGAATGCAAGACAATAGAGTATATACCAAAACAAATACTAAGGTGGTAGATAAAAGCATATATATTGTGAGAAGTTGATATATGTGAACACATTTTAAAATAGAGGTAGGACAGCCCATTCCAGAGGAAATACCTTGCAAATCTTACTCCTCAAATCTTTGGAATGCTGAACTGACAAAAAACAAAACTAAACAAAACAATTTTGTATTGGGCCAAACAATCTTGTATTTCAAACAACTCTGTAGAAAGCTAACAGGAAAGCAGGCATCCTAACTAGTGGACTGTATATTAAAGACAGTTTTCAAAATTAGCACCACCATGTACAGCTAAAGAATAAGTTTGTTCACACCTATAGAAATTCCTTCATTAACTTAACACAAGTAGAAATTCTTTCTTTCTATTAATGTAATTTATTCCCTTCCCCTTGTTATAAAAACCTCTTGCCTTTACGCCCGATCTGTACACTATTTAGGTTTCTGCTTGACTTGGTGATTCCGAAATAGAATTCGTTTTTTTTTTTTTTTTTTATCTCAAATAAATGCTTGTTGCCTCACTTTGGCATTTTATTTTTAGATTAACAATATACATACAGGGATTGGCAAAAGTAGGTTTATAGTTCTAAGTACATGAAATGCAGTTTATTCTTATATTATTATTAATGATTGTAACTGTAAACCTACTTTTGCCAAACCATATGTATATGTAAGTATTAAACATCAAAAAACTAAATACTAAATGAATCCTAAGACTATGAGACCAGCATTTTGAAGAGGACTATACATTCCTTACTAGAAACAGAAGGTTCACAGAGGGAAGGGGGTGAGGGGTAGTATAGGGTAAAGGAAGGCAAATGTATGGTGACAGAAGATTATTTGACTTTGGGTGGTGAGCACACAATAAAATATACAGATCATTTATCATAGAAATGTGCACTTGAAATCTATGATCCTATTTCTTTTATAATATATGCAAATATTCTAAACCAATATTACTGAGTAGAATATGGCAATATATTAAAAAGGATAATGCCTCATAATAAAGCAGATTTAATACTGGAATAAAAATGTGGTATAAAGGTCATAGGTCAGACAAAATAACTGGCTAAATTAATAGAGCAAATAAAAAAAGAGGAGAAAAATTATATGATTATGCTAATACATGAAGGTGTTGAGAAAATTCAACATCCATTTAAGTTAAAACCATTCATCAAACTGGTAATGGAAAGAACATCCTAATCTGATAAAGAGTTTTATGTTCCTCTACTTCTAAAATAGCCACCAAGGATCTCTACAGACTGCTATTTATGGTTGTGTATAACCTTTCCCTGGTGTGCAGCCTGAACTAGTATTTTCTAGGTAATAGGACATGGTAAATTCAAGGGAATGCTACTTCCAAGATTAAGTTTTATGGCACTGTGACATAACATCCATCTTTCTCACTCTGAGTCATTTTGCTTTCTCACTTTGATGAAGCCCCTTACCATTTTGTGAGTTGCCATGTAAAGAGGTCCAAGTACTGAAGAAAGGTGTGCCCTCCAGCCAACATCCAATGAGGAATTGAAGTCCTCAGTCCAACACCCAATGAATAATTGGAGTCTGCCAACAACACTGAGTGAGCTTGGAAGTGAAGCCTGTGTAGGCTGACATTTTGAGTGCAGACTTGAGATGCCTGAGCCAGAGAATCTAGCCAAACCACACCCAAATTCCTGACACCAGGAACTGAGAAGAAATTATGTTTTAAAGCCATTAAGTTATAAACATAATTCTCTTTTTTTAAAATATATTTTATTGATTTTCTACAGAGAGGAAGGGAGAGGGATAGAGAGTTAGAAACATCAATGAGAGAGAGACATCGATCAGCTGCCTCTTGCACACCCCCTAATGGGGATGTGTCCACAACCAAGGTACATGCCCGTGACAGGAATCGAACCTGGGACCTTTCAATCCGCAGACCGACGCTCTATCTATTGAGCCAAACTGGTTTCGGCTATAAACATAATTCTTAAATGACAATATTAATTCAAGGTTCTAAAAAATGTCTACAGCAATGTCAATAATTAGTTAAGTTTTATCTCTAAGGTTGAGAAAAAGTGATCTCTAAAAGAATACTTGTTATGACTACTTCTTTTAGAGATCACAATTTCAAAAACATCAATATCTTAATAATGAATACAATAAAAGGTGTTCAAAACCTCTACTGTGACAATTACAAAACATTATTGGAAGGAATTAAAATGCTAAATAAATGATAGGATAGACATTGCTCATAGATTTTAAGAATCAGTCTTTTAAGATTAATAATTCTTCCTAAATTGAACTATAAATTCATTGAAATAACAATCAAAGGTCCAGGTGGACTTTTGAGACACTGACATGCCAAATATTCTTTTTAAAAAAAATATATATATTTTTTATAGATTCCAGAGAGGAAGGGAGAGATAGAAACATCAATGATCAGAGAGAATCATTGACTGGCTGCCTCCTGCCTGCCTCCTATTGGGGATAGAGCTTGCAACCCAAGCATGTGCCCTTGACTGGAATTGAACCTGGCACCTTCCAGTCCACAGTCCAATGCTCTATCCACTGAGCCAAACCAGCTAGGACCATGCCAAATATTCCTGTCATCTTATAAAAGCCCTCTCAGCTCACATTTTTTTTTAGGAAGGCCTTCTGCAGAGGCCTGTGCTACCCCAACAATTTCTTAAGATCACCCACAGAGATTATTGCTTCAACTGGCACTCATTCTTAAATGCCCTAAAGCTTCCCCACTCTGTGAAAGTCACGATCCTGTGACAGGCTAACCATGCCTGACTGTCCTTCAATGTACAAGGGTCCAAGGGATGTCAGTGCTCCAGTCATTTTTACAGATACCCAGTCTGGATCTGTACCATGATTCAGAAACTTACCATTTAGATTTATGGCTAATATTAAAATGTACATGGACAGAAGTCTCAAGATTTAAAAATACTGCTCCAAAACAAAAAATAAACAACAATAACAAGGCAAACAAAAAATACCTCTAGGACATACAGTCATCCCTTGGAGGATTGGTTCCAAGATCCCAATGATACCAAAATCCAGGACTGCTCAAGTCCTTTATTTAAAACTAGAGGCTCAGTGCACAAAATTTGTGCATGGGGGAGGGGCCCTCAGCCAAACCTGAGTGTGCCCTTTCACAATCCGGGAGCCCTCAGAGGATGTCTGACTACATTTTTAAAAAATCACCCTATACTTAATTTTTTTTACTAACTCCTTTTAAACTACCCTCACTCACATTCTGTTTCTTTTTATTTAACTATTTTCCTGGCCTCACCCCACTTTAGCATCCTTCTCTTTTCTGCTTTCTTTCCCTTCCTTTCTTTGAATCTCCCACATCCCCTCTCCCTTCCTCCCTCCTCCTTTCTCTCCCTTCATTCCCCATGTTTGTCTCTTTCTTACTCTCCTTATCTTCCTTTCCCCATTTTCCTTTCCCCTGTGAGCCTGAACCTTGCCTTCTTCCTTCTTCCCTCCCCCGCCACAATGTTCACTGGTTTCTCTTTTAAACTTCCCCTTTCCTCTCTGGGACCTGCTTCCAGGTCTGTCTGAGCACACTTTGATATTAAAGCTTCTGTTTGGGGGGCATTAACCCCCATCTCAGGGCCCAGCCATGGCTAGTCCTTCACTACCACCCCTTCCGCGGCCTCCCCACTGCCATTCCCTGCCTGAGAAGCCCCAACTTCTAACCAAAAAAGTACACTTAATACACCACCAACCTAACTCTGACTAGTGTCTTTGGGGTCCAGCCCTTGGGGACAAAAGACGTATGCTCCTTAGTGTCCAATTCCTCTCCCAGCATGAGGTGCCCAATCCACAGTGGCTGAGGCCCACGTGGCCCAGGCTCTGCTGCTGCAAAGCAGGAGCACCTTAGCCCAGAAGGCCTCAGACCATCCATCCCTCTGTTCTGGGACCCGAGGGTGCCTCCCTGCCAATTGCCCATGCCGGGGGGCCACCTCCCTCTTCCCATGTCTGTGGGAGGCTCCCCACTCTGCCGCTCTGCCCTGCCTGTGCTCCAATCCTTGCCTGGCGCACCCCCTCCCATGTTCAATGCCGCACTTCCTTCCCTTTTCCATTACTATATCTTTTTCTTGTTCCCTTTCTGCATTTGTTTCTCTTCTTGGCCTATTTGCATTGAGGCCTGCCTTCTTCTCAGTCTCCTTTCTTATCCCCTCCTATTGTATTCTATTCTACCTACCCTGGATCTTACAACTGCCTGAGCAGGAGGCAGGGACACAGCCTGCTGATTGGTCACTCATTATGTGATGGTGTACTGACCAATTTGCATATTGTCCTATTATTAGATAGACTAGAGGCCCGGTGCACAAAATTCATGCATTGGGGGGGGGTCCCTCAGCCCAGTCCTGCACCCTTCACAATCCAGGACCCCTCGGGGATGTCTGACTGCTGGGTCAGGCCTAAACCAGTAGTCAGACATTCCTCTTGCAATCTGGGAAACTTGCCTGCCTGCTTGCTTGCTTGATCGCCCCTAACCACTCTGCCTGCCTGCCTGATTGCCCCTAAATGCTTGCCTGCCTTCCTGATCACCTCTAATCACCTCTGCCTGCCTGCCTGATCACCCCCAAGCATTCTGCTTACTTGCATGATTGCCCCTTATCCCTCTGCCTGCCTACCTGATGCCCCTACCTACCTCTGCCTTAGCTGTTTTATCAGGAAGGACATCTGGAATGATGTCCAGCCTAATTAGCATATTATGCTCTTATTATTATAGATGGTATTATATTTGCATGTAACCTGTGCATATATTTCTATATATTTTAAATCATCTCTAGATTACTTATAATACCAAACACAATGCGAATGGTATATAAACAGTTGTTATACTGTATTGTTTAGGGAATAATGACATAAAAAGAAAATCTACACATGTTCAGTATAGATTTAACCATGACACCATAGTACACATCAACCACAATGTAACTATTTTTTCATAAAATATAGCTTGTGCCATGCTATATGAACAACATAAAGGGATGAACAAAAATAGATACAGAGATAGAGAAGTCTGAAACAGACAGTCAAACTTCAGAGGGAAGGCTGGGGAGGGTGGGAGGTGGGGAAGTAAGAGATCAACCAAAGGACCTGAATGCATGCATATAAGCATAACCAATGAACACAGACACTAGCGGTGAGGGAATGTGCTGGGGGGTGGGGGTGGCTGGGGAGAGATCATGGAGGAAAAAGGAGACATATGTAATACTATACGTAATACTTTAAACAATAAATAATTAAAACTATGGAAGGAATCACAGTAAGTGAAACTTTTGGAGGATATTTCATTGGTTGTACAAACTCATTATTTAGATTTGAGTAAATCCAGCCCTATTCCAGGAAACTCAACAACTAAGATGACTTCAAAGCTAGAAGACTGTCAAAAGTTGCTTCACTGAGGATGACTCATGAGGAGAGTGAATTTGACCTGAAATTAAGCTTTTCACACCTCCCACACAGCTATATTGACAGGAGTAGTCATGCTTCCACAGGAAAGTGGAATTAGCTCAAAAGTACAGGGTAGGAGTGGCTAAGGGGATATGAGGTATATTTGTATGCGATGAATAACTAGGGATAAATTTAATAAATTGCAAGGTCTACTTCAAATATCTACCATATACATAAAAAAGTAGTAAATAGTCTGGCTTGAGTGGCTCAGTAGTTGAGCATCAACCTACGAACCAGGAATTCACAGTTCCTTTCCATCAGGGCACATGCCTGAGTTGAGGGCTCTGTCTCCATGTAGGGAGAATGCAGGAGGCAGCCTATCAATGATTCTCTTCATTGATGTTTCTGTCTCTCCCTCTTCCTTCCTCTCTCCGGAATCAATAAAAACATGTTTTTTAAAAAGTAGTAAATAATATCTTAGTATCTACTAAACTAGGAAAAAAATACCTTGATGATTTTCAGTTCTAAGAAACAGAAGAGTAAATATTTCATCAAATGATAATTCACAGAGTTGTATATTTCAGTTAACTTCCCATTCTCCCCCAAGCCTCATTCTGACATCTGCAAATGTTACAAATGATATTAGCTTAATAAAAACATTCTGTATTGTCCAACAATTTGTTAACTTAACCTCCGTCTTCTGTTTTCAAGATGAACAGATATGAACTATTATTCAATTTTTTATAATAAAAAGCAATCTGCCCTATGCCATGTTTATAGGAGCAGAAGAAATTCTGTTGTGATACCTGCATCCACATTTTTATATCCTGAAATGATGTTCAGAAGCCTTTCACTACTAAAAACTTCATGAAGGTTTCTGGTCTTCTAGCTGCAGTGTTTATACTGATACATTCATTGTCCATGCCACCGGGACCTCAGAAGGCATAGTTAGATCTATAGCTAGCTCTCTGGCAATGTAAATCTTGGCCAAGTCAAGGGTTCCTTTTCCATAGAGTCATTCTTCTATGAAGTCCTACCATATCACTGAAGACCTCCAAAGTTATGGGACATAACTAATTCTGGGACCAAATGAGTTTCTATCTCACCTTTCCAGACCAGGGAATGTATTTTTACCCTAAATACAATGCTGCTGTCTTTGTGGCCCCAAATACTTATTCCTCACTTTTCCCCTCTGAAAAAGAGTTACGCTTAATCTTCCCAGTGCAGAGTTGAGAAAACAAATACTAAAAGGAAACTTCATCTTCAGGAAGATTTATTTTTCAAAATGATGCAAATGTGTCCTAAATCAAAGGAAAATACATAATTTGCTACATTCTCTCAATCAGGAGGGCATATAATAAAACAAAATAAGAACACAAAATAGCATTTTAATAAATTATCTTGTCATTTCCTATAGTAAACTTTAATGCAAAGACAATTTATCATTCTGAGATTCTTCTGTAGTTCTTTGCTTTTTTTTTATATATTAAGAGCAGAAAATAAGGTAGATTTCCTGGGTCAATACCAGTTATAGTTTTTAACCACTTTAGTGTTGTTTTCATGTTTTCCTTATTTCATTGAGTATAAGCCTCCAAGAGCAAGCAGTGATATTTGGTCTGTAACCCCAGTGCCTCCAACCAATTCCTCAGAGTCACAGAACTCTTCTTAGTCTTTGAGCCTATAAGTTGGAGAAGAATTGTGTGTTATTTAAATTTGAGATTCTTTTTTTCAATCCTTCCATGTAGACCACCCTATTGTTAGAATTCAGAGCAAGTAAGTCCTGCCATAATCATGATTAGGATTTCCCAACAGTAGCATTCACCATTCAGTGAGTGATTCACCATTTCTCTTTCCCTTCTGAGGACTGACATTGATGAATTAGGAATTCCACAATAGTGATGGCAGCTTGACTCTTCTTTTGATGTGTGACGAGGCTGCCCCTATTGTAGACCTATTGTAGAGGTTGGTGAATACATGAATGGATGGTTGGTTGCATGGATAGATGGCCCAGAATTTTAAAATATGCTGCTTACTGTAAATAGACTAAGTAGTCATTCTTATCTGTATGAATGTGCCACAAAATGTACCAATATTCTAGAGAGAAAATAACTCAAATCCAAGACTCTGCATGATAGTTATGTACCAAGCATATGTAAAGCACAACTGGCATGTGATTTATTGCTGAAGGATAGATTATGCCACCCTCAAATATGCCACTTTATTTATATTATTTTTCAGATGTAACAACAAATAGAGAGGCTTTCTCAAAACTCTCCTTATTTGCCTGAAGACAGATCCTCCAAAAGGTGTTCAGTTGTCATAAATCTCTTAGTAGTGTTTCATTAACCAGAAAGATTGATGAGAAAACTAGCAGATGATACCACACCTAGACACACTGTCATGAACTATCATACCTTTCTTATAAAAGTTCATTCAGTTTTCCTAAAAATAACTTAGTCTCCCTTAAGATACCATTCACCCTTCCCTTTCCCTATTAAGATGGCATTGAATCCTGAATTCTAACATCATCTATTTATCATTTTCCATGAGCATCTCCCATGTATACATGAGGTACACATGTTAATAACCTTTGCTTTGTTTTCTCTTGTGAATCTGTTATTCTAGGAGTCTCAGCTGAAAACTCAAATGGGCATAGAAACATTTTCTTCCCTTCTCCTGTCTTAAATTTGATCCAGAGGAAATTGATGTCTGTTTAGCATCAATTAAGCATCCACCTTTATTTGCTAGAAATTTATTTAGCTACCCAAACCAAATGGCTCATGTTGGAAGGTATAGAGGAAAGACTATTCCAGGAAGTGACCACTGCCAGACCTTCCTCCCAGATCCAGTTAAATTCAAGGCAGAAGATAGATTGGTTCACAAAAATCCCCTTAGAGACTAATTGATGCCTCCCCTGTGCTTCACATCATGCTGGTCTGGTTCCTGAACAGGCAAGCATGATAGGCACTTTACCCTTATCTGGGGTAGATGCTCTGTCTTATATAACCTGTTAGCTCCTGCCCCACTGCACAGATGATACTCATGGTTCTTGCAGTAGCCTGGGACATGCCTTGATCCATGAGTCAGCTGCCTCCCATATGCACCCCGATCAGGATCAAGCCTGCAACCTAGGCATGTGCCCTGACTGGGAATTGAACTGTTGAACTTTCGGTGCATGGGAAAATGTCTACTAATTGAGCCATACCAGCCAGGACTACATAAAACATTTTTATAACAAAAACATTGCTTGGGTATGTAAGAAAGGGCAGAGAAAAAGTCTTCATAACTATTAAACTTGTGAATCAATTTATAAAATAACAACAAGTTGTTATTATTTATATCATTACTAGAGTCCCCATGCACAAAATTCATGCAAGGGGCTCGGCCCTCATGGCCCTCGCTGCCTCAGCCCTTAGCATTCCCGTCTTTGTCTGGAAGGTCACCGGGACAGTCGTTTTGCTGTTCCATCTAATTAGTATATTAGCTCTCTATTATATAAGATATATAACGAAATGTTATAAAACGTGAAGAAACAAAGCAAAAATAGAAAATAAAGTCATAAATATGTATATCATATCTGATTCAATTTAAGAGTACAGCAAGAAAAATGACAGGACATGAATTATGGATAGAAATGATAAATACCAGCATTATAAATGATACATTATGATGGTGTGATGGGTTGTTTGTTTAATTTTTATTTGTCTATGTGGGAACAATAGGTTGCCACTATTTGGAGAAAAGTTTTCAAAACCATTCAGGCATGATTTACAATTCATTTTCTGCCACTTGGAACTCTAAGGCTTTGGGCTGGTTATTTGAAATCTTTGTGCCTTGGGGCACTTAATTATACAATGGATATCATAATACTCTGTTTCATATCTTTCTGAGGATTAAAAGATGCAATTGTTTGGACTATAGTATACACTCAATAAATAACTGTGGATAATAATACAATAAAATAATAAAAATAAAAATAGAGCACAGTGAATTCCAAGCTAATAAGTAGGAAGAAAAATGAAGATATTTAAGTATTTATAAGTTTAAACACTAAAAGTAAAAATTTATTGTCCTTGGCCTTCAAAAATAGCAGACTAAGACTTTAGTAAGTTCAATTAAAGAAGAGCAATACTTATCATAATAAAACAGTTGGATAGAAGTAGCATTATTAAAATGCCTATAGCTGATATTAATAGAACAGTCATAAGTATAAGTTGACCAACATTAATGCTTATGCACTGTTTTTACACATCTTAACATTATTGAGACTTTAGAACCCTTTTTGAGACTATTTCTTCACTCCCTTCCATTTCAAATACACTGTTTAAAAAAAGAAAAAACACTGCTTGCTAAGGAATAAAAACCTAAACATTATAAACCATGATTTCAGTAAAATAGTACCTTTTGGTATATTTTCTATCTTTAACCTTGACAATAATTAATGCCTGTGTCGGGAATAGAAAAAGTTAATTTCAGTGGAACCATTATTGATTTTCCTAGAGGATTCAGAATGTTATTTTCAAGGGCTCTATTGTTTTTTTTCCAAAAATTATATTGAGGTATAGTTTAAATTGATGCTCCTTAGCCTTGTTTCTCTTTTGCTGTTTAGTGCCTGATAGATAACTCGGAGTGAACTTTGTTTCAGTAAGAAAATCGTTCCTCAGATTTTCATCACAGCTATTTCTAAAAATGTGTGACTATGGTTTCCTATCTTATGTTTAAGTCCTTTATCCATTTTGAGTTTATTTGTGTGTATGGTGTAAGTTGGTGGTCTAGTTACATTTTTTTTGCATGTATCTGTCCAATTTTCCCAGTTTCATTTATTGAAGAGACTATCTTGACACCATTGTACATTCTTGCCTCCTTTGTCAAAGATTAATATTTGACAAATATTGAGCATAGTAGTGTGGGTCGATTTTTGGATTTTCTATTCTGTTCCATTGGTCTATATGTCTGTTCTTCTGCCAGTATCAGGCAATTGTGAGAACAGTGGCTTTGTAATACAACTTGAAATCTGATATTGTGATCCCTCCTATTTTGTTCTTTCTCAGGAATGCTGCAGCTATTTGGGATCTTTTTTTATTCCAGATGAATTGTTGGAGAGTTCTTTCTAGGTCTGTGAAATATGCTGTTGGTATTTTAATGGGGAGTGCATTCAATCTATAGATTGCTTTGGGTACTATGGACATTTTATGATGTTGATTCTACCAATCCATGAATACGGTATGTTCTTCCATCTGTTTATGTCTTCCACTATCTCTTTTTTCAGTGTCCTGTAGTTTTCAGAGTTACAGGTTTTTTATCTCCTTAGATAAATTTATTCCTAGGTATCTAACTTTTTTTGGTGTGATGGTAAATGGGATTTTTAAAATCTCTCTTTCTGTAACTTCATTATTGGTGTATAAATATGCCATAGATTTCTTGGCATTAATTTTGTACCATAAAATATATTAATATTTTAATATTAGAGGGATCTAGAGGCAGCAAAATCTCAGATATATGCCAAAGCAATATCTTCACTGATACAGCTCCTAGGGCAATGGAAACTGAAGAGAAAATAAACAAATGGGACTACATCAAAGTTAAAAGCTTCTGCACAGCAAAATAAACCATCAACAAAATAACAAGAAAGGCCACTGCATGGGAGAACATATTTGCCAATGTTGTCACCAATAAGGATTTAATTTCCAGCATTTACAGAGAACTCATACAACTTAGCAAAAGAAAGATAAACAATCCAATCAAAAAATGGGCAACAGACCTAAATAGATACTTTTTGAAAGAAGACAGAAGGCCAAGAGACACATGAAAACATGCTCAAAGTCACTAATTATCCAAGAGCTGCACATCAAAACAACAGTGTGGTACCATCTCACACCTGTCACAATGGCTATCATCAACAAATCAACAAACACCAAGTGCTGCCAAGGATGTGGAAAAAAAAGAACCCTAGTGCACTGCTGTTGGGAATGCAGACTGGTACAACCACTGTGGAGAATAGTATGGAGTTCCCTCAAAAAACTAAAAATGGCACTCCCATTTGACCCAGTGATCCCACTTCTAGGAATATATCCCAAGAAACTAGAAACGCAAATCAGAAAGGATATATGTACCTCTATGATCATAGCAGCACAATTTACCATAGCTAAAATTTGGAAACAGCCGAAGTGCCCATCAGCAGATGAGTGGAATATATCCCAAGAAATTAGAAACACCAAGCAGAAAGGATATATGCACCTCTATATTCAAAGCAGCATAATTTATCATAGCTAAGATTTGGAAACAGCCTAAGTGCCCTTCAGCAGATGAATGGATTAAAAAATTGTGGTACATCTACACAATGGAATACTACATTGTGGTAAAAAAGAAGGAAGTCTTACCATTTGCAACAGCATGGATGGAACTGGATAGCATTATGCTACATGAAGTAAGCCAGTCGAAGAAAGATAAATATCACATGATCTCCCTCATTTGTGGAATATAATGAACAACATAAACTGAAGAACAAAAACAGATCCAGAGACAGAGATGCATTGATCAGACCGTGAAACCTCAGAAGGAAGATAGGGAAGATGGGGGTAAAGGGGAGAGATCAACCAAAGGACTTGTCTACATGCATATAAGCCTAACCAATGGACAAAGACACCAGGGGAGTGAGGGCATGAGTGGGGTGTGTGTGTCAATGGGAGGATAAGGATGTGTATGTAATACCTTAATCAATAAAGAAAAACAAAGTGTGAGTACAAGGTGGTATCAAAGGTATGTAACACTTATTTGCTCTTAGAATAGTTTAATACACTACAAAAATATTGCTATATTGAAAGATTGGCATTTTAATTATTAAAGAATATTCAGGCCCTTGCTGGTTTGGCTCAGTGGATAGAGTATCGACCTGGGGACTGAAGGGTTCCAGGTTCAATTCTGGTCAAGGGCGCATGCCCGGCTTGTGTGCTCAATCCCCAGTAGGTGGCATTTAGGAGGCAGCCAATCAGTGATTTTCTCTCATCACTGATGTTTCTATCTCTCTCTCCTTCTTCCTTTCTCTCTAAAATTAATATATATATATTTAAAAAAAGGAATATTCAGTAGAATTATGGTCAATATGTTAAACTGAGCTGGTTGTCTTTCAATTCTTCATTTAAACACAGAAATTGAAAAAAATACAGTAAACACTAATTTAAAATAAGAATTAAGGCCACGATACCAAAAAGAAAGAAGCAGACTCAGCTGCAGCCACCGCCCCAGGTGCCCGAGCAGGAAGAGGCTGGGACCCTGCAGGACAGCCCCGCCTTCTGGGCCCTCCTCCCATGGCCAAGGGAAAGCCTGGTGACCTCAAGTCAGTTCTTCGCAGAGGTCCCCCAGGATCAAGGGGACTGGTAATTCCACCATGGCTGAGTCTCCCACCTCCTCCCTGGGGCAGGAGCCCAGTGTGGGGAGTCTTAGGCCCCAAGTCTCACCCTTACAGTCAAGGCTGGGGGGTCAGTGCTGAGCCTCCCTTTCTGGCCAGACCAAGGTAATCCCCCCAGAAGAGGCTTTCACACAGAACAGAGACATGCTCAAGGCTCCAAAACTGGTCGCTTGTCAAGAATACCTGCCCCCTCGAGGATGAACTCCAGGTTATGGAAGACAAATCGAATCGCCCTGAGGACACTTTGCCAAAAAGTCCACTGTCGATATGAGGACCTCTGTGCCTTCTACCCCCCAGGCATCAATGGACCTCCTCTGTGAGACTGCCTTCCCTGTGGTGCCGGAGGGAGCCCGTCACCCAGCGGCCATATATTTCCCACCCCATCTATCACTTCCCCCATTCTGGGTTCAGAGTTGTGTTTCATCACTGGGGTAGGTAGGCACTCTTTATGCTGATCCGGCCTCTGGAGACTCGCCTTCAGGCCCCCATCTCTGCTCCCTCGGCGGCCTCCTGGATCCTCTCTCCTCACCACTGATTGCCTCTTGTGTGTCTGTCCACTAGCCACAGTGCTGCCCTCAAGTCCTGAGCCTGGAGCAGCGACCTCCCACTCCCTCTGCTGCTTGTTTCCAGTCCCCCAGTGCTGGGCTGCTGGAGGAACCCTGGGTTGTCTGGCTGGGGTCCAGTTTGGAGGGAGGAGAAAGGAGGGAAGAGGGGAGAGGGAAAAAGGGGGAGGGGGGAGAAGGGAGAGGGGAGTAAGGAGGAGC
>JAAGEH010000005.1:23256779-23300478 GCA_011751065.1 Lasiurus cinereus
GGAGGAGGAGGAGGAGGAGGAGGAGGAGGAGGAGGAGGAGGAGCCGCCGCCAGGAGACCAGAAGGCTTGTCAACCTTAATTGCTCTGAAAGGTCATAGCTAATCACTTACTGTTTAGTTGAAATATTGTTAGCTGAAGCAGCCTCTACCTGTTTGTTTCATGTTAATTTCTGTTTTTGTAATTTCCTGCCTAAAGGCTATGGGTGTGTCCCAAAGTCTTAATAAAAGGGAGAAAAAGGCCAGAGCAAGTGATAGTCCTTTCCACTAGGAGGGCTCCCGCCTGGCCCCCCAATATCGCCAAGTTAATGTTTTCTAGTCTCTCTTTTCATTTGCGTGCAGCCTCCTCCAGAGGCTTGAACCAGGAACCCTGAACCACGCGGGATGTGGAAAGAGGTTCCCATATCTGGTGCCCAACAGGGGACGCAGAAAGAGGTGCCCACATCTGGTGCCCACATCTGGCACCTGACCGTGGGACGTCTGGAGGAGAAGGTATTTTTCACCTAAGAGCGAAGGAAGGAAAATTCACCAAGGAAAATGGTGAGGGAAAATTCACCTAGGAAAATGTGAGGGGAATTCAACGTACACAAAGCCCACGGATTAACTGCAGAGTCACGATCTGTAAGTAGGGTGGGAACGTCTTTTGCAGCCAGGCTAATGGGGAAGAATTAGGTTATAAATATAAAGTAAACTTTATTATAGACTTTTGGTTTGCATGGTTAAATAATGTGGTTTCTTGTTCAAATTAAAATCTTAGTTTGCATTTGGAATCTGAAATCTGTAATAAGTGAAACTCCACTGCTGAAACCGCCTCTGGTGTGGAGAAATTCAAAGGTGGCAGGAGAGGGCAAGGCTCTCTGCTCTCTTGCAATGAGATTACTTAAGGTTTCGTTTAAAAATTATAGAAGAACTTGCAGGGAAATGCAAATATTGGCCAAATTAGGTGCTAGTTATTACTTCAGAAAGCGAAAATGAAAGAAAAAAATTAAGATTTATTTTTTATCTTTTAAGCATGAAAAGAAATTCGGCCAGATCTGTTACTGATGCTTTCGCCCAAAGCAAGCAGGATGTGGGGAAAGGGAGAGACAATGTGGCAATCCAGTATGAAAGCCCACTCTCTCTGAATGCTAATCTGAAGTCTCTTTTCTCGCCATGAGAAAGTTATAAAAATTTAGATATGTGTCTGGAATTTCTGTACTCGTGAGGAGAGAAGCCCGGCTTAAAAAGAAATGCGTGCAATTGTCCACCTTTTTGGACATATTAGACAGGGTTTTAAGCTGGAATCTCTCCGTAAAAGCTGCAGAAAAAGAAAAACCCAGAACTGGTCTTTATTTTTTTTTAAGGAAAATGGCATAAAGGAACCAAAAGGAGAAGATTTTGTGTTAGTAATCAAGGTTTTCAGCTAAATGCAAATTAAATTGGGAGAAAATAAAATAAAATTTCTCTAATTAGGAATTCAAAATATGTTGTTTATTGGTCTAATTAAAAAAGAATTCTGTGATTTCCAACTGAAAAACTTTAATATAAAAAACAGTTTAAAGATATAATTGATATTTTAAGATAATTATAAAAAGTATTGTAATCTTTAAATCATATATGAATATATATATTTGATGGTTTTTTCCATGTTAAAATTTCAAGGCTTTAACAGAGATGATTCTTGGAAAGCTCCATGGGCCCGGAGTAATACAAGAAATTTGTTCTCTCTTCTTAAAGGAAATCTTTTTTAAATTTAACCTATCTAATATATTGAAATTGCATGGAAAACTTTATCAAATAAGAATTAATAACTATATTTTAAATGTTGTGAAGGTTTGGGCCTCTAAGAAGGACACAAGGAAGTACTCTAGGGAGAGGTGTAAACACTCAGCCTCTGAGAGATCCAATCTCTCGGTGTTCTAGATGTCAGAGAGGTAACCATTGGGCCAAACAGTGTAAATCAAAATTTCATAGAAATGGGCAGCCTCTAGATCAACCACCGGGAAATGGCAGGAGGGGTGCCCCCCAGCCTCGTTATTTAGGATAAAAGTTAAAAGGAAAGATCCCGAATCTGGTTTATGGAAGGGACCCAATCCATTTATTAACCTTTGGGAGAGGGTATGCTTGTATATTTCAAGAAAATTTTTCCAAACCCGTGTGGATTCCTGCTAGAAATATTAAACTGCAACAGGGATCCAAGAGAGAAACTAGGCAGACTAATAAGGACCTTGTGCCTGGAGCCCACCATGCAGCTGCAGACAATCAGCTACCTCAGCCACAGAGAGTAGCGACTCCAAGCAATCTATTGATGAGGAGCAGGAGTAGGAAAAGCGAACAACAAACAGCCCGAAGGCCACCAGGAGCATGGTAAAGAGGACAGTACAGACGCCTAAGAACGTTTTTCTTGCAATGTCAACAATTATCAGCTGTATGGTAATATTACCTGGGGCACATGGGGAAGTATTTTTGACTTATGTTCCTGACCCTTCATGGGTAAGAACCCTTAGGTATGCTGATTCCCCTGCCTCTTGTAGTCTCTAAGAAGGGCAAAATTAAGTAACTAAATATTTATTAAAATTCCCACATTAGAATTTAAAGTAACAAAAAGCCCATAGCCACCTGTATTCTTAAGCTAGAGGCGGGGCAACATTTGTGGCTTGTGAATCAGACATAAACATTTACTAAATTTGCTTTGCCTTTTAAATTAAGATACCTACTTTAATTAATAAATTAGTCTTTTAAATAAAAATCAAGGTTTTCAGCTAAAAAAGCCAATGTCTTTGTAAGCAATTTAAGTATTCTAATAAAGTAACTAAGACCTTGTCTATACAAAAAGCAATTGGTAGCCAATTTGAAATTGAATTGCCATGGCCTAGAACAAAGAATATCCTTACATGATATTATTCTACAACGTCATTATAATTTTTTGACAAATATCCCAAACAAACTTACAATCTAATTCTTTGAATGTTTGGTAGCAATTTTAAAAAGATCATGAAAAGAATTAAGGCAGTGAGAAGGCACTTGAGCATTCTATATTGGCTTTTCTTGCTCTTTTTGCCAAGAGGGACCCTCCCACAGCTGTTGCCTGAGCTTTCTGTTCATGCTGAGGTTGAAGCCTCATGGTGGCTGGTACCATGGATCTGTCTCTCACTCAGTGGTATGAGCTGGGCCCTCCCTGGAGAAGAAACCTGGGTTCCCCAAGATATGTGATCAGTGCCGGGGCCCGCCAGCAGGCGAGGGGATCCCAAGGCAGGTGCTGGGCGTGGAGGCCACAGGGGCATAGGCTACCAAGGAGATGGAACTGAACCTCACATTACCCTGCTTGGCCCCGGAGGATAGCTGGTTAGCCAGTTACATGTAAGATTCCTCAGAGGAGGAACAACCTAAGACAGGCACAGTCGCAGAGGGGCCATCAGGAGAAAACTTGGGGATCAACAGAGGTGAGGCACAGATCCTCACCCCCCCAACATTGCAGGGGCTTGAACCTTCGCCCCTTCTGAGGGAGGTCTCCTGCCCCATGGCTGCTTCACTTCCCACGCCCAGCTCCCATCAGGACCCAGGTGACAAGACAGGGATTTGGCCCAGCTCAGTTCAGGACACAGGTGACAGACAAAGCTTTGGTGCAGCTCAGATCAGAGACTTGGCCAACAGCTGCCCTATATTCTAAATCCAGCCTAACACCTAACAGGAATGCTCAGGGCCTGCTCAAGAATGCAAATAATCCTTTCCACTAATATTTACAGGGTAAAACTAAGATTGTTGTTAGAATATTAAATTTGACAATAAAATAGTAGTTAAGTTTTCAAATTAATTTAATTGGCTAATTGAAATAAGTGAATAGTCAAGAAAATTTAATTGTACTGGAAAAAAGTTGTTCCTAAACTATTAACTAAAATTTCTATTGGTAGTTCATTGCATGGTAAAATTACTTAACATGCAATAAACATAAAGCAGTTGTATTTGCATTATAAAAATTTTCCAAAAGCCTCCTAATAATTAAATCAAAAAAAGGAGGGATAGTACATAGGAAAAGTATCCTGTAAGCAAATTACATCTAGAAAATTTTTTTTTACTTAACAGCAAGACACCCATGAAAAACATACATAGTATCAAAATAAGCCAAAGGAAAATCATTTGGGCAAAAAATAAATAGGATTCCAAGTCAAATTTATAGAAAAAATTCCTTTACTAACTTTTGGTCGAGAATATGTTTGTATATTTTCAGAAAAAACACCTCCAAGACCATGTGAATTCCTACAACAGAGAATGCTCCAGCTATGAATACAAGAGGAGAAACAGTCCAGAGATGGAAGATGCTAATGACGCCTTGAAATCCTAGCAGTCAGCAACTGTGCATCGATGCAGGTTGCCCAGGACCAAACTAGAGAGCGTCGGACCTGCATTGCCACCATTTGTCCACCATCCAGAACTGAAATATCATTACTAACATGTACACTCAAAAAACTGTTGGACATGGAAATTGGGACTCAAAGGATTGTTGGCCCAGAATGAAACTTACTACTTATTCATTTCATGAAACTACAGACTTATTCATTTACCCCTTAGCATAGCCATTGTTGCTTGTTTTATTTTTTGTTCGTAATGTTTATTTCTAGTCTGCAGATGCAAGATTTTTTAGAGCAAAGAAAACGGGGGAGATGTCAGAAACCAAACATTGTCTCACTATGAACCGGAGACCAGAAGGCTGGTCAACCTTAAATGCTCTGAAAGGTCAGAGCTAATCACTCACTCTTTAGTTTAAACATTGTTAGCTGAAGCAGCCTCTATCTGTTTGTTTCATGTTAATTTCTGTTTTTGTAATTTCCTGCCTACAGGCTATGGGTATGTCCCAAAGTCTTAATAAAAGGGAGAAAAAGGCCAGAGCAAGTGGTAGTCCTTTCCACTAGAGGAAGGCTCTCACCTGGTCCCCCAATATCGCCAAATTAATGTTTTCTAGTCTCTCTTTTTGTTTGCATAAGGCCTCCTCCAGAACCCGAACCCTGAACCGGGAACCCTGAACCACACGGGACGTGCAAAGAGATTCCCACAAGAAGGAGAAAGGAGAAAAGGAGAAAAGGAGAAAGGAGAAGAATTAAAAGAAAATACCATGAAGGAACTATCTCAGGTTCCAACCATAAGGAGGTTGGAACAATTTTGTTACCACCAACCAGACTATCAATATTTAAGAATGCATATCAAATGGTAGGTAATAAACAAGCCAGACTGGGAAAGAGATGCATTGCTCTTCTGCAATATAGGCTCGGAATAGACTCCTTTAAATCTAGAAGTCAGAAAAGTCTGTACCATTGTCAAATAGAGCTTAAAAGTAAATGGCACATTAGCTCAGGGATATTAAATACACATAGGCCACTGACCTAGCATTATGAATGAACTAGAGGCATCTGAAAGCAGAGTCCCTAGTCCCACTTTCCATGTGATGCAAAATATCCAAGCAAACAAATTATCACAAAACTGGCCTAACACATACACAAAATAAAGCTGAAAAATTACATATTTAGTATTCCACATTATATACTGAAAGGTGAATGTTTCTTCACTCATGGATATACTGTATATATTTCTTACATTAAAAAATGACACAACAAAAATTGACATTGTTAGAAGCTTGCACACTTGTAACATGAGACATATGAGAATGCTTATAGTATTTTTATTAATAGAAAAAACTAGATACAGTTCAAAAGTAATCAAAAGTAGAATACATAAATTATGGTATGTTCATAGAAGAGATTATTTATAGAAACAAAAAATATAAGCAACAACTTCAAGTAAAAACTTAGATTAATTTACAAAACAATTTTGAAGAAATAAGTATAATATTGAGGAAAGTCTTACATTGCATGAAACTAATCATAAATCTAATTGTATACATTTAAAAATTATCTTTATTGTTGAAAGTATTACAGATGTCCCCATTTCCCCCACATTGACTGCCCCCTAGGCCTTCAATGCACCATTGTCTGTATCCATAGGTTATGCATATATACATGTAAAGTCTTTGTTTAATCTCTCTATCCCCATCCCCACCCCTGCCTTCCCTCTGAGATTCATCAATGGCAAAGCTAAACAATAAATTTTAGAGAGGTAGAGTTATGAAGTAAATATTAAAGAAAATAAGGATGATTGTTAACCATACAGGTGAGCTTGAGGTATCTCAGAGGAAATGGATGTGGATTTTGTGATTGGGTTGCAATAAATTTAAATGATAATAAGCTAGAGCCTTTAAAAGGCAGTGATAAAAACTCTCATTACTGGGAGGATGGAGTAGGCATTCCCTTCCCTATTTGTCTTTCTAAGTACCACTGAAAGCCCTGAACATTACATATACAACAAACATAAAGGTCATCTTGAAAGGTGGGAAAAAAACATATTGTTAGTGACATGGGCACAGGAGGAAAAAGAAGTTAACTCCCTGTATTTTCATGTTTCATGTATCCTAGACTTGCAGTTAAGAAGCCTGCCACCTGCAAATGCCAATCGACACAGATAAAAAAGTTGTCCAGCAAGAACTACTCTCTCTCTAACCAAAGGAGCAAGATAGGACAAACGTAGCAAGACAGACCACTTTTAGATAATAACCATTCTACTCCATTCTCATGGTACAGGAAAAACTCTGGCCCTATTTCCACTTAATATGACAAAGGTCAACTGGGGTACCTTCTGTAATAATCACCTCAATGTCTGTGGTGGTGATAAAAGTCAAATTTAGGACTGTGAATTTCTTCCCTGCCAGCTGATATTAAGCCCTGTTATCCATGCTATGGTGCCATTGGAACTGAAATGTGGTGGCTGGGTACCAGTTCTTTGTCTTGAGAAACCAAAGAATGGATTCAAGGACAAAAATGATTGGTAGAAACAAAGTTTATTGGAGGATAGACAGACATCCTGCTGCAAGAGAGAAGCAGGGAGGGAGCCCAAAATGGGTTACCTCTTTAGTTCTTTGTTTAAGGATATTCATATACCCTCCTAATTTCTGATCGGCCCCTTCAAAGAATTCTGACAATATCCAATTATTTCAAAGCTCCAGTTCCCTCTTGTGGGGGGACCTGATCAAGGACTGCCACTTCAGGTCTGAGGTAACGTTACTGTTCCCGCCTAATAGGGTCAGGTTTTCCCCTCTCATCCGGGCTCCTGCCTAGCTGGGTCTAGTTCTAGGTCCTTTATTTGTCCCCATGTCTGCAGAACTCTTCTTCCTTCGCTCCCAACCCTAACCCCTGTGGTACCTGTCCCTGACTGAATCTCTGACCCTCTTTCCTATCTCCTGATCATGAAAACCACATAGGGAACCTACATTTCACTCCCATCAGTCATGAGGAGTGATCTGCCTTAGGCTTCAAGAGAAGGTGAATGAATGGAGAACCTGAACTTCTGTGTATCGGGTGGTTTCTCTTATTCTTTCATCAGAGCATTGTCAGAGAAAGCCAGCTTTAAAAGAGAAGCTAAATAAGTTAAAATATCTCAAAACATAATATGAATGTCCAAGTTTTAATTGAAAATCATTCATCATATCAAGAACCAGAAAGATATAAAATTGAATAAATAAGTACAATAAATAGTAGCCAACATTGAGAAAGATAATGGAGAGGTTAGAATTACAAAGACTTTAAAGCAGCAATGATTGCAATGCTTCAGTAAGCTTTTATGAAGATGATTGAAACCAATGAAAAAATAAAAGGACTCAGCAAATATAGAAAAGATCTCAGCTATAAATAGAAGATCTGAAGAAGAATTTAATAAAAATTTTAAAACTCAAAAAGAAAAAATATAGAAACCAGAATATACAGCTGAAAGGATTAGAGAAATGGAAAATAAAAAAAATAACAAGTAACTAATCTAACAACAGAAACCAGACTCAAAAAAAAAAAAAAAAAGAGCAGAACTTCAGGGATCTATAGCATGAAAGTTCTATTTATTTATTTTTTTTGTATAATTGGAGTCCCAAAGGTAAAGAGAAAGAGGGTCAAGGCCAAAAGCACTCAAGAAAGGATGACTAAAAACAACCTGAATTTGTCAAACGACATAAACCTACAGATATAAGAAGATGAGAAAACCCCTATGTAAATATAAACTCTATAAAATCCACACTGACACATCATTATCAATTTATCTATGTGTTTTTAAACAAACAAACAAACAAAATACCTTAAAAATGAAAAGAGGGAAGAAATAAGACCTATGAGACCTCACCTTTAGGGAAAACTAGTGTGAATGACAGTAGATTTCTTACCAGAAACCATAGAAGTCAGAAATGGCACAATATTTTTCATTAGCTGAAAAGGAAGGAATTGTCAACCACAACTTATATTCTACAAAAATAGACTTCAGTAATGAAGGAGAAATTAAGACATTTTCAGGTGAAAAAAACCCCACATAGTTTTCTACTAATAGACATGAAGCTAAAAGAATGGCTAAAGGAAATTCTCTAAATAAGAAAAAAAATAAGAGAAGGAGCATTGAAACACCAAGACAGAAAAAAAGAACAGAGTTAAAAAATATATCCAAGCCCTAATTGGTTTGGTTCAGGGGATGATAGAGTGTCAGTCTGCAGACTCAAGGGACCCAGGTTCAATTCTGGTCAAACTTGGTTGTGGGCACATACCCAGTAGTGAGTGTGCAGTAGGCAGCTGATAGATGTTTCTCTCTCATTGATGTTTCTAACTCTCTATCCTTCTCCCTTTCTCTCTGTAAAAAATCAATAAAATATATTTAAAAAATATATATCCAATAACTTAGTATTACTATCAACCAACAGGAGAAAATAGAACACTCCATCCAACAAATAAAAGATAACACATTTTTTTCAAGTGCTCAAGGAATATTTAAAAGGGTAGATTACACACTGGCCCATAAAACAAACCTCAACAAATTTAAAAGAATTGAAATCATATAGAGTTATCCAACCATGATGGAATCTGACTAGAAATCATAAAGTTAATAGGAAAAACTGCGAAAATGTGGAAACTAAATAGCAAACTTCCAAATAACCCATGGGTCAAAGAAGGAAGTCCCAAATGAAATTAGAAAGTACATTGGATTAAATGAAAATAAAATACAGCACATAAAAAAGTATGGATCACAGCTATGGCAGTGTTGACAGGTACTATTATAGCCCTAAATACATATGTTATAAAAGGGAAAAATTATTAAATAAATAATATAAGCTCAGACCTCAAGAACCTAATTTATGTATTAAAGTACCATATTTTTCGGCGTATAAGACAACCCCCAACTTTTCCAGTTTAAATATGGAGTTTGGGATATACCCGTCCTATAATCTGATACCTGGCGTATAAAATGACCCCTGACTTTTGAGAAGATTTTTCTGGGTTAAAAAGTTGTCTTATACGCCAGAAAATATGGTAATTCCAAAGCAAGTAGCATGAAGTAATCAAGAGCAGAAATCAATTTTAAAAGTCAATAGAGAAAATCAATAAAACAAAGAGCTACTCTTTGAAACAATAAAGTTTACCAATGTATACTAAGATTGACAAATAAGGAAAGATAAAAGATACTAATTATCAATAGTGGGAAGAAAACAGAGGCTATAATTATAGTAGTTAGTAATCAAAATTTTAAATAATTGATTTCATAATTAAATATTTTTTAAAAATGAAACTCAGTTCAAGACGGTTTAAATGGAGAATTTAAGCAACTATTGAAAGATAAATTATCAAATTCTATATACTCATTTAAAAAAAATAGAAGATAGGATACTTTCTAATTCATTTTTGAAGCTGATATTACCATTATACTAAATTAGACAAAATATACACACTTGGAAGGAAGGAAGGAAGGAAGGAAGGAAGGAAGGAAGGAAGGAAGGAAGGAAGGAAAAAAGGAAGGAAGGAAGGAAGGAAGGAAAGAAGGAAGGAAGGAAGAGAGGGAGGGAGGGAGGGAGGGAGGGAGGGAGGGAGGAATTCAGGTCAACATTGCTTATAAATACAGATGTGAACTCATTTTTGAGTTCAACATTCATTTAAGATAACAACACTCAAAAACAGACTAGAGGAAAACTTCAATTTGATAAAGAACATTTACAAAACATCTGTAGTTAACATGATATTTAATAGCTAAGACTGAATCATTCCTTACATGACATTGCTCCTGTCCAAAATGTCCATGAGCATATTTGGCCCACATAAATGATCCTTGATATTTGATCCTGTCTAAAACATTCATGCTTAGAAAACTTACATGGGTTCAAACAGCCAAACACATTTACTGTACTTTTGGCTTAAAGGAGTAATATATAAATAGTACTAATTCTGTTGGTTCAATAACTGTGTTATGGTGGCTTAATGCCAATAATAATCCTATTTACTTTGTAGTTTAACAGGTAATGGCACATGAGGTGAGATAGATGAGTCGGCATGAATCAAATGTCTCATGGACATTGCAAAGGACGAAATAAAACAGGTTCTATTTTCAGATGATATAATTGTCTATAGAGAAATTCCAAGTAATGTTTAAAAAAAATACTCCTAGGACTTAGGACTTTCTTGTGAATTCAGCAACTTAAGAAAATATACAAAAATCCATTGTATTTCAAAATATTAGCAACATGTACATGGATACTGATATTAAAAATAGAATGGAATTTGTAACTGTTACATCAGAATAAAAGTTAAAAATATAATTTAAAAAATGGAAGCGTAAGAGCAATATAAATAACAAAGGTAACTGAGGGAAAAAATCACACAACTTGATTTTTTAAAGAGGTATTATGGAGAAAGTTTCTTATCATCAAACTTTCTTATCATCAAAACCACCATAAGGTGTTTCCTGGAACTTGATGATCTATATAATAAATAGGTAATATGAATTGATCCTAATGGTGTCACAGTCATGACCATTCAATAGGCTGTGCATGCACAGGAGCTGGTGGGCAGGGACGGGGGTGGGGCTTATACCACTGGGACATGAGGTGGCCCCCCTAGCAAAGGCATGAGCAGGCCTGCAGCAGACCCCTCCTGGAGGGGGGCTTCAAGACAGACTGTGGTGGCCACCCCAACCCTGGCAGAGCATGCACAAGCATGTGGTGCTGCCTAGCCTGGTAGGGGGAGGGGTGTCAGGATAGGGGTGGGGCCTCAGCTGAAAGCTCTCAGCACTCCTTCTTCGGGGTCTGAAGGCATGGAGAGGAAAGGAGAGCATGTAGGTAGTTAGGGGGATCATGCAAGGATGGGAGAGTAATTAGGCAGTTAGGGGGATCAGGCCAGGAGGAGAGAGCAGTAGGGCCATCAGGCCAGCAGGGGATTAGTTAGGGGCATCAAGGAGGCAGGCAGATGAGCGCTTAGGAGCCAATGTTCTGGATTGTGAGAGGGATCCCAGATTGGAGATCCCTCCCCTCCACCCCCGTGCATGAATTTCATGCACTGGGCCACTAGTATTAATATAAAGTGTATAGGAATTACAGAGAGTATGAGTGAAATAAAAAACAAGTCTAAAAATTTTAAATGAAAAATAAGAAAGAAAATTAACATGTAAATATTTGTCTATCAGATATCAAAGTGTTTTATAAAGTTTTCATAATTAAGATAATGTGGTATTGGCTGAAAAAAATGCCAAATGATTAGTAGAATAGAATAGAGAGCCCAGAAAATGTCAAAGGTGTCCATACTTGGTATATGTGAGAAATGGTATTACTTAGAGAGCAACTGTATTGATGAGCTTCTCAAAACATTTAGAGTAGTAAAACTAATTTTCTACATGAAAAAAAAGAGTAAAATACATAAAACAGACAAAAACAGTAACCCACAAACAAATAAAACTCACAATGATTTATAGTACATGAAAAGTGTATTATAACATTTCAGTATAACAATCACTTGTCAATGAATACATTTTAAAATGTTAGCATTAACAGGAAATCATGAAAAATTCAATTACAGTAAACTTCATTTGTCAAATAATACTATAGAGAGAAAATTGGGGGGTACATTTTCTGAGGGAAGGTAATTGCAACACGTTAAGTTTACAAATAATCTAGGTCTAAAAAATGTAAGAACTGTCTATTCAGGGCAAACCTATACAAATAGACAAATATGAGTTGGCTTCCTCTACAGTGAGGTATCATTTGATATCTGATAGATTTATAGAAATAAAGAAGTATGACCCTGCCACATCCAGCAAAAATGTGCAACAGGAACCACTTGTACCACAGGCATTCCAACAGGCACAATTCATTCAGTGTAGCAGTGGGTAGAGTGCTTCTCTGAATGCAAAGAAGTAGAACTGGTGGATAAAAGTGGTGGCTAAATCATGGGTAGCCTTGAAATACAATGAATTGTATCCAAAGGCAATGAGGGGTATTTTAAGAAGAAAAGTGACATATCAGTATTATGTTTAAAAAAACAGGAGGTGGCTTAAAGGTTAAATTAAAGAAGGGCAAGAAAAGAGGAAATAGTGAGCATTCCAGTAATAGGGGGTGTTTAAAATTGAATAAAATAACAATTATTAGTATAAAAACAAAATTAGTTTTCTAATCTTAAAGTTTTGACATAGTTGCAAGTATTTT
Organism: Lasiurus cinereus; assembly: GCA_011751065.1. NCBI lineage: Eukaryota > Metazoa > Chordata > Mammalia > Chiroptera > Vespertilionidae > Lasiurus > Lasiurus cinereus. Next base: position 23,269,293 of record JAAGEH010000005.1, read on the forward strand.
AGTACTAATTATGAACTTATATTATTATGTAACAGGAATAAAGAAAAATCCATGAAGCAGCTTCTAATCATGTACTTGTTTTCCAAAAATAAATTATTTGATTAGAGCTTTGCTACTAACTTAAGAATTTTTAATTGATGACTTATGGCCTAAAGGAAAATTTACCCAGCTACATAGTAAAACAATTGTGTAATTAGTAATAATTTAATAACTGAAGTAACAATTTTCCAATTATATTTAAAAGGTTTCTTAGATTAACTTTATTATACTTTAAATAATTTTAAATTTCTCTTAACTATAAAGCTTTTATAGTTAAGAGAAATTTAAAATTTCTAGAGGTCTGGTGAATGAAATTCATGCACAGGGTGGGGGAGGTTGTTACCCTTTAGCCCAGCCTGCACTCTCTTCAATATGAGACCCCTCAAAGGATGTCCAACTGCCCGTTTAGGCTCAATCCCACCCCTGCCAGCCTGATTGATGCCTAACTGCTCCCCTGCCAGCCTGTTTGACCCTAACTGCCCTCCCCTGCAGGCCTGGTCCCCCCCAACTGCTCTCCCCTGCAAGCCTGGGTCCACCCCAACTGCCCTCCCCTGCTGGCCTGATCACCCACAACTGCCCTCCCTTGCAGGCCTGGTCCCTTCCAACTGGCCTCCCCTGCTGGTCATCTTGTGGTGGCTGTCTTGTGTCCAAATGGGGGCAGTCATCCTGTGTGTTGGAGTGATGGTCAATCTGCGTATTACTCTTTTATTAAATAGGATAGAGGCCTGGTTCATGGGTGGGGGCCAGCTAGTTTGCCATGAAGGGTGTCCCAGATCAGGATGGGGGTTCCCATGGAGTGTGGGGCAGCCTGGGTGAGGGGCCTATGGTGGTTTTCAGGATGGCCACGTTCCCCAGGCAACCCAAGCAGAGGCCCTGGTATCTGGGACTTATTTATCTTCTACAATTGAAACTTTGTAACCTGGAGTGGAGCTAAGCCTTCTGCTCGCTCAGTGGCGGCAGCCATTTCTGTTGGAATTTATTTATCTTCTATAATTAAAACTTTGTAGCCTTAACCGGAGGCCTGGGGTGGCCAGAGTGTGTGTAAAGCTTGGCTTCCTCCATCGCCAGGGCAATGCAAGCCTCCCTTCAGTTCTCTCTGTGGCAGTAGCCATCTTGGTTGGGTTAATTTGCATACTCACTCATGATTGGATGGTGGATGTGGCTTGTGGATGTAGTGGAGGTGTGGTCAATTTCCATATTACTCTTTTATTAGATAGGCTAGGAAACAATATAATTGCCTCCTCATTAATCATAAAATTCAGTAGTTATTTTCTCTAATTAATATTCATGTACTTTTATATTTCATATAAATCCCATTTAAACATAACATTTTGGCGATATATTACAGACTATATAAAAAGATAACTGAATACAGCAAAAATGCAAACTGTTAGAAAATCTTATCTCCATATCTCTGTTCTCTATTTTGCTATGATAAGGCATTTCACTCTCTTAGGCATTTTGGTTTTATCCTTTTGCTTATTGTTTTATAGGTGAAAGATGACTTTCATATATAGAGCAATCGTGTTTTCATCGACTTTCCTAACTTTGGGGAAGGGTGAGGAGGCACAAAATGACATTCTCCTCATGCCACTCTTGCCTGTATCAGGAAGGAAAATCTTTTCAAACTTCTGTAGCAGACTTTATTTACATCCTTACCCACCCCTGACCAATCTCTAATACAGGAATAGGTTCACAATGATTGGCTCAGGCAAATCATGACATGTTCCTTGGAACAGGACATACTACTTCTCAAACAAAATTGACTGGAAAAAATGTTATCTGCAATAGAAATTATGTTGGCCTATGGGAGAGAGGATAACTAACATTTCTAGAAGGTTCATTCATACTGCTATATATTTTGCTTTTTCTATTACTTTAAATGTTAACACCTTTAAAAGTTTTAATATATTTAAGTCCTGAAATGTTAATTCATTAAAATTGGAATTCAATAAAAAATTTTGTCAGAAGTTCGTTGAAAGAGCATAAGGTATAGGCAGCAATTTAGAATCTTTTGGATTTAAAAATGATTTGATTATCATTTTAGTTTTCAGAGTATGACTGCCAGTACAAATTAAAAGTTTCAAGAAATATACATGAGAGGTGTACATCTTTTGAGGGACCAATTACAAAATCTAAGTTTCAGTACTAACAAAAAGAATAATAAAAGTAAATTTGAAAACAGTAGTGTGAACTTAGATAAAACAAACACTGATTAAATCATTTTTCATTATATTTATTGTTTCCTTTCTAATCTTTAGATATAGAGTTTATACTCCTTTGTACTCCTCAGCTCACTGCTCACTTCATTTATATATTCATTCAAAGCTATTCCTTTTGTATTTAATTTCCTTTGTTTTATATTATTTAATTACATTTAATTTTATTTTATTTCCCATTTTATTCTGTCTGCTACCCTGAACACTTCCTTCCCCTATGTACCTACTCTCTTTATTTAATATCCTCTGAAATACACATGAAATCTTATCAAATACTGAGTGTTGCTGAGTGCATATGTTGGAATATACAGATATATTTACTTGAGTTATATTACTTTACTTCTCTTTAAATCTCAACACTAATGTTTTGAGATATACCCATGCTTCTTTGTATGTTTCTATGTTTTTGCTTCTTACTGCTCAAAAGCAGTCCACTTACATATATTATTTATTAATGGCCCAGTACACAGATTCATGCACATTGAAAATAAATTAGAAGAAATATTTTAATATTTTTATTCACCCTTTATCTATAATACAAGTGTCAACTAAATTCATGATCAGCAATGAAAGATCAAAACACATGTGTGTAACTGTCGCCAGCGAGAGCTTTATATGTATCGTGAATGCAAGAGTCAACTTAGCCTTTAATATATATAGAATAAACTTGCTTAATTAGACCTGCTTTCTGATTTAGCTGAACTTTTTCCAGCTCAGTAAGCACCCCAACTTCTCTTTCTGGTAATTGACAGCAACACAGCAGTAAATATCAACATGAAGATTATTATTGTAGATCACACAGGGAGAACAAAGGGTGAAATATTTAACTGCTGCAGTATTTCATTATATTCTGCGCACTGAGAGAACCTGAAATCATTTTCAAGGTCCACCATTTCTTACTTCTTTTCAGTCAAGTAAAATTTCTAAATCTCCATTTTCTGGCTAATGAAAAGAGAATAGGATTCCACCAAGTCTCCTATCTACCTACTCCAGGATTTCTGTGAGGATCAAATGAAATGAGGCATGGTAAAACACTTCACAGACATTTCATTAAAGAGTAAAATGTTGCCACCTGGCAATAAAGCAAGTCATGTTTCTGGGCTGAAGAAACTGCAAGGTTGCCAGTTACTAGGGAGATGAAACTGGGTGTTGCTATGTGACATCATTACCTGGTGCACACAGCGTGTTTCTGGGCTGGGCTGAGCAGGGCTGTGGACCATATTTTGTGCCAGGAGGTCTCAGCAGTGTTAGCTGTGATTTGGTAGGCTGTCACTCTGAGGTGGTGGCAAGGCCTGAGTCCCACTTTGGGGAAGCCGAGTGTTGCTTTGTGAGCACCAGGTCCGCGGTGCCATTTCCCTGTAAATGACCATTGCTCATCACAGCATCTCCTGTGTTGAGCGCCTGCCCCATGGTGGCCAGTGCACGTCATAGCAACTGGACGCATACTTAGCATACTTTTATATATATGGATGCATTCTCCTTGTAATGCTAACTTTTGAAGCCTCATTGTTATAAAGAATGATGATGTAATATACCTTTACACAAGGGTGAGGTTTCAGTTGTTTTTTGTTTGGTTAAGTGGGATAATTTACCCATGCGTGGGATTAGTTTTGTATCAATCAGTATAGGGTGAGATATCACTAAGTGAATTTAGAAGATGGTTTTTAATACAGAGAATTAGGTTAACAAAAGCCTTCAGGGCTTGATATATAATATCAGGAAAGACAGATGTTAGCTCTCCAATGCCCTCCTAGCTTCCATGGCATCAGAAAAGGATAACTCACTGGATAACTCACTGGAAGACATTGCAAGGCTGTTGGAAAAACTTCACATCTGCTGGGTTCCATACCCGTGTCTTTGGCAGTCACAACAGCCCCTTCTACCTTCCAAATTACATGTCACTTCTCCTTGTTGGAGAAATCTAAACAACAAATAACATAGAAATAAATTTTGAAAAATATATTCCCATATTCCATCTTCTGTGATATAGGGGAGAATACAGAAGAGAGTGGAGATTACAATGTATTTCTAAAACACAACATTAAGCTTAAGCACTTATACAAGTGGCTGGCCATTTTACATATTCTTGGGAAAGCCTAAAATTTACTTTCCTGTGTGCTTGCCATATACAGGAAATGAAAGCTATTTCTGCCATTCAAGGCAGATGAAAAGTAGAATATATGTCATCTCTGTTTCTCTAATTTTTTGTTATCGTATCAATTCTAATGCTTGTTAGATATTGAGGCTTATATTTCTAACTGATCATTCATATGTATGGACTCTTATATTGGTCTTCCTAATTATTTTTAATAGATGATTACGTTTTAGATATTAATGTCTTGGCCATTTTAGATGTCATAAATATCTTCCCCCAGTCACATTTCTCTCTTAACATCAATTAATGTCTATTTAATAGAAATCATTATTAATCATAAGGTTTGTAACTTTTGTGTCCTTTTAAAAAATTACTTCTCTAGCCTTTGATATATAGTCTCCCACATTTTCTTCCATTAGTCTCTGATGCTTGCCTTTTAGGAGCTTCCATTAATGTGTTGCTTGATATTTTGAACTAGAAAAAAATGCAAATGAAATTGGCCCCTTACTCTGCCCAGCAATAATGTGACCATCTATTTTATGTAACTGAATTTGCAGACATCATTAACAGCATGTTGGAAGAATTTTACTGTACTTTCTGATTTCTGCTTATCAATTTATTTAAAGTTTGTTATGACATCTGCTTATTAATCTGTAAATGGATCTGCTATGCTACAAACTGATCTAGTGAGTGTACTTCTCTCAAAACGGAAGGTCCTTTTCTCAGCATTCTGTATGTCCTTCCCTTTCTTAGTACACAAAAGAGGGAAATACCCATAAAAGTTCTTTTGGCTGGGGGACAGTAACTTTATGAGGGAGGAATGAGCTAAACATAAACTTGCCTCAAGTGGAAAGAAGGCTATACCAAGAAAACACTGCTGCACTCCCCACTCTTTCATAATACAGAATCTTGGATTGGGGCAAGGATTCAGTTACTGTTTAAAGTATCCGCATTCTCAGGACATACATTGAAACAACATTTTTTATTTTATATTTTGGAATTTATTATTATGCTTTTGTAATAAGGACAAAAATTTTACTTATTCATAGTCTTTCCCTACCTCCACATTCACTACAGATTTTGTCTTGCCTGCTCAGTGCCTTGGATTTACTGTTCCCATCTTCTGTAATGAGGGAAGTAGAACCAGAGATAGGAGGTCTAGGGTGAGTCATATGGTGAAGGCAGAATTTCTGCAAGAAGAGTAATTAAGAGAATGATGGGAAGGTGGAAAAAAAAAGAGTAATCAAGCTAAAACAAACAGGAACATGTGTAATTGAGACTGAGAGTATTTGGGAAACCAGTTCTACTGAAGATGCTTGTTGGGCTTTGGAACTATTGGCAGAGGACCTGTGGAAAGGTAATGGGAGAGAGCTAGAAAAAGTCAATATTAAAAATGTCTGCGGAGACCGGTTTGGCTCAGTGGATAAAGCGTCGGCCTGCGGACTGCAAGGTCCCGGGTTTGATCCTGGTCAGGGGCATGTACCTTGCTTGTGGGCACATCTCCAGTGTGGGATGTGCAGGAGGCGGCTGATCTATGTCTCTCTCTCATCAATGTTTCTGACTTTCTATCCCTCTCACTTCCTCTCTGTGAAAAATCAATAAAATATATTTTGGAAAAAAAAATGTCTGTGTCTAAGGAGGATATTTTCTCCTTTAATGTCTTACAGAAGTTTAAATAATACAATGCCTTTCAATATTCTAACCAAGTCTGGTGATTATTTTTCATGGGTGGTAGAATTAACATATTAAAATGTCCATACTCCCTAAGGCAATCTACAGATTCAATGCAATCTTAATTAAAATACCAACAAGCATCTTTCACAGATCTAGAACAAATTCTTCAAAAGTTTATAAAAAAACAAAAAAGACCTTGAATAGCTACAGCAATCTTGGGAAATAACAAAGTTAGAAATCACGATAACAGATATCAAATTATATTAATGTGACCAGCAATAATGTGATCACTCATATCAAAACAGCCTGGAACTGGCTCAAGAACAGGCCCATAGATCAATGGAACAGAACAAAGACCCAAGCTATTACATTCAATTAATATTTGACAAAGGAGGCAAGAGCATACAATGGAGTCAAGACAGTCTCTTCAATAAATGGTGTTGGGAAAATTGGACAGATACATAGAAAAAAAATGAAGATAGACCACCAACATACACCATACATGAGAATAAACTCAAAATGGACAACAAATTTACATATAAGCTGGGAAACAATAAAAACCCTAAAATATCAGACATCTCTTAAAGCAATATGTTTACTGATACATCTCCCAGGAGAGTGGTCAGCACACTGTGGCTCACCAGCCACATGTGGCTCACGAACCACAGTTTGTTGCTCTGTTGACTAATGAGTTTGCCAACCACTGATCTAGACTCTTGATTCCAATAATTGCAGGCTGTTGTTCTTCCTTGTGATTAAGCCCTTATCCCAATGGTCTGCAAACTAATTAGTCAACAGAGTGGCAAATCATGGTGAGCCATAGTTTGCTCACCACTGTCCTATGGAAAAGGAAACTAAGGAGAAAATAAAACAAATGGGACTATCCTAATGTACAAAGAGCCAGGGGCTGTCACATCCTAAATGACTGGATGGACGACTGAACACCAGGCTAGGGTCCCCCACCCCTCCCTGCTATGAGATGGAATTGACTGGCCAGTGGGCTGAACTGTTGACTTCTTGGTCCCCACCCCCCCACCTTCTACCTCCCAGAGTCTCTGATCCAGCATGGCGAATGAGGAACTTCAGCGAACAAAGCAGAAGGGAGAGCAGGCGGAACCATGACCCTTGCCTGGCCCCAGGCTGGCCTCACCTCCCAGGGAGCGGTTAGGGGCGCCCCTAGACAATGTGATAAGGGGAAAGTCAAAGAAATAGGGGGGCGGTCTTAAAGGTCTGCAGAGTTGGAGTGGTCAGCCCAGGGTAGGTTTGGAGTGTGCTGTGGAAGGAAGAGGAAGATCTGATTGGAAAATGGCTCAGCACAGTACCGTTTTCACTGCGAACCAGGATGGTACCAGCAGTGGACTTCATTGGGCAGTTGTTTCATGAGTTCTCTTGGGACCAACATGTTCATGGCAGTGGCAGTACTCCCAAAACTTTACTGATTCCAATAGTTCCAATGTCAAAGAACAGAAAAATCCTTTCCAATTAGAGGCCTTGGACATCTCACAGTATTTGGACGTGACTTCTGGCAAGAAATTATTTGTTTGTTACCTTGGTTTGAAGCCAAGGACATGAGCCACCAGTGTAACCAGGTTTACAAGGAGTACACAATCACCTCCAGGAACTGCAGATGAAGTGCACTGCAATCGAAGCCTTCAATGAAACCATCAAGATCTTCGAAGAGCAGGGCTAGACACAAGAGAAGTGCCACAAGGAGTATCTGGAGCACTTCCGGTGTGAGGGCAATGAAAAAGGGATGCATAGGATCCTGCTGAACTCAGAATGGCTCAAATCTCACATCGTTGAGATCCACGAGAGCTGCACGAAGCTGGAACAGGAGCTTCGGACACAGGCCTTGGACAACCGAGATAAGCGTATGAATAGCCTGAAGCCAGACCTCATGCAGTTGAGCGTGTGAATCTTTCTGTCTCTTGCTTTCTCTGAGTCTCTTTTTTCCTGTCACTCTTTCTATCCCTATCTCTGTCCTCTCTGTCTCTCTTAAGTCTCTGTACCTCTAAGTCTCTGTTAGAGGAATATACCTCCTCCTCCCAGGCCTCCTTTCCCCATGGGCACTGTCCTATCTGGGCTCTGACTACTCCTACCAGTTCCTACAGTTCCCCCTGCCTGAACCTGCCATGTTTACAAAGGGCTCTGGGGTGCTTAGACACATCCTGGTGCCCTGATTTTTAAGCCATAGACCTGGGATCAGGGCAGGAAGGAACTTCTCTGGGCTGCTTCCAAGAACCTCAGCTATGAATTTAGGGCTGGGTGGTCCCGCCCCACAGACCCAACTTCCCCTCCAAACCCTGAAGTGAAACATGCACTGGTTACCCCCACCTGGAGCTGCTGCCCAGAAGCCCTCCTCCTCAAAAAGCAAAATTATTAAAAATAACTACAAGAGCTAGGCCCTATCTGACCCCAGGATTTCCAGGAACCAAGACTGCTGCAGATACTGCTGGGCCAGCCGAGATGCACTGCTGCCCACAGCACCTCTGATTCCAACAGTTCCAATGTCAAAGAACAGAAAAATCCTTTCCAAATAAAGGCCTTGGACATCTCACAGTATTTGGACGTGACTTCTGGCAAGTTTCAAGGCTTCTCCTTGAACATAATGAATTCTGATTTTGTTTTCTCAACTGTAAACCCATTTTCTCCTCTTTTGGGACAAGAACCTGGCTTTCTATGCTGCCATGCCTCCCCCCCGCCCCCCCGCTCCTGCCTGCTCAGCTAGGCTGGCAGGTGTTTTTTTTTATTGTTTTATTTTTTACAGAGAGGAAAGGAGAGTTAGAAACATCGATGAGAGAGAGACATCAATCAGCCGCCTCCTGCACACCCCCCACTGGGGACGTGCCCGTAACCAAGATACATGTCCCTGACCGGAATCGAACCCGGGACCCTTCAGTCCACAGGCCCACGCTCTATCCACTGAGCCAAACTGGTTTCGGCTGGCGGGTGGGTTTTGTATGGTATGTTGATACTGATGTGGATATAAAATATTGAACTTAAAAAAAAAAAAAGGAAAATGGGATAGTGATGAATAAGAAACTTTGGAGACAGTAAAGGGAAGTTTGTCCAGACTGTTGAGAGCTAAAATTTAAGAGATTAATTAGGATAGGAATCCTGCTAGTAGCACCTGATGCCTGAAATCTGAGCACTCTACTTTTAGGTTTTCCAATTCAAGTTTCTGGAGACTGCCTATTAAAACATTCCTGGTTGGAAAGTGTTCGTATAGAAACTCATAAGTATTAAATATGTGCTGTGTTTACCACGCTTAGCTCTCTGTAAGGAATATGGAATAATGTTAAATGCCTCATGTTCTCAAGAAGCTGACTTAAAAAAAAACACGGAAGAAATATAAATATTAAATATTAAAAAGAAAGCTTGAATTTTAGGGGCAATGAGGTAGGCAAGTGAGCAGTTAGGAGCCAGTGGTCCCAGATTGCGCGAGGGATGTCTGAGTGACGGTTTAGGCTCGATCACTGGGCTCGGGCCTAAATCAGCAGGTGGACATCTACCAAAAGGTCCCAGATTGCGAGAGGGTGCAGGCCAGACAGATGGACCCTTCCCACTCCTCCTATGCATGAATTTTGTGCACTGGGTCTCTAGTATCAAAGGCTTCTGCATGGCAAAAAAAAACAAAAACAAAAAAACCATCACCAAAATGAAAAGGGAGCCCAGTGTATGGGAGAACATATTTGGTAATGATACATCTGATAAAGGGTTAATATCCAAAATATATAAGGAACTCATAAAATTTAACAAAAGAAAGACATACAATCTAATTAATAAATGGGCAAAGGTCCTAAGTAGGCACTTCTTAAAAAAAGAACATACAAATGGCTAAGAGACATGTGAAAAAATGCTCAAAATCACTGATCATCAGAGAGTTTCAAATTAAAACAACAACGGCTACATCAACAAATCAACAAATGCATACTATCCAGCAGTGAAAAGAACAATCTCTTACCCATTGAGACAGCATGGAGGGACCTGAAGAGTACCATACTAAATGAACTAAGTCAGTCTGAGAAACACAAGTACTGTATCACATGATCTCACTCATATGGAATCTAATTAACAAAATACAATGATGGGCAAAGTGGATCCAGAGACATGGAAGTTTGGAACAGAGTGCAGAATCTTGGAGGGAAGGCAGGGGAGGGTGGGTGGCCAAAGATTTGTATGCATATATGCATAACCCATGGACATACACAATAGGGTAGTGAGGGTCTGGGGCAGGCAGGGGCAGGCTGGAGGGAGTATGGGGGTAAAAAGGGGACATAGGTTAAAAAAATAAAGAGTCTAACGATTATATCATAAAAGGCCATTATGACATCACAACCAAATGAGCAGCAGTTCTTGCTGCAGGCAGGGCACGGCATGAGCTACTTACTACAGAGAGCTACAAGTGATGATGGTGGGTGGCCAACTGAGGCAAGCAGAAGTGAGCTACTTGTGTATGCTAGGCCTCTAGTTTAATTATAACTGTGCTCAGACTGGTTCAAGGTACCAATTGACTCATTTAACCCTTAAAAGAAAAATTTCTGATGTTAATGTCAGGTTATATTCCCTTGACTTATGAAGATTATATGTGTGCATGTGTGTGTGTGATTTTAGAAGACTTTAAGTTCTAATGATAATTCCCCTATTGATTGTACAGAATTCTGTATTACACTGCTGAACCATATGCTTGATAAGTGATGGAAAAGGTCCTTTTAGAAAATTCTAGAGCAAAAAGGTTACCACTGGATTCTGTGTTCCTATAACGTAGGTAGCTAAAGGTTTTCTATACAATGAATTGTTATTAGGTATTTAAATTGATATAAGTGAAGAATCCAGTGTAGATTGTAAATAGACAAAGATAGTAATGCTTTAATCGTATTAGCACAATTAACTAAATCATTCTAATTTATAAAAATGACATTGCCCCAAACTAGCAGTTTCTAAAAGGGGGGTCCAAAACACCCTTTTATTAGGTACATAAAATAAAACTATATTCATAAAAATGCTAAAATGATATTTGCTTTTTTTAACTTTCATTCTCTCATGTGTGTATAGTGGAGTTTTTTTCATCAGCTACATCCCATGTGAAACTGCAATGAATTAAATACAGAAGCTAATATGAGAATTTGTTATTTGTGAAGGAAGATATGTACAATGTTTTGATAAACAAAGTGATGCTATTATCACTATTTCTGTTTTAAGAATGTAATTTTTCATATGATAGCTTATTTATCCTAGCATAGGGTTATTTTATTTCAAGTTTTAAATGAATTATAAATGACTATTTTTAAGTTTTTATATGGTGAATTTTAAATTTTTTATATGGTGAATCTCAATAGATATGATCAAAAACAACAACCAAAACTCTTTTGGACCATAAAGGGGAGAGGAAAAAAAGAAAACACTGCAAACAGAACTGAAAAAAGTGTGAGGCTAACAACATCCTGCTTACATGTCAAACAGACAACTTTAACTCTTCCATTGAAATAAACCACAAGATCAGAAGTCACTGCCTCTACCCTCAAAATCACATTCCTGTTCAACCCATTGGACAATCCTATATAATAAAAAAGACTAATATGCAAATTGACCATCACTCCAATACACAAGATAGCCAGCAGGGGAGGGCATTTGTGGGGGGACTAGGCCTGCAGGTGAGGGCAGTTCAGGGAGACCAGGTTGGCAAGGGAGGGCAATTAGGGGCAACCAGGCCTGCAGGGGAGGGAAGTTGGGAGTAACCAGGCCAGCAGGAAAGGACAGTTAGGGGTGACTGAAAAGAAATGGACTCCTCTCCATCTTGTCCTATAGGGCTGGGACCCCTGCCTAAACCCCCCTCCCTTTTCTGGGAGTGGCCACAGGTGTGCCAGTAATGTCTTAACTTCCCCAACCCCCACCCAAATGGACCAATGAAGCTCCAGGAACACAGCAAGGGTCCTCATAAGACTGAACCACAGAAAGACCCTAATTCAAGTGACCAATCTCTGTAACTCTCATCACTTTCCTAAGCCCCCTAATTATCCTACCCCATAAAACTCATTGTTCCCGCCCGGCTCTCTCTCTCGCCTCGCTGCTGCGTCAGAAAGAGGCTGAGAGCCAAACCCGGGTTTGAATAAAGACTCTTTGCTTTTGCATCAGAAAAGGCTCCTTAGTGGTGGATTATTAGGGACCCCGAACTCTGGGCACAACATTTGGGGGCTCGTCTGGGATTCCCAATACCCACGAGGGACCCCGATCCAGAGAGTCGTCTGACCGCGGTAAGTGTCTGTCTGTTTCTGTTCTGTGTGCGAGCTCGCTTCTGAAGTCTGTAGTGCCCGAAATGGTCTAGGTGGACGCACTAGTGGATCTCGGAGGGTGGGGGGGGGTGTCAGAGGACACTCTGCTTCTCCACAAGGGACATGGAATCCCCTCACAGGAGGGACGTGGAATCCCCTCACAGGAGGGATGTGGAATCCCTTCAAATCTCTGGGACGAAGTGGGTGGCTCCTACGGGTTGGCGCACAGCCATCATCCAGTGATCGGTTTTATTTCCGCGAGTTTGGAAGGCTGCTTTGGATGTTTTTATCTGTTTGATCAGTTTGTGTCTTTTTGTTTACTTTTGTGAGCTCATTGGACAGAAGTTATGGGACAGACTCAGGCTACCCCCTTGAGTATTATGTGATCATTTTAGAGAGGTTAAGAGAAGGGCTAACAACCTTAGTTTAGAAGTGAAGAAAAGCAGATGGCAAAAATTTTGTTCCAGCACATGGCCGGCCCTCAATACCGGATGGCCGCCAGAAGGGACTTTTGACCTCCTCACCATTCGCCGGGTCAGAGAAATCATTTCTCGGCCAAGGGGAGGCCATCTTAATCAACTCCCTTACATTATTACTTGGCAGGATCTCGTAGAGGACCCTCCCGTCTGGATTAAACCTTTCCTAGCTCCGCGCCCTCCAGAGCCGGAACCCATTCTTGCCTTGCAGGAAACGGAGAAGAAAAAAAAGGCGGTTACTTCAGAGAAGAAGGAGAAGGAAGCCACCCTGCCATCAGCTCCTGATCCCCTCCACCCAGTTTTACAGGGGGGAACAGGAGAAGAGTTAATTTTCCCTCCCCCGTACCAATTCCCCAGGTTGCCGGAAGGGGGCGGGCTTCTGGCACTGGAAAGGGGCGGGCTTCCAGGTATGGCTGCAGTTCCGGTAGGAAGCCCACCTCTTACCAGGCAAAGGGCTCAGAGGGAACTGCATGTTGCAGCCCCTGACTCCACCATTAAGACTCTGCCCTTGCGAGCTGCGGGCCCCCCGGACGCAGATGGCAATCAGCCCCACCACTACTGGCCTTTTGCCACTAGTGACCTTTATAACTGGAAAGCACAGAATCCTAAGTTCTCCGAGAAGCCGGCAGGGCTTATCGATTCGTTAGATTCTCTTCTTTTCGCCCATCAGCCTATCTGTCAGCAGCTTCTGCAGGTCCTATTCACCACCGAGGAGAGGGAGAGGATCCTCAATGAGGCCTGGAAGCTAGTCCCAGGCATGGACGGGAACCCTAGCACCAACTAGGCTCAAATAGACACCTCCTTTCCCCTGACTAGACCTGAATGGGACTTCAACACGGCAGAAGGTAAGGAGAGGCTCCGGGTCTACCGCCAGACTCTAATGGGAAGGTCTCCGCATGGCTGCTAGAAAGCCTACCAATTTGACCAAGGTAGGGAACATACAGTAGGAAAGGGATGAACCTCTAGCTGCTTTCTTAGAACGTTTCATGGAGGCATGCCGCACTTACACCCCCATGGACCCAGAAGCCCCTGAGAATAAGGCAGCTGTAGTCATGAGTTTTATAGACCATTCAAGTGCAGACATCAGAAAGAAACTGCAGAGAATAGATAGATTTGGAGAAAAGAGTCTTTGGGACTTGCTAACCAAGATTGGAGCCCAAATAACTTTCAGACAAGGGGGGCCCCAGATCACCGATGGTAAAGGCCAGACCATGTAGGTTCTGACTCTGAGACTGGAGGATGAGTATCGTCTCCACCAGGGGTGTGGACGGGTGGCTACAAGAATTCCCCACAGCTTGGACAGAGATGGGGGGAGTTGGACTGGCTGCTCACAGGGCCCCAATCCTGTTGGAGCTAAAGCCTGGAGAAGGCCCAATAAGTCAAGCAGTATCCTATGTCCCAGGAGGCCCGGAAGGGAATCCAGCCTCATATCAGGAGACTGCGAAGTCTAGGGATACTAGTCCCCTGTCAATCTGCCTGGAACAGCCCCTCTTCTCCTTGTCGGAAAGCCTCACACCAATGACTATCGACTGGTGCAGGACCTCTGGGAAGTAAATAAGAGAGTCATGGATATACATCCAACTGTTCCTAACCATACACTCTCATAAGTTCCTTGACACCCTCTAGAGTCTGGTGTACTGTACTAGACTTGAAGGATGCCTTCTTCAGCCTGCTACTAGCACCTCAAAGCCAACCCCTGTTTGCCTTTGAATGGCATGACCTGGAGGAAGGATACAGTGGACAACTAACCTGGATACGACTGCCCCAAGGGTTCAAAAATTCGTCTACCTTCTTTCACAAGGCACTGCACGACGACCTCCGTGAGTACAGGAGAGAGCACCCCACTCTCACCCTCCTTCAGTACATAGATGACATCTTGATTGCTGCCGATACTGCCGAAGTCTGCGTGCAGGGGACTAGAGACCTGTTGGCCACCCTGGGGACTTTCGGGTATCGGGCCTCCACAAAGAAAGCTCAAATATGCCAAGAGAGGGTGAGTTACCTGGGATACATCCTGGAGGGTGGACAGCGGCGGTTATCAGATGCTAGAAAAGAAACTGTCCTGAAGATCCCTGCCCCCACCCCCTGAAGAGAAGTAAGGGAGTTCCTAGGGTCGGCTGGCTATTGCTGCCTCTGGATTCCGACTAACTGACCCTAGGACAGGAGATCTGGATTACAACCCCGAATGCCATTGAGGGGGTCCTAAAATAGCCTAGCAATGCATGTATGACTCACTATCAAAGCTTGCTGCTCAACCCTCCTAGAGTGTGGTTCCATCCAAGTGTGGCCCTCAACCCCGCTACCCTGCTGCCTGACCCTGACCTAGATGCCCTGCTACATGACTGTGCGGGAATCCCGGAGTGGGTGCATGGACTCCAGAAAGACTTGGCTGACCGGCCCCTCCCTGATACAGAGGCCACCTGGCTCACGGATGGAAGTAGCTTCATGCGAGATGGGTGCAGGTATGCGGGTGCAGCAGTGGTCACCAACACGGACACTGTATGGGCAGAGGCTCTGCTCCCTGGGACATCAGCTCAGTGAGAACTCATTGCACTCACCAAGGCACTGACACTGGGCTCTGGGAGATGGCTTAACATCTAGACAGATAGCCATTATGCATTTGCTACAGCTCATGTTCACGGGGTGATCTATCAGGGGAGAGGGCTATTGACAGCAAAGGGATGGACAATAAAGAATAAATAGGAAATTCCTGACCTGCTTGCGGCTTTGTCGCTCCCCGCTAAGCTAGCCATTATCCACTGCTAAGGGCACCAGCAGGCAGATGACCCAGTGGCAAGAAGTAACCAAAAGGCTGATCAGGCAGCCAAAGCAGCGGCCTTCACTTTGGTCCCTACCATGGCCTTACAACTACCAGACCCGGGACTTAGTCTTGCCAGATCAGCCTGGGTATTCTCAGGAAGAGATGCAGCAGATCAGGAGGCTTCCCCACGTCCAGGAAATTAAAGAATGGTGGTACACACCAAACAAGGAGCTCATACTACCGGACTGGCTTGGGTTACAGTGTTAGAACGCATGCACTGGTCCACTCACCTGGGGGCACGCAAATGAAAGGAATTAATCCGACACGGCAGAATTAAGACTCCAGCAGGACATCAAAATAGAACAGGTTGTATCCACCTGCAAGACCTGTCAACTCACAAACACGAGAACCAGGCCAAGTGAAAAAGGAACCCGGCTCAGAGGAACCAAGCCTAGAGCACAATGGGAGGTCAACTTCACTGAAATTAAACCAGGAAAGTATGGCTATAAATATCTTTTAGCATTTGTAGATACCTTCTCTGGATGGGTAGGAGCATACCCAACTAAGCATGAAACAGCTTCAGATGGTAGCTAAGGGGCTGCTGGAAGACATCTTGCCCAGGTATGGTTTTCCCACTGTAATAGGGTTGGACAATGGATCAGCCTTTGTCTCACAGGTAATACAGGCAGTGGCAAGGTCTCTGGGGCAAATTGGAAATTACATTGTGTTTATAGGCCCCAAAGTTCAGGGCATGTAGAAAGAATAAATAGAACTCTAAAAGAGACCCTTACCAAATTGACCATGGAGACTGGCGGGGACTGGGTGGCTCTCCTTCCATATGCCCTTAACCGGGTTAGGAACTTTCCCTTCAACCTGGGTTTTACTCCTTATGAAATCATGTTCGGCTGGCCACCCCCTGTTATCCCTAATCTTAAAGCCAAATTTCTTGCAGAATTTGAAAGTCAAGAACTGTTTCTTTCCTTGAGAGGGCTCCAGAGGGCGCACGAGAACATTTGGCCGCACCTCCGCGCCATCTATGAAACCGGCCCAGCCCCAGGACTGGGTCTGTGTCAAGAGACATTGCCAGGAGACCCTTGAGCCAGGTTGGAAGGGTCCCTATGTCGTAGTGCTGACGACCTTCACCAACCTCAAAGTAGACTGCGTTGTGACCTGGGTCCACCCACCACAGGGAACCTGACCCAGAGTCAGATTTCACTGCCTGAGAGTTGTCAAGGAAACCATGGCCCTTGTAAGAGAGGGATAGCAGAAGCATAGGCTAGAAGGGAGTGGTCTCAGTCTTGGTATGAATCACTGTTTAATTGGTCCCCATGGTTAACTACTCTTATTTCCACCCTCATTGGACCCCTTATAATTCCCTTAATGCTGTTAACTTTCGGTCCTTGTATTATTAACAAACTGGTCCAATTTGTCAAGGAACCCGCATAGGAGTAGTCCAATTAATGGTTACAAACCCAGTACCAGCCTCTAGGAACAGAAGAGGCAGAAATGCATCCCGTCTCAGGGTTGAGACGTGTGTTCCAAGACAAGGAGGAAATGAAAAGAAATGGACTCCTCTCCATCTTGTCCTATAGGGCTGGGACCCCTGCCTAAACCCCCCTCCGTTTTCTGGGAGTGGCCACAGGTGTGCCAGCAATGTCTTAACTTCCCCAACCCCCACCCAAATGGACCAATGAAGCTCCAGGAACACAGCGAGGGTCCTCATAAGGCTAAACCACAGAAAGACCCTAATTCAAGTGACCAATCTCTGTAACTCTCATCACTTTCCTAAGCCCCCTAATTATCCTACCCCATAAAACTCATTGTTCCCGCCCGGCTCTCTCTCTCGCCTCGCTGCTGCGTCAGAAAGAGGCTGAGAGCCAAACCCGGGTTTGAATAAAGACTCTTTGCTTTTGCATCGGAAAAGGCTCCTTAGTGGTGGATTATTGGGGACCCCGAACTCTGGGCACAACAGTGACCAGGCCTGCAGGGGAGGGCAGTTAGGGGTGACCAGGCCAACAGGGGAGGGTAGTAAGAGAAATCAGGCTGGCAGGGGAGCAGTTAGGCGTTGATCAGGTTGGCAGAAAAGTGGTTAGGGAGTTATCAGGCTGGCAGACAGAAATGGTTAGGGGCAATTAGGTAAGCAGACAGGCAGGTGAGCGGTTGAGAGCCAGCAGTCCTGAATTGTGAGAGGGATCCCAGATTGGAGAGGATACAGGCTGGGCGGAGGAACATCCCCACCCCCTCCCCTCCATGCATGAATTTCATGCACCAGGCCTCTAGTATGAAATATAGAAAGTAAAATAATAGATCTTCAAGGTAAAAAAGTAATAATTACTATTAAATGTTCTCCATTTTTGGAGTCTGTTAGGCATAGCATCTTTATTTCATGACAGTTTCAAGAGCTTTATTAATAAAAAAATTATCAGAATAAGAGAATTGATTAAAACTCTTAAAAGTTATTGAGTAATTTAAAGAGTGTGACATACAGGCCTATGTCAGAATAAGCATGTTTTATCTTTCAAAGACATGGAAAGTTAAATGTCGTTGTGAAACTAAATTTCCCCAGTGTATACATAAGTCATGAAAAAAGTTAATAAGCTCATCACTGTGTCAATCTGATACCAAATCAGTAAGTCTATTTAGTCCTTATAATATAGTGTTACATAGATGTAATGAACCTATTAGTGATATTTGCAGTGATTGGACTGGCATAAACAATTAGTATTTAGGATACTGTTTCTTGGTAGAAAAACACCTAATTCCACTAATTGCCTCTAGTTCTGCTTCTATTAACTGCACACTTTTACATGCTAATAATCTTATTATCAGCTGTTGCCAAGTTAATTATGCCTGCAAGCATAAGCCAAAATAAAAATATGTATTTCCTTAGCTTTTTATATAGTAGATAAAAATTTTGAGAGACCAAATTTAAGCATTCATCTCCAGAAAATGCAAGAGAATTAAAAAGATGCATATACCAAATTAACTTATGACAAACTCAAAAAAAGTTGTAAAAATAATTTTGTATTCTGCTTAGAATAGTGAATAATTATGCCAGTCCATTTGTTAAAATGGAAAATAGCTGCTATATTGTCAGAAAAAATTTCATTTGTTGAGTAAATAAATGTATCCCAAAAGACAGTTTTGATTTGCTTTTCTTTTTCTGAAAATAGTAAAGATATATAGTTTGTTCTGCAGGTTCCAAAATCAACTTGAAATATATTTTCTTTTTGTTGGTATTTTACTATTTCAGATTGTACTAAATCACTTCTAAGTGAATGGCACAGATTGTGTAGAGAACTCTTCTGCTTCTTTTTTTGTTGTTAGAGAGAAATTATACATGAACCCTATCTTATTTCATAAAAGAGATTTAAGTTTTAAAATTGTATTATTTATAATTTACCATTAATGACAATGAGGATATCCTGGTCAGTATTTTACAATTAAAAATGTCAGAGCATATTTTAGTTTCATTCTTTTGGGTTATTGATAAAGAGAGATATTAGTTATAACTAATCTTAACTGGCTTTCATTCAAGGAGAATCACTATAATCAGAACCAATCTGAGGAAGTTTCTTATGCCAAATATGTTACAGTGTGTTTTTTGTTTTAGCAACAAATGATTTTCAAAATGTGAGAGTAAAATGATATGGAGATATACTACATAATAAAAAGCTAATATGCAAATTGTCCCCTTGGGCGTTCAATCAACCAGAATTTGATGGCTTGCTATGACATGTGCTGACCACCAGGGGGTGGCTTGGAACAAAGGAAGGCCTTGCTGGCAGCTGGGGGGAAGACAAGCCCTGTCCACAATCTGGGGAAGAAAGGCCCCAGTTGGCCCTGATCGCTGGCCAGGCCTAGGGACCCTACCCATATGGGCATCCATTATGTGCACCAGGCCTCTACATATATATATATATATATATATATATATATATATATATATATATATATATGTATATGTATATGTATATGTATATGTATATGTATATGTATATGTATATATATGTATCAATCTATATATGTTTTGTATATGGATTAGTCTCCAGAAACCAAATTTCTAAGATTTAATCTTTTTTAAACAACAGTAACAATAATAGGAATGATAAGATGATATATGTTTGAGAAATATCTCTTCAGAAAAAAAAAATCCTTAAATCATTGGAACAATTGACCTCAAGTTAAATTCAGCCAAATAAAGTTACACCAAATGAAACTTTTTCAATCTTTCCTTAATGTTCTATTTCATTAAAACAAATATATTAGAATTTTGAAGATCTTTTTCTGTTATCCATTGCTTTGGGGGAAATTTTCATAACTGAAACACACCTGTGTATACTCCTAAAGACAAATTAAAACTCAGTTTTGCATTCTGATCTTTTTCTCCTTTGAACGATACATATACGTCTGTCCCTTTTCTTAAAATCTCATCAGTTTTGGCTTCCTTGACTTCTTCTTTACATGATTCTCCCCCTACAAATTTAGTACCACCTCTCCAGTGTCTAGCATTGGTTCTTATTTCTCTAGGACTCAAAACTGTTGTGTCCTCCAAGGTTTCATCATTGTCCCTGACCTCTTCTCATGTCATTATTTGCAATAGTACATTGATTTAGTCCACAAATTGGCTACCTACCAACTGTAACTGCTTACTTTTAAAACAGTTATTTTTTTAAAGTAAACAGATAAAAATGTATGATATATGATCTTAAATATTCCTTAAATATTCTACAATTGAATCTTGTCACTACCTCCAAAACTAAACACATATGTATCCTTAAATATATTCTGTATTTCAATTGCACCCACTAATTTTGAGCAACTAGAGTTTACCATTTATTATGTTTAGCATAATGGGTTCAGTGTAATGTCTTGTTTGTTTATATCTACCAATAAGAGCTAAATTCTGGGAGGGTGAAGTTCATCTCTTGTTTATTTTATTCACCATGGTCTTTCTAGATCTTCTCTCCTAGAAGGAGTGAGTTAATGCAGAGGGAATCTTCTCTGTTGCCTCCCTGCATGTCCAGTCAGTCCACAAGTTCTCCCAATTCCTCATCTTCAAGTGTCTGAAATCCACTGACCTACTACAATCTTTCTTTCTTTATGATTTATGGCTATAAATATTATAAACCCACTGACTTATCTGCTTCAAGCCTATTCATCTACAGAATTACCTCTTTTTGATTAAAAATTTGCAATAAATTCAAGTTTCTTAAGATGATATATCTCTTTTCTTAATTGAGCTGATACCTACTCCAATACAGTGGTACCTCGAGATACAAGTGCCCTAACATATGAGATTTTTGAGATACGAGCCATTGAGTAAGCAATTTTTTGCTTTGAAATACGAGCAACATTTGAGATATGAGTAATCGCTGGGATCTGCTGGCTGCACAAGACCCACCAGTTTACCACGACTCGAAAGTCTCATAGTTTCCCATGCCTCAGTCAGTGTGCTTGTTTACCTCGTTGTCGAAGCATCTTTTGTGCATTTACATACTTTATCACATTTCTTTTTATAACCATGGGTCCAAAGAAAGCGAGTGGAAAGGTCAGTGCTCAGAAGAGGATGATGTCTATTGAATTAAAGCATGAAATAATAGAAAAATATGAGCAAGGTGTGTGAGTGGCTGACTTGGCAAGGCAATATGGGTGTAGTACTTCAACGATACGCACTGTGCTTAAACAGGAGTCAATAAAGGGTATAACGCCAGCTAAGGGCGTTACAATAATTTCTAAGCTCAGTAGCTCTCTCCATGAAAAGATGGAGAATCTACTGAGGGTGTGGGTGACTGAGAAGCTGCTTAAAGGAGATACATTAACACAGGGGATCATATGCGAGAAGGTGCGAGCGATTTACGGTGATTTCCTGGAGCAGACCCCGCGCACTTCCATGGACAAAGCATCAAAAGACTCATTTAAAGCCAGTAGAGGCTGGTTTGATAACTTCAGGAAAAGGTCCGGCATTTACTCCATCGTCAGGCATGCTGAGGCAGCAAGTTCGGATGTGAAGGCAGCTGAGGATTACCTCAAAACTTTTCCGAACTGATAGAAGTCAAAGGATATATCCCCCAGCAAGTCTTCAACTGTGACGAGACAGGGCTTTTCTGGAAGAAGATGCCGAATAGGACTTATATAATGGCAGAGGAGAAGGCGATGCCAGGTTACAAACCCATGAAGGATAGGCTAACTCTCGCACTGTGTGCCAATGCCAGTGGCGACTGCAAGATCAAGCTCTGCTCGTAGACCATTCGGAAAAGCCCAGAGTCTTTAAGTCACATAAGATTTTAAAAGATAAACTGCAAGTTATGTGGAGGGCTAACCCGAAGGCATGGGTCACCAGGCAGTTCTTTGTGGAGTGCGTAAACCTGGTTTTCGGCCCTTCTGTTAAGAAATATCTACAGGAAAACAACCTAACCACGCAAGCCCTCCTCGTCCTCGACAATGCTCCTGCTCACCCACCGAACCTCGAAGATGAACTCCTCGAAGAGTTCAAGTTTATAAAGGTTGTCTACCTACCTCCCAAAACCACTCCTATCCTGCAGCCCCTGGATCAGGAAGTGATTTCTAATTTTAAAAAGCTGTACATCAAGCACCTGTTCCGGCGCTGTTTTGAGGTGATAGAGAACACAAACCTCACCCTTTGAGAGTTCTGGAAGAACCACTTTAACATCGTGATATGCCTCAGAATTGCTGATCAGGCCAGGCTGGGTGTTACAAGGAGGACTTTCACCTCTGCATGGAAGAAGCTGTGGCCTGAGGCCGTAGCCGAAAGGACCTTCGAAGGATTCGAACCCGAGGTGCCAGTGGAGAGGAGATAGTGTCTCTGGGAAAATCCCTGGGCCTGGAGGTGGATGAGAGAGACGTGAATGAGCTCGTGGAGGAGCACTCTCTGGAACTCATCACGGAGGAGTTACAAGAGTTGCAGTCTCAGCAACATGGGGAGGTTCTCCAAGAAATTGGTTTTGAGGAGGAGCCAGAGGTGGAGGAGATCTCTACAAGTGAGATAAAGGAGATCTTAGGAATGTGGGAGAGGGCATCACACTTCATGGAAAAGAAACACCCCCCAAAAGTTGCTACTAGTCGTGCATCGGAGCTGTTCAATGAAACTTGCCTCACCCATTTCAGAAACATGCTCCTTGGACACGTTTTTTTTTTTTTTTTTAAATCGGCCAAAAATGTAAAGACCAGTAGCAATTAAGTTCAGTAAAGATTAGTTAAGTTACATTCAGTTTAGGGATAAAGTATAGTATTAAGAGTGTAACAAGTAGGTAAATACACGTTATAAAACCAGTTTATTCCTTTACATTCTCTTTTATTATGTTTTTATACAATATTTGTCATTTATAAATACATTTTTCTTATTCAAAAACATGTAACAAGAACAACTGGGGTGGCATTTTGGGGGCTGGAACAGATTAACGGCATTTCAATTGACTTCAATGGGGAAATTTGCTTTGAGATATGAGCAACTTGATATACGAGCAAGGTTACGGAACGAATTAAACTCGTATCTCGTGGTACCACTGTATCATCTTATGTCACCTCTTAGCATCTACCCATACATAGACATTTTTATCACCTCTGGCCAGATCTACTCATTCTTCTGAGCCAGTTATAGGGTGTGTCTTTGGTAAAGAACTCTCTTTAAAGCACAAGAAGTGTTCTCCCCATCTTCCTATATGCTAGGAATATCTCAATTAAAACACTTCAGACATTATTTAAGCTCCTTGAGAGTGGAGATGATATACCATGGTATATGATGCAAAGTCACATAATGGATAACACAAACTTTTATTAAAGAAATGTTTGAATTAAAAATGACAATATGTATTCTATTAATCTATCATATGAAGAGACAGAAATCTAATTTTAAATACCCTATTCAAGCAATGATAGGACAAAGAACCTTAATTTAGGAATCCTGCAAACAAAAATTTATTTCAGAACTTTTTTAAATATAAGGCCAATCCAGGGAAAGGAGAGGATTAGAGATCAACCAAAGTATTTGTATGCATTCATATGAGCATAACCAATGGACCCAGACACTAGGGGGATAAGGGCATATACTGGGCATGGGGATGGCTAGGGAGAGGTCAATGGAAAAAGGAGACCTATGTAATATATATGTAATACTTTAAATAATAAAGAATTAAAAAATATAGATGTATAAGGCCAATCAAAGTACCTAAGAAAAATATATTCCCAGATAGGAAATAGAAGAAATAAATATTTACTTAAGCTATTTTACTTAACCTATTCATCTACAGAATTATCCCCAGATAGGAAATCTTAATAAGTGTCCTATATAATAAAAACCTAATGTGCAAATTGACCAAATGGCGGAATGACCAGTCGGTATGACGCACACTGACCACCAGTGGGCAGATGCTCAATGCAGGAACTATCCCCTGGTGGTCAGTGCCACTCAGCCAGAAGGTGCGCTCATGGTTGTTGAGTGCAAAGGCAGTGGTGGGGGCCTCTGCTACTTTCACTGTAAGCAGGTGGTAAGGTGAGAGGTATCCTGGACTTTGAGAGGGATTGGACCTACGCTGGCAGGCAGACATCTCCTGAAGGCACAGGCCGGGCTGAGGGACTCCCTCCCCACCCAGGGCATGAGTCTCAGGCACTGGACCTCTAATATTATCGAATAAGAAGGCTTTATAGTCAAGAATTAGATTTCCGTTGAAAACCAATTGCTCAGAGATTTTAAGAAGAAATTGTTTTCAGTTTGTACTTTTGATTAAGAGTTGGATATACTTATTTGGAAACTTATTTTCACAGGAAATAAGCATAACACTAGTTTTTGACTGAAGCAAGGAATGTAACCTCAACTTTAATTATGTAGAGAAAGACCAGCTTAATGTACTCGGCTATTTCTCCTACATTCATCTCTGTCCTCAATGAGCAAGGCAGTTACCCTACTAAGAATACAAGTCCAACTGAGATATCAGAAAGAACACCTCCTAACTTTTTAATGGCATGTTAACTTTTTCAACATTAAAAATTTTTTCTGTGCTTTCATTAAAAACAAACTATTTTTGAGCACAATATGCAGTCAAGAGTTAATGAAAAATGAGGCAAAAATGTGTATTACTCAATATCAAAAATATACCAGTCAATAATTTACTTTAAAATGAAAATAAATGTATTTCCCATCTCTTCAGAGAGAGTATATTTTCATTTTGAAGTAGCTAATACAATTTAGAACAAATAAAGATAAAATTGTGTTTATATCAAAGCGAATCAGAGAAGTTGGAACTCTAATTCAGGTCATATAGAAACAGAGGTAAAGAAAATGAAAGGGAAGGGGGGAAACATGCAATTCTGTTTGGGGTGTGCAGCAGATAAGATAGCTGTAGTTTGCTCAGCTTAAATCCAGGGTGATCATGTATGTCTTCTGCTTTGCCTGGAGAACACATGCTACAGATAACCAACAGGCAAAACTGAACCTGGGAAACAGATGGTGGCCTGGAGTGGAATGTGGCTAGAGAAGCTCAATCCTCCCACGTAGTTTTCTATGAATCTAGAAATTGGGTTCTTATTTTCCTCATTAAAAGAGTAATTCTTTAGTCAGAAAACTGAAGAATTTTCCTATTATACATCTAATATGGAAAAAGCTCTAATTTAATAACTTTGCTAGTAAAGTTATTTTCAACTTCTAGTCAAACACTCAGTTTTCATCAAACATGCTAATAGCTCATTACACATTGATTGTGTTGATCCCCTGTGGGCCTTGATATTATTTCTTTTGCTTCTGGGTTCTTACCTGCTCCCTCATTAGCAACCATTCCTTTCGCATAAGCCTGAGCCAACGTGATGTCATCTTGTTCAGTCTTTTGGCTTCCCTCAGGACTATCCAACACAGACTCCTTTCCTTTCCCTACAACAAGACGGGTCAGCCCTTTGTGAGCTAATCATTAATAATCAATTAATGTTTGATAGTACAGTTGCATTATATTGTACTTTGGCATCTGAAGTAATTTATTTTCATCTCATTAGGAGCACTTCTTCACCAATTGCAACTGAAAGCAGGTTTACAATGTATGAGTCCTTCCTTTCACACCCAGTTTGTGTCTGCACACAGATGATGTGGCCCAGGAAATAATGAGCGGTGTATGAAAGTGGTGTCATGTAGCTCTACTATACTGATTAATTTTGTTGCCAAATTAAATGGGCTACAAGAAATGTGCTACTGAAGCATAAAATATTGGTGTTGTATCTGTACTGGCATAGCTTATAAATTATATCTCAAAATTTCACAGACACAAAGCATGTTTCTACCACTGTCAGCAAGCAAAGCCACTAGAGCTATTCCAGAGGGGGCCCTCCTCCGTTATGGAAACAATTGCCAGTGGAGTTCCGCTCCCTTCATTGTTACCAGGTACCAGGAACAAAGGTTGGCGGTGGGTCAGGTAGAAAGAACAAAGCCCAATTTCCATGTGCCAGGCAAAACCTGGCATGGTGACAGGACAATGATTTATTTTTTAATTTATAAATAAAGCAAATCAGATAAATAGGATTGATGGCAAAGAAATGTAAAACACCAATATGTAACAATTATTGCTAAATTATGTATTTTTCTCTAAAATTGTGGACTGTATGGGTCAATTAACATGTTGAATCAAGTTATTATTCAGGCAAAACACAACGAGAGAATATATAGTATTCCCTTTAAAGTATATGAAAAAGTTTTGCTAAAACCTCACATTTAAATTCATTTAACTCTGTACAGTGCTTAGAGTAGTAAGTTCCTAATGAATGAAACATGTCTCTGAGAATATGCAAAAATGCCATAAACTGTCAACTAATAGGTTTAATGTGGCATTTTACTTTTTTGTGTACTTGTGCTAAAACTATTTTCCATTCATAGGATTCTCTATATATGAGGTTTGTTCTCTGCATGTGCTATCAACAACTTGTTCTGTGGTGATTTGATTAATTTACTCTAATCAAAATAGGGAATGGTTTAGTGAATGGTTAAGAACACTCAGTGGAAGCCAACTGTTGAGTTAGACTTTCAACTGGACAATTAGGATAAAACACACCTTCTTTAATGCCTAGTGTACAGTCAGTCCTCAACAAATGGTAATAGCTTTTATTTTGCCCCCCAGTACAAGATCACCTATTAAGCATTTTGCCACTTTATAATTTGCTGATGTGTTTTTTAGATTTTGTATGTTAAGTTATATGTATAATTCCAGTTGCTAATTCAGGGTTCCTCTAAAATCCCTAAAATAATAATAATAATAATAATAATAATAATAATAATAAAAATCAGAAAATCCCTAGGAAATGCCTAAATGACATTCCTAATTAGAACACGTATGCCATCTAGTGGTCACAATTGCTAACTAAGGGCTTACTGGTGAACAGAAAAGTAGATGGTAAAAATGTTCTGCTTTTGCTCCCTAATGCAGTCTCCTGGAGTGAATCTCAGACAAACAAGTGAGGCTTCTTATATGCACAATATTCAATAAATAAAAATATTTGAACACAAAATTTCATCAGAGTGTGGGGGAAATTTAATTTCTGGGAAGCATATAGTCTCCTTCTAAATACCCATATAAAATACTTAAAGGGAATTATAAACATGAATTAGAAAAAGATTTCAAATATAAATGAAACTAGGGAGGGCTGAGACAGAAAGATGGATATGGTATTTAATAGTAAACATTTCCGAAAGAAGATTATTCTGATTTAGTGCAAAAAGTCAAAGAAATATCAAGTTATTGGGAGAAAGGAAATAGGAGATAATCAAGATGCAACTCACATATGGAAATCCTTTGAAATAAGGCATTAACTTCGATATAAGAAGATACTAGAGATTTTTATTCTCAGATTTAGATGAGTGGTGTGTAAACAGGGACTCTTTGGAGACATATCTAGTCATGAAAAATTGAATCCTAGATTTTGCTTTTTATGGAAATAATTTTATATTAGTTGATCTTGGATAGAGATTACTATACAAATGAAAATTAGACAAGTACAAAAGTAAGTGTATTAAAATTGATAGGCATCCTCAGACTGAGGATATATCTAAGAAAATATGCAAGTGGAAATTAAAAACTATTGCATGGAAATTAGCATTTTCTAGATTAGTAAGACTGCAAATTTTACTCATGTTTCCTACAATCTTAGCTAAACTGCCAGTGTTGTTGTTTTTTTTCACTTTTTTCCTAAGGAATACAATTTCTGTGAGACCAAGATGTCAAGAGGATCAGTATAAGGAATGCTTAGATGTTAGTCATGTCTTTAGCCACTGCAAACAGAAGTGGGCACTGTGAGCACTAAAACAGTTGAATTTGAGGGCTTCTTTCACTCTTAAAGATTTTGGTTGCAGATGTTATCAAGACATCTAGAAATTAGAATATGTTCTTTAGTGTTGGTTACTGAAACAGCTGTTAAATTAATTACATCAGCATATTTCTTGAGCCTGAACTGATTAAGATATGTTTATTTTTGCTTTCATAAAACATCTGTGCTATAAGTACTAAAACTGGTGTTCTAAGAAACACAAAATATAATTAAAATCATCATATGTTGTCCAGTTCAAGTAAAAGTTTACTTTTGGGTCTTCAAGTTTTATTTATATGTATAGAGAACACCAGATATATATCCAGAATGCAAGATTTTTTTTCCTTAATTTTATTTCTAAGTACTTTCACCATTCTAAGTACTTTGGCCATTCTTTTTACCACTTAACATAGAGGATTAAAACATCAAAACAGAAAGTGCAAATGTTGAAATTGGCTCCAATAAGGAAAGCAGGTGATCCAAGAAAAAAAGGCTTTACCTTGATTTGAATTACATAGTGTTCTCTGTTGCTGACATTTTATGGTAAAATTTGTTGGGCTGTAACAGTAGTTATGGTCTGTTAGCTAGGACCTACAACCTTATGTCAATCAAATAAAAGGAGAGAAAAAGGAGGGCATGATTTAAAGGAAAAATCTGTAACACAAATAAGACAGAAGCTTAGAGGCAACTCAACTGCTGCAGATGTGCTACATCTGCTCACTTGCCCCCTGGGGACCGGGAGATAAAGAGATTAAGACATTTACATGAAGATGGTTAGACAACAGATCAGATAAGCAATAAGATAGCAAGTTCCAGGTACTCTAACTACAGCATGGAGAAAATGACCCATGAAACCACTTAATCATTTACAAACAATAGTTTTAATTCATTTAAGATTCAAATGACAATAAGCTGGTTAATGTTAAAATGTCACTAACATTCTGAAATAGAAACAAGTGATCTTTTAAAAATCACTACACCTAGGTCAACAGTATTGGAGTTTTATATTGGGGCATGAATGCTCTGATATCTTTTCAAGACAATTCTAAGTCAAAACAATATTTTCAAATCTAATTTTCACATGATAATAATAGAAACTTTTACTTATGATGCATGTGAAAAGACTAGATGGGTACTAGGAAAATTTGAAGTAGTTTCTTCTTGGTAGACATCCTACAAAAATTTTTTTCTGCTTCTTACTTTATGTACTGCTTTTTCTTTCTTCTAATGCCAGATGTCGACATGCTTATACCTGAACCCTGTGTTTATAATAGGATATGGAAGTGTACATGATCTATAGGTCTCTCACTTTCCAAACACAACAATTAAAAAATATGCAGCACAAAAATAAATTCCATAATATCAAAATTTTCAGAAAGATGTTGAAGTGAGAAATACTAATATTATTTATAGTACTAACATAGATGGTAACTTTAAATACATATAATATTAATATAGAATATATAATTGTATATTATGAAATGGAACATTATAAGTTATAAAAGAAATAAAAATATATCATTCATTCTGTGTCTTTCAGAAATGTGACCAAGTAACCTAGTCATCCCCAACTTACAAGTTGAAGCTACCATTCTAAACTTGTACTGACAAAAATAGACTTTACTGTTCTTGGTTAACCAGTTTCAACATCTCCTTTCTATCCCTCTAAATTATCAACCTTGAAAGAATGTTATTACATCATCTACTTGTTGCAAAAATATGTTCATGCTCAATACCAGTAATTCTATTATTTCCTTTATAAAAAGTCAAACCATCATAAGCATTTAGATACTTTTATTAAAAAGGAGCAATATTTAATCCACCTATATCATTCAAAATATAAATTTCCTTGTTAGGTTAATTGTGGTAGGATACCATGAATCATGTTGGTATAGTGTTTCTTTCTTTATACTAGCTACAAACTGTCTTAATGGTAAACTTGGGGCCATCTCTGACAAAATATAAATGAATCTTTCTCTCTAAACCCCATTTCTGGCTTCATATCTCTACAATTATTTATCACTTTACCCTATGCCTTGGTTTGACTTAACCTATATTTTGTATTGATTTTTAAATACATTTCAATAAGCCAACTTAAGTCCTTTCTGAAATGCCAGTTAAAAGAAAATATATGAAATAGCTGAGATACTGACGTAAATGCAAGTACGTATTGTATTCTTAAGTCACATACTATAAAGGTGCTTTAGGGAGTGAAGAAAACTATAAGCAAGCTCACCCTCTAAGTTCCCCATTAGGGCCGAATGTGCTCACTTATAATAAACGTCTAAAGGCAAAAACGATTGCACAATAGAAAAAAAAAAACATGCTCTAAGCTCTCAGACTTTGGATCTGTTTTGTGATACAGCTGAAGAGGTTATAAAAGTCCTGGTGATTCTCTCTGTGAGCCATTAGCCTGATGCAGGAGTGGAGCCAGTGAAGAGGAGAAAAAGCCCAGAGAAGTCGAATCTCAGCGACAATCCCTCAATTCACACATCAAGAAAATAACCTAATTACTGGAGAGCGCGGGTGGGGGGGGGGTGGGGGGAGGAGAAAAAGGAAATAAAAAGTATGGAAGGGTAGAGAAGCATTCAGTGTGAACACACCAATTTGTCTTTGCTGTGGAACCAGAAATCAGCTTAGATCCTGAGGGTAGCCATTAAGACTGGATGTTTGTATAACGTGTGGATGACTGAGAAGAAGCCAGGAAACAGGAAGAAAAGACTGGTTTTAATGACTAGGAGAGCCGCCTGAGAGAGCACCCAGAGCTGGTGGCAAGCAGGCTTCCAGCTGCAGGCTGCGGGTCACTGGACTCTCCCTGCCAATTAGAGCCAGCCAGACCCCAAGTGGGGGCGGGGAGGCAGGGGGAGCAGGGAGCAGCGGACGCGGCCTGGGCGCGGGGTCGGGCTGGACTCGCACCGCACGAGGGACAGACACCACCCACAGCGCTGCGACCTGAGGCCTCTCTCAACAGTGCCCTGCGCAGACGGAGGGCACCGAGCCCAGGGCGCGGGGTGTCCTTTCCACAGCACACAGGTGCTAACGGCGTCCTCTCCGGAAATCCAGTGCCACGGAAACGTCCGAGGCTGCATTTCCCACTCACTCACTCCACTCCGGCCAGACGAATCCAGAGAACCCGAGAACGGCCGGGAGACCGAGCCGGGAAAGTAGAGGGGAGGGCCGGCGGAACAATGGCACTAAAGCTGCCACCCCGTGGATTTACTCCCGGAGTTATTCCCGGCCCCCCACCTCCCGTTGCGCTAGAAAATGTCAGAGGGGGGCGGCCGGCCAGACGGAGCCAACTCTTGCCTCCGCTCGCTCAGCAGTAACGCGGCGGGGAGGGGGGGGGGGCAGGG
>JAAGEH010000005.1:23300878-23341381 GCA_011751065.1 Lasiurus cinereus
GCCAGTCAGAGGCGCGCGGCGCGGGGCGCGCGGACGCATTGGAGGAGCCCGTGCGAGCCCCACGCACCAGCCTGAGGAGGCTCCGCACCTGCTCCCCAAATATAACCAACTACGGAGTGCGGGAGCGCGGACCGCCGGCGGGCAGCGGCCAAAGTGCCATTAAAGCTCGGGGCGGGCCGGAGGCGTTCCCTGGGTCTTGTCTGGGGGAGAAGCCGGCCAGCTGGGGGATCCCCCCGGATGATTAAAAACTCCGCAGCTGCCCTCAGCCACAGGCTGCGAGCGAGGACTCCAGCAACTGCAGCCTTTGAGCCGCGCCGACGGACGGCGGGAGGATGGGAGCCGGGCAGTGAGCCGCCGGGGAAGGACCGTCGGCGTCTCCGCGGTAAGTGGCTGCCACGCGTTCCTCGCCGCCCGCCGCGGCTTCCCGTGACGCTGCGCTTCGGCTCCCGGGCGCTGGCGGTGTTGGACACCCTCGCCGCTGCCGAGCCACCTTCCTAGCCCTGTTGCCAGAATTGAAAAACTAAGATAAAGCTGCTGCTGCTCCTTTTTTTTTTTTTTTTAACACGCTGGGTTTGTTTGTCTGTTTGTTTTTCTCAGCTGGGATTTATGTCAGAAAAGTTAGGGCAAGAGTAAATGCAACCTATTTGTGTATCTCCTCATGCCACCCCAAATCAGAGTGAACAGTTCCCACCACTAAACCGAAAGGTGGCGAATGCTAGGCGAGGGCAGGAGTTTGTCTACAAGAAGACACTCGGCGTTCAGGAAAGAGGATGCGTTTTTAGGTGCTGAGTGTGTGTCTGAGGACAGAGCAATGTGTTGGGAAGAACAGAGCTCAAATAAGGGAGCATCTGGCAGTGCAATAACTTGTTAAATTCAGTAGGATGCTCTCTAAGTGAAGTTCTACAAAGTTCCCGAGACTAAAACAACAGTGGCATGAATTATGCCGAGGTGTTTTCTAGTTGTTGTGCCGGAATGTGATAGATTGGGAAAAGGAATAAGAGAATATGTTTAGACAGTTTATTGAGTTTTATTTTTAATTGAAAAGTGGGAATGTTAATTTGCATATTCATGGATATACTGTACTATCAGCTGAGAAAACTATTCTGACAACCTAGAAAAATGTAAGTTGTTTTAACTAATTTTACTTGAGAAAATCAAGAATCCACTAAATATTTTAGAATTATTTTTAAATTTTACCAGTTTTCTAGCATGAAAAACACTATTCATTGTGGTAATGCAAATTCAGATTTGGAAGCAAAAAAAAAAAACTTTTTAATTTTTGTATTTGGAATGCCTTAACTACATTCATCTATTTTTTTTAATTTAAAAGATAAAATCACTTAGAGATGCCATGCTTATACCTTGATTCTGAATTTTAACTGTGGAAATAAGGATATGAGAAGCAGATGTTTATTAGGATACTAGCCTTAAAAATACAGACAAATAAGTGGTGGGTTAAATTTGAAATTAGTGGAAGCATAATGGAGTACTATTGAATTGCAACAGAACTACAACAGTAAGCCTAAAGAGTTCATTATTATTAACATTATGACCTTAAACATAAAATAATTAGTAGTGATTAGGTCATTATTTTTTTTTCAAAGTGCCTGTTGTCAATTTTAAGAAACTCAGAAATGTTTCTTTGCATATTTTCCTACATCATACTCAAAGAATTATAAATCCAATGTGGACCAGTTTGTTGAGTCTCAAAGGTATATGTTTCTTTGATTAAAATGGGGAAAACAATATGACTGTATAATAATATGTCACATAAAACCAATTTATAAAATTAAAAGATATTACAAAGACTAAGTTTAGTGAAGGAAACAAAGCACAAAATTTAAAGTTAAAAGTTAAAAAGAGAAAATGTGCTTTAAAAAATAAAATTGAATTTGAAAACTTAGCTGAAGTGTGGTGAGATGATACAAATACATATTTGAAAATAGAAAATCAGTACAATGTTTACAATATAAATGCCAATGTGTTGTGTAGAGCTTGGTGGAGTCTTTTAATTGTTCATATTTAAAACTTTTGAAAACTGAAAATTAAAGAGAAAAACTGCTACTTTTAAATTCTAGTTGATATCATACACAACTGAATAGAAAGTTAGACTTCTCAGAAGTTAATAAAAATAACATTGCCCTGATAGATGAACTAAAAGCCAGACTTTGTCTGTAACTTTTGAGGCATATAAGGATGTATCTGGAAATAGATCTGTGAAGCCGCAGTTCTGGAATTTTGAAATGATCACTGAAAGACCCTGTTTCCTTAGGGGAGTAAGTAGTACTTTAACTATGAGGTGGTCCTCCATTTTTCTCAATTCGGAAGATGAACCCAAATCAAACCACGATGAACACATAGATTGTTTAAGACTAATTAAAAGTTAGTTGCTTGTGACTCTTCAACCTTATGTGCCAAATTAAGTTTAAAAATGGATCAGGTTTGACTAACATATTTTTCTTTAAGTGTCTTTTTCACTTAACAGTTTTAAAAAACCATTGCCACCTTCAGGGTAGAGGTTAGGGTGTGGTTTCACTGGCAAACCCGATTTAGTAATAAGGACCAGAGGATGTCAATAAAGGGTAGAGGGCTCTCCAGATGAAGGAAGTAAGGGAATGCTGTGCTGGCCAAGTTATTTTGGCGATTGTCTTATTTCTAGATTAAACAAAAGGTATGTTTTTGTGTGTTGAGGGAGGAAACTATGAAAACTTGTCTAGATGGCTATAATAGTGTAAAGATGATTTGACTCAAGTTCCATTGGCTGAAACAGAGTTTTATAGTAGAGTTTAGTGCCTCCGTCCCTCAACAATTAATTTAGCATTCATGAGTCCAATATCTTTAAAGTGTTGTATTTACTGAATGCCTCCTACCACACATATTTTGATTACTCATAGTCTTTGAATTGCCTCTTTTTCAAAATATGTTCTTAAAAATCTACTAAGAGGTTGGAAATTACTCTTAATTTAAATAGGTCCATATAATTTGCTCAAATTCTGACTTCAGGAGCTCAGATTTATTCAACTCTTTCTTATTACTGAAGATACAAACATAAAAAGAGAAGTACATTTCAGATAAGATTTTTTTTAGATTAGTGTTGTAAGGTTGTGCTGATATGTTACATGAACTTCTTAGCACTTTATAGCAGGAAGAGGCTGGTCGGAAGCTCAAAGCAGTAGAATCTCTGCAGAGGTCTATTTTCTGAGCACTTGTGATCAATAACTCTACATTAGAGACTGGTACATTTTAAAAAGTAATGAAGTATATAAAACTCATTAACACTAAAGCTTTAGGATTAAAAACTATTATGGACAATGTCTCATCTCTGTACCTATACCCTTTCGATTAATGTCTCCCAATGCACAATATTTAGAAGGGTTCTGGATAAATGGGATAATATTAGACACTTGAACAGTTTTTTGATTATTTTTATTAAAATAAATAGAACAAATTCAGCAGTGCTTCATTGATAAAGTTGATATGAAAGGAATTTTTAAATGGTTTTATTATATATATTTACTTTATAAGGAAAATAGAGTTTTACAATTAAATTTTTTAGTAGAGTATTAATTATATCCCATGAACTTAATATGCCTCTGTATTTAACTTTATGATAAATGTGTGCATAAGCTAAATGTAAGGCATTTTCATGCCTATTAAGCCCGTAAATTAAAACACACGTCTTTAATTTCATATGCCAGAATAGTGTATGCTGTATTTTTGACATTATAGCGGTCTTAAATATTGACTTATAAGACTTAAAAGCCAGCAAAATATGGAAACTCTTCTTTAGTACAGGGGACTAGAACTATAGAAATTCATCATAAAGTAACTCTAAAAAATAAATCAACTTGATCTCTTTCAAATCAATGAATCCATCATTTCTTTAATATAAAATAGTGTTAAATTTATTATTCATGATAAATTGTAGAAAGTATAGTCATGTTCTTTTCTCATATGTTTCTGAAGTTGGATCTTGTGATCACTGTCATTTTTTGTACATTTCCAAAATTAGTTCATTGGATGCATTTGACAACATAGGGGAAATACTGAATTTTTTTCCTCATTTTTTTCAGTGGTCCCTTAAAAATCCATAATGACCTAATAACTTGCCTCCTTGTGGTTGCCACTTTTGAAATTTATTTTTAATAAGTGGATTTCTTTTTTTAAAAAACTATAATAATATTTAATAACAATTTATTTTATTGTTCACAGCTAATTTTTACTCTACCTTTTTTTTCTCCTTTTATTTTATTTTTTTAAAGTAAATCTTTATTATTCAGATTATTACATTTGTTTCTCTTTTTTTTCACTCCATAGCTCCCCTCCACCCGGCTCCTACCCCTCCCTCTACCCTTACCTCCCTCCCGTTAACCTCATCCATAGGTGTATGATTTTTGTCCAGTCTCTTCTTTTTAAAGGTTTGGCAGGACTTGCACATTTCCTATTACGTTAGTCATGGTTTCAGATATTTCCTATACTTACTCGTATACACCAAAAAAGTTGAGACCTTAACATAAAGCATGGTATTAATGTATTTGTATGCGTTCTCCTGCAAACACATCTTTATAGTTTGTGTCTTTTACCTTAAGTAATGGAACCTGCTTAAGGATTAAAGTCACTAATATGAATGTTATAGAAATTTTAAGTAATTGTATACTAGTATATATCAGGCAAGGAGGAAGATGAAAGTATTTTCTCTTTTGTGACCATTCACTGGAAAAATATAATTATATACATAACATTCTATGAGGGAGATAGGATTTTGCTCCCTAGCATTTTTATAGCTATTAAATACTTACAGAGGAGAACAGCTCATCTTCTATTATGATCTAGTATGGAGTTTAGGAAAAGAAATTTTGCTGATCACTTATGTGATAAAAAGTGGATTGAATTTTCTTCCACTTGATAGTATAATGTTGGCACAAACATTCATTATAAGGATAAAAAATTAGGGAGTTTTAATTGAAAGAGATATTATAAGAGTAATTATAGTTATGTGTCTGGAGCTGCAAATAGATCTTTAATTGTATTTCCACCAATATTTTACTAGTTGTTGGTAGCTAGTAGATAACCAGTAGAGAAATGGTATATTTGGTAAAAAAAATTTACTTTTTAGTGTATAAAGTTTAAACTTCATTATTTTTAAATATTTATTTTTATATTTAAAAGTATTAAAGAACTTTTCAGAAACAAAACCAAATATAAAGGTAGAGAGAGTTTAGATAAAGTATTTTAAATCTTCTAAGTTCTCCCATTTTACTTTTATATACAAATTTACTTTTCAATAATGTAATATTTGCTAAGATACTATAAAGTTTATAGTCTCTAAAATGACTGAATTAGATGAAATTGCAAGTGATTAACAGGAACATTAATTTGAAGGTACAGGTGAGTGATAGTAGGAATTTAAAAAAAGTAATTTTTGCTTTCTAGAAGTAAATTTTATTTAATTAGAATTTTATTATTATTAAATATAAAATTGTTTCCTGGGCAGCTAAACAAATTTTAAGTGCTCACAAATATTTCTGAAAACATTATGAAAAGTTTCATAAATTTAGATTTTGTGTTGGCCACATTTTGTTATTTGAAAACTTTCCTGTTCATATTATTTTATAAAAGATATAGAGTAGCTTAATTTCATCTCTCATATTAAAAAATTAATACAACAACTTGTAAGTAATCAGTAACATCTTATTTTGAGAATATGTAATGACAGGAACTTCAAAACACTGTCCTCTTTCAGTACCATTATTCTAATAGAAATGTGTTAGCTAATGCTAAAATAACCATCTCATTAAAAACAAGTACACATTGCATGAGTTATTATCAATATATTATGAGGACATTTAGGAGAAAATATGAGAATAATATTTCGTATTGGAAGGAGCTTGTATTTTTACATATTTATCAGAAAGAATAATAAGCCAAGATATTAAGGTGTTAAGTGTTTAATATTACATTTAATGGAAAAGTTGGAATTAAAACCCAGTTCTCTTAAATTTCTAGGTCAGAGCTTTTCATAGTTTATACCTTTTTGCTATACAACTTTTAATTATTTTTATATCTATTCAAATTAAGATTACTACATAAGTATACATAATTTCCTGTTGTCATTTCTTATCAGTAAAATATTGCCTTTTAAGATTAAAAAATTAAAATCCAATTATATTAACTCAAAGGAAATAGCTAAGCCACACTGTTTTATTAACCAGTACTTGAATGTCTAGACTACTTAATTTTTAGATGTGAACTTTTCCAAAATTCACCAGCTAAGTAAAATAAGAGAATATTTTTTACAGTAAGAAACCTGGGAACTCAACTAGGAAAAGGAATGTAGTTTTTTCCAGTGAATATTTATAAAGAGCATTCCTTATTTTATTGTTAATTTCTTTTCTGGATTGGCAGTGTTTTTTACCCCCAGTGATAAATGTTCAATGGGGTATTAAATGAAATAGAAAACCCATGAGAAATGTGTGTGAGAAAATATTTCTGTATGTTGGCAAACTTGGATACAATTTAAATAATGGAGTTTCTTAGGAAAATAATGATTTTAGAGCATTTAATAAAATGCAAAGCAGAACATGAGTCTCTTAAAAATAGGCACTATTCTTCTGAGTTTTAGAATACAAACATTAACTTGCATGTTAATTGTAATTTTACTGGTACAATACTAAAGGAAGTTAAAACAGATAAATTTGAGTATGTAATAGTATTTAGTTATCATTGTATTTGAATCAAAGGTTATGTTTAATTTTAATAATGTGATTGATATATAGATTTTAGAATGAATCTATATGGTGAAATTTTTCATCAGTATGACTGAACATGGTAAACTGTAAAATCAGCATAGGTCAACATAGTGGAAAGGTAGTTGTATGTTGCTGGGTTTCTGAAATAATATTTTTATAGATCCTTTCTCTCAAACCTTTCATTGTCAAATTATGACAAGAAATTTGTGTATGTCCATATGGGATTACTTCATATTATAAGACTCTTTTCCTTTAATACTGAATATTTAAAGGTGTCAGGTACAATAAGATGAGGTAAAAGACTGTGGTTAAAACAATTGATGGTAAATATGAGATCTTTTCTACCCAATGCAAATAGCTAAAATTTGAAAGTATTTCTAGTAAATATATAAAAGTTATTCTCCAAGCCCAGTGGACAAATAGTGCTTAAAATTCTTTGAACTTTTACTTTTTCTTGATATTTATTTACATACAACTTACTTTTAATTCTTCAGTATTTTCAAACAACAATAAACTTGTAGGAAAGAGAGGTTACTTGAGATTTAAGTTAAATGATCCAGAGTTGATTTTAGGAAAATTTACCATATTAATTATGTTTTAAAATGTGTTACTATATTTGCTTGTTTGTCTTTTTGTAATGTGGTCTTGTTAATACATACCCTGGTGAATAAAATTAACAAAAAGTAATTCTCATTTAAAGTGATTACTACATTATTTCAATCACTCAAATGGTCTTCTGTGGACAGTTGAAGTAGTGAGTAAGAATATAAAAGGGAATAAGTAGTTCAGGGACTGATAGAGGAAATAAGCACATAGGGTAAATGTAATACAGTGTGAAATGTTCAGTGATAGAGTTGTATATAGCCTAAGATGCAAATTTTCCGTATTTCTCCTTTTAGAGACAGCTGTTAGTTTTCTCCTATTAAAACTTTCCAGCTTGGACTATTTAATGCTAACATTGCTTCCATAATTGCTGCATTTACTTCCCAGAACCTACATTATTTTGAAGTAACTCTTGTTCCAAGATTCACCTAAATTAAATGAATGCTATGTTTTTCTACATCTCATTATAGTGCTAACTTTAGTAATGTAGAACCATCCCGTCTCTGATGATACAGCCACATCTGGGGTAAAATGAATGTGGATTAGATGCTATGAAAATATGCAATTTTTATATGTTGTTATAAATAAGTTTCATTTCTTTCACTTATTAAATATGGAATATTAATGGTAATACTTATTTTACAGGTATGGGTTAACCATGAAACTAATGAAGCTTTGCTTACAAAGGCCATTCCAGATAATAGTAGTAATAGTAGCAGCAGAGTAGTCATAAACATTATTTTGGTATTTTTGATAGTATATCTAATATAGGGAGGCAGTATGAATTAGGGGACTTGGTATTTGAATTTGGGGGTTTGTATAATTTTAGAAAAATTACTTATTGATTTGTAAAATTAGAATGATAACTGTCATGAAGTTGTGCTAATATATAAGGAAGATATCTGCTTTTTAATACAAAATAAATGACAGTATTAGAAACATTAAAAAAGTTTAGGGAAATATTTTGGTTGCACTCCAATTTCTTTTCTAACATATACATTTTAAATTATCTAGCTACCAAAATATTTTATCTTCGTGTGCACTTCTAATCATGAAAAATGATATTGAGATCTATTGGCCATGAGTATTTAAAGAGTATTCTTTGTACCTTAACTTTGATTCAAGTAAATTAGTATTAACAGTACCCTTAACGAGTTTGAGATGCAAAGGAAGTGAGAGATTTGATCCCTGACAATGGAAAGCTGGAAAATTGTCAGTCAGGACAAGCATGATGAGGATGTTAAGAAAATGTACCAGAAACGTAATTATCAAGATATGAGTCACACATTCTGAGAACCTTGGAGGACCAAAAATGATCACTGTGCGGATGGATTAACCCCCCCCCCCAAAAAAAAAATGAGAAGCAATATAACTAGAAGGGTCAATTATGGATTGGCAAAGACTGTTTTTCAGTTGGTAGAAAGAGAAGCAAAATGAATCAGATATGTAGAAGAAAGTAGGAAGGGTAATTAATATACAGAAGGAACTCTTTGTTGTGTGAAGAGAAAATTTAAAATCAATCAGATGAGGAAATATAAAAGATTCTGAAAGGCATTTGAAGAATTGAGATTTTGTTAAAAAAAAGAAGACCATAATACTCGAGATTAGATAGTATTGAAGATGAGGTTCAGCTCCAGTTTTGCCTCTTATTTTAACTTGGAAAAGTCACTTTCTCAGACTATTAATCTCTCCAGGAAAAGAGTTAAAATCAATAAATGTAAAGGATTTTTTTCTTTTAAAGTTTTGATGCACTGTAATTCAATGGCTGTGTACTTTATGAGGTTTTGATGAAGAAGCAGATGTGTAGGTGTTGACAGTTGAGTTTAGGATAGATTCCCTAAAACAGAAATAACTTTCATGGCATATGGAGAGGCCATGGAAAAAGCACGAACCTGTTACAAG
Source organism: Lasiurus cinereus (assembly GCA_011751065.1). Lineage (NCBI taxonomy): Eukaryota > Metazoa > Chordata > Mammalia > Chiroptera > Vespertilionidae > Lasiurus > Lasiurus cinereus. The sequence goes on from JAAGEH010000005.1 coordinate 23,310,133, forward strand.
TTTAATCCTGACTCAACAGCTTCCCTATCTGCTTACCTGAGCAATACAATAACTTTTCTAAGCTTCCATTTCTTTTCCTGTAAGGGGATGATATTAACTACTACTACACAGTTTTTGTTTTGTAGGAAGAAAATGCAATTGTGTAGATTCAGGAGTTAAATTTAGGAGAAAATTCTTCATGTTTTTAGGTATAGTTGCTTACAAAAGTATCTCTTTATGCTTAAGTTCAAGAAGTATTTGAAGGCAGAAAATTCATTGGAATATCACTAGTATATAAAACATCTGGGTACAATCACTTCACTTTTCCAAATATGAGGAAAATCATTTATTTTCTTGGCACAACCCGATACATTAGCTGATAGGCAGATGACTTATTTTCATGGTCTAAATTGTATTTGACAATATTTAAAGATATTTTATGTTTTTTTCCTATATTTTTTAAATCTTTATTGTGTTTTGCTGTACCTGAAAAAAAAGTTTTCAATGCCCATTCAGTTGTAAAGAGAATATATTTTATTTTGGTAGGAGAAGAAGCTTTTCCAAACATTGTTTTTGAACCTCATATGATTGCAAAATGATATAGAATATATTCATTTAAAATAGTTTACCCTATTATTTTCTTCTTTCATTTTGATCATATATATACATATATACATATACATATACATATACATATACACATACATATACGATTGATTTCAAAGAAAAGAAGGGAGAGAGGGGAGAGAAAAGAAGAGAGAGAAGGGGGGGGAGATCCATGATGAGACAGAATCATTGATCAGGTGCCTCTGGCATGCCCCACACTGAGGATTGAGCCTATAACCCTGGTATGTGCTGGAGCCCGGAATCGGACCATGACCTCCTGGTTCTTAGGTCAATGCTCATCAACTAAGCCATGCCAGCTGGGTGATCATATCTTTTGTTATTTAAATAATTTTTTGAAAGTATCTCATACTGGAAAATTGTATGTCATATTAATTTATTAAAATAAATAGAAACTGAAAAAAATAGAAACTGAAATCTTTTAAATTGTGAAATGTTAGTACATTTTAGATGAAAAAATAAAGATTTCACTTCAGTTTGCAAACATTTTATAGTTACGCTTTTTTATAAGTGATATTTAAATATATTGTTCTTTTTGTCTTGGCTACTGTGATAATAAAATTTATTAAAATTGAAATAAATTTTATGAATAATATAGTCTGTGTCACTTTAAATATGTATATGCTTTGTATCTTTCTCACTTCCTCAAATATTTACTGATTATTTTACTATTGTAGAAGATTCATATAGTTGAAAGAAATGAAAGAAACAAATCTCCCAAAAATAGTTCTTTCAAAAAAGTATAATAATACTATAGTAGGTCCAGAGATACTGGATACAGAAGAAAAGGAAAGATGAATAAAGCCGCAAAGCTGACAGGAGAGGGAGCTGATAGAAAGCAATTTTAAAGTGTTCAATGAAAAGGTGATTAAATAAGAATTGATATCATGAAATACTTTAAAAAAAATACTTGACTTGATATTTTGTCTGAAACAAACTTTTCTGTTTATCTTTCTTGCATGTATTTGTGTTATCAGACAAGAGGCTTAGATATAAATATGTGGTTGATTTTTCCTAGATTGAATATTGAAATGCCATCTAGATTTCATATAGTTGCTTGGATAAATATTAAGAAGAAAGAAATGACTTAGTGTTCTCATTTTCATTCTTATTTCTCTTCTCTAGGTGTTCTGCACGATCAGATAGCTCCTACATATTAGAACTTAAAAGATATTTTAAAGTTGACAGTGTGCCTTGAATTATTTTGAAATCAGTTGCCTTTTTAACATGTTAATCTCTATTTGGTTAGAGTTCGTCCATCAGAGATCAACTTCTTTTTCTTCTGAAGAAATTACTATATCATTAGTTTCTTTTTTCTTTTCATTTAAAACAAATTTGGGTAATTTAAGTTTTCTCATGAGGGAAATATAACCTCAAATATAAATTATTTATTAATCTCTAAAACCAAGTTAAAAATGATGCAGACATCATTTTAAGGATTAATTTAAAAGTCATTGTTTTGTAGAAGAATTACTTTCCAGTAACAAAAGATAACTAACTTTTTTTTCCTAACTAGTGGAATTCTACTTAAGAATGACTAAAATTGATGCTGAAATACTTTCTGTTAGATTACAAATGATATGTTCCATTGGGTGTGTAGCCTGAGGACCACATGATAAAGCAAGTCTTAGATGTCAGAATTTTGATTAAATGAACACTTTTGTCATCATCCCTTTTTTATTGTAACATCACAGAAATGATGATGAGCAGCATAAAAAGCATATGATGAAAGCTGAATCTTTGCCTAAAGAAATCTTCTAGTTCTCTCCCTCAAAAGTAGCCATCAAACAGTTTTCTGTATGACTACCTTCCAGCAAATGTTTGTTTGTTTTTTCTTAGAATAAATTTGGGTGTCTACATATCAGAAGAAAAGGTATATCGTTTTTTGAACACTGCAGACTATTCATGATAGAGGTATCATGAATTTACCTAAATCATAATTTATCCAAAATATTCTTCACTTGAATTTTTATCAATTTGTTTTTATATGCAAATATATAATAATATTTATTTATTTCATGAAATAAAAATTATTATGTATTCATTTTTATATAAGCGTAAGTAAATCTAGAAGTGGAATTGCTAGATCAGTGAGAATGCACCTTTAACATTTTGGTTTTACTGACAAATTGCCCCTCCACAGGAGTACTTCCATTTAATGGTCCCACCAACAGCACATTAGAATGTCTATCTCTCCGCATTCTAGTCAGTAGAGTGTATTACCAAACTTGTTGTCATGCACCCAGAGTAGGTTTCTTATTTTTGTTTTACTTTATGCCTAATATTATTAGCATTTTTAGATGTTTATAAAATGTTTTTAACCTATTTCATCACATCCCTAGTTGAGTTCCTAAGTTAATATTTAAAAAAATCCCTTTACATGTTAACTGAAAGCAAGAAACAAATAGCAGTAAGTCAATTAAAAATGTTTTGAGGCATTGCCAATATTTCTAAAAAATAAAATGCACAACTGGAAAAAGCCAGGTAGATATGTTTGTTTAAATACCATTATGTTTCTTTCCCCTCCACTGTTTTCAAAACATCCAGTGGAGGTACAATGAAAAGAAGATAATTCTCCTTGAATTGAGCAGAACAAACTTCAGGCAAAGAAAACACTTCTAGATAAAGGAGTCCTCATATTCCAACCAGCCTTACAAATCTTGCTCACCCAGCACTTGTTCAGGGCATCTTTCACTGGAATAATATCTCCAGACTGGTTTCTCTCCCTGTATTCTCCAAAATGTCAGTCATTCTGATGGAATAATCTTTCAAAGACTCAAATCTAGTCATTCCGTTTCTTTGCTTTGAAGGCTTTAATGCTTGCTCCAGCTTGAAGAATATTCTTTGGATTCTGCTAGTAAGGAGTTCCATGGCTGTCCTGTAGAAACTCTAGGCTTTTGCTACTACAACAATGTACACATTGTAGAATGAGCCACTTCGCTCAAAACTGGTCATCAAAATTCCCTTCTCTGCCGGTTTGGCTCAGTGGATAGAGCGTCGGCCTGCGGACTGAAAGGTCCCAGGTTCAATTCCGGTCAAGGGCATGTTCTTTGGTTGTGGGCACATCCCCAATAGCGGGCATGCAGGAGGCAGCCGATCAATGTTTCTCTGTCATCGATGTTTCTGGCTCTTTATCCCTCTCCCATCCTCTCTGTAAAAAAAAAAAAAAATTCAATAAAATATATATTAAAAAAATTCCCTTCTCTGTACTTGTGTTGATGTTAATTTCTTCTGCCAAAAATGATGCTTCCAGATATCCCCGTGCTAAAACTCCTTTTTCTACCAGAAGATCACAAGCTATTTAAAGATAGAACACATTTTGATCATTTTTATAAACTGCTGTGAATAACATAAACAATTGAAATTTTTAATTAAATTAGTTATTTTTCTTTTAGTTGTTTAAATAGCATAATGTTTTGAAGATACCCACATTGAGAAATACTGCATAAGAAACATCACTTTTCGTATAGGATAACAGAATGAGCTCTCAGTAAGTGTTATTACTATATCTCTACATAAATTTGTTTTTGGTCCTGGACCTGACAACATCAATAATATTAAATAATTATATAAGTTGTCTTTTCCTAATTATAATGAAGAAACCAAACTTGTTTATCCTTGACAAATTTATGATAATTGCTTTTAAAATTTTTATTTAAATTTTGAGATCCTTTGACTTGCTTGATGGATTTTGGTACATCTACATTGCTCATTACAAAACATGTAACATTGCTTGTTATAAAAACATGGACGGTAGAGAAATTCTGATTTTAACACTAATGAAGCACAAGCAAATATTTTCATTTTATACATCATTTACAAATGTGCAACAGGTCTGCACAGTGAAAGCTTATTAGCATAAAGAAATCAAGGATATGTATTATTTTATAACTAATTTTAAAGTAATATTAGAAAACACAAGCTCTCAGCAAGTATTCTTACTATACCTCTTCTTTATAATAAAGATGATGTATCATAGAGTAGGTATTAATTTCATCATTAAACCAAATTACAAGTAGCACTAAATAAAATGTCCCACCTGTAGCCTAAATAAATTATATACTTAGTTGTATAATTCTGTTCTGATTCAACAAATTAACAACTAGCTAAAATGTCACATTTTTCTATCAGATTCCAAAGTTATAAGAAAAATAAATAATTGAAGACTGAAAATATTTTTCTATATCTTTTTATAGTGTTTAAAATTGTTCTTAGATAATGCTTTTGGGGTCTAATTTAAAATCAAGCATTCTGGTATATATCTTGATAATTAGATTAAAAGTGATTTCATAATTTCATTGTCATAAAAAATATGAGCAAAAAAGTATTAAGTAAGTCTTAGGAGGAAAAAAAAGAAGAAAAATCATAAAGAGGAGTTTGATCCCAACAAGTCTACAGGTACCTCCCAGCCTTTCAGATCATTGATTGCATTTAAGTTTAAGAATATGCTGATACCCCCTTTATTCTCTGTGCTTCTTTTTTTTTTTCTTAAGATACTGTTCTTTGAACCAATTTCCTCTGAACAAGAACCTGTATCATCAATAGGAAATACTATTAAACTGCATAAAGGATCAGTGCACTCTTTTTTTTTTCCCCATCACGAGATAAACTCAGAAAAGCCACACTGCTATTCTTTGTATTATTTCTGCCTCAATAGAAAACACTAAAAGTAAAATCAAAGACTTAGACTTCGTTTTGAGATGAGGGAAAATAGAGAGTTTGCAAGTATCAAACACAAACACAGTAACTGAATTCACAAGTGTTCCAGTGTGCACAATTAAAATGAGCTTCACTGTGATTTTACCGAATGGTAGGCCGTTGAATAACAAGGGAAAGGATGAGCAAGTGTGTACACTTACCACTTAATCCGAAAGCAGAAAAGGCCTTAATGGTGTTATTAGCTTATGTGTTTCTGTGTTGAGAAATAGTTGGCCCGGAGGCACAGCAGTTCCTGACCAAGCTTTGTTTGGTCAAGGAATGTTTCTTGGCATACCAAAGCTTTTATAAAATAATTTCAGAGATTTTTATATATTTAAAATAAAATGTTTAGCATCTGAGAATATCAAGAAAGAAAACTCAAATGAATTTCACATGCCATAGTAATTTGTTCAGTAATTTTAGACAATGCATTATTTTAGGATGGCAGGGGTGGAAGGGATTTATCTTCATTTGGTTTTATAGTTTCACAAGCCATAAAACCTATTTGATAAGAACAATCACCCAGCAGGTATTTGCTCAATATCAGAAGGATGGTAATTTGGACACTTCGGACTTCTGCTACCACGGTGCCACTAAGAGGAAAAAAATTACTGGAAGAAAAAGATTAAAACAAGATTAAGTGTGATACAAATATATGTAAGTTTTGATAGAATAATAAGAGCATATATTAATGACTAGAACAAAAAACATTTTATTTGTTTTTGGTTCTAGTCATTAATATTTATATATTTTTATTTTAAAATTCCAAATACTATGAAAACTGCCAAAGCTAAAGTCATAACTTAAATTATTAGTCACGGAAAAAGCCCCTGTGGCCAAATTATATTATAAAGATAATTACATACATTAAATACATTATATTGGAATATTAGAGAAATATTGTACCAATCCAATTAATTAACATGCTACTGATATTTGTTAATATTCGGTGCCAATATTTTAGACCTTATATTTGCCAATGAACTGCATTTTTCCGGTTTAAGTTTTGAAAACCTGAAGCTATCAAAATCCAAAAGAAAAATAAAGAATTACTAAAAGATCATGCAAAGATAGTAATAAAAAATGATTCAAATTCAGTTCAGCCTGTGTTTATTTGTTGTTGACTATGGGCATGGAGAGTTGACTTTTGGAAGGCACAAACACATTTGTAAACATTAGCAGTTTATCAAGTTTACACTTAACATTTTATGCAGAGATCAAAGTCTCACATTATTTAATGATTGTGCTGATGCATATATAAAGATAGTGTGTATGATTTTTACATACCTTTTTATGGGTAAAAAAGGGCTGTCACAAATCTGAAGTATTTATTATTAACATTTCCTTAGTCACAATTTTCAGGCTCATTAAAAATAATAAATAAAAAACCCTGCAAAATGTAATACATGCCATTCCAAATAACAACAACAATAATAAGCAATTTAGGATATGTTCAAACATATCTATAGAGAAAAAGGAATGTAACTTTGTTTTAACTTCAACTATTCCCCTCAAATCATCTTGGCCTTGAGTATTCAAAACACTTCCTTTCACCATTTTCTAAAAGCTCGGGAAGACTGTGGCTATTAAATTTTGTTATATTGATCATGTGTACATCAGTTTGCAACAGTTAATCCAGTAAAAGCCAATCAAGAAATTTAGCCATCTAAACCATGAACATAATTTGTTTTTAAAAGAATCAAATGTTTAGCTTTTGATTTTGAGATTTTACCCTAACATTAAAAAGTGCCTTTATTGTCAGCAGTGCAAATTATGTCATAGACTATTTTCGTAGCTCATATACAAGTTGAACAAGTGTATTATTCCTCTTGTGCAAAAATTGCAGTTTCTATATATATACTTTCATACCATTATTTTCATTTTAAGTAGTTGTGAAAATTTGTATTTGTGAGAGTACAACTATGGGAGTTTTACATGATTTTAGCAGTTATGTTAAATGTACCTAACACTTAAAAAAATGTGTACTGAGAGTTAATTTTTACCTGCCTTTTCATAAAAATTTTCAATAATTTCATATTTACAAAAGATAACTGGAAATAGAGCAAGCTGTTCATAAACATATACAACTGTAAAGTTTAAACTAATATCTTGTTACCTTGTTTAAGCATTTTGTATTATCTTTATATTTTTCTTGCTTTTTTTCCTAGTTTCCCAGTCATTATACAAGCTAAATCTTAAATAAATCACACTACTGATGGCAGTTTACAGATAAAATTGTAACCTCAAACACTAAACCAGTGGAGTGACTTTAAGATCTGCTCTAAAAAGGTTAGGTACTACGAGACAACCAAAGAAGAGCAAGGACATCTCAATCCAAAGGTGACACCATGAACTGTGCTACTGTTACAATGTTAAGATAGCAATCATTCAAAGGAAAAAAGCATTGCCACCAAATTTAAGCAAAACTAATATAAAGATGATTTCTTTATTTCAAGTTCTTTATTTCCAGGAGTTATTCCATATAAGTGGTCAGAAAATTTTTTTCACATTAGTTATGAAATAAATTATTGGGTAGAAAGCAGATACACATTAATTATTCATAATTTTTACACTATTGGTGTTTGCATTGGCTCCCTTTGAAGTTCTAGTGAATCACTTGAACCTTTCAAGTTTATCAGCTCTCGATATTACATCATTCTGCAAGTTCATTTTGGCAAAGCCAGTTTCTTATTAATCAGTGATAAATCATAAGATTCTGTATCATGTGTTTATTTATTTTTAAAAATATTTTTATTTCAGAGGGGACAGAAGAGGGAGAGAGAGAGAAACATCAATGATGAGAGAGAATCATTGATTGGCTGCCTCCTGCACTCTCCCTACAGGGAATTGCGCCTGCAAACTGCGCATCTGCCTGTGACTGGATTCGAACCCAGGACTCTTCAGTCCACAGGCAGAAGTTCTAGTGACTAAACCAAACTGGCTCTAACAAATTCTGCATCATTTGAAAAAGAAATTCAAAAGGAATTTATAATACTAGAGACCTGGTGCACAAAATTTGTTCACTGTGTGTGTGTGTGTGTGTGTGTGTGTGTGGTGTCTTTCAGCATGGCCTGTGCCCTCTCACAGTCTGGGACCCCTCTCTCCTTACCACCCGCCCTCTTGTTGCTCCTTACTGCTCAGCTTGCTGCTCCTTAGCATTGCCATGGAGGCAGGAGAGGCTCCCGCCACTGCTGCTGCGCTTGCCAGGTGTGAGCCTTATTCTGGCTGAATGGCACTCCCTCTGTGGGAGTGCACTGACCACCAGGGGATAGCTCCTGCATTGAATGTCTTGCCCTTCATGGTCAGTGTGCATCCTTGCAACCGGTCGTTCTGGTCATTCTGCCATAAGAGTCACTTAGGCTTTATATATAGACTAGAGGCCTGATGAATGAAATTTGTGCAAGGGACCTGGCTCTCGCAGCTGCGACAGCTTGCCTTAGCCCTTGCATCTCTGACTTCGTCCATAAGGCCATCTGGCTGTCCGGTCTAATTAGCATATTACCTTTTTATTATTACAGATTGGCACTACCACTGTGGCATTAGTTACATCCTAAGTCCACATCTTAAGCAAAGATGGTTTCTAAGCTGATGAAAATCACCAGCAGTAATTCATCTTTACATTTTTTCTAAGAACACTTTCATTATACAAAGTTGGACTAAAAGCCTATAACTATGTGCTTGGAAACACTGCTAATTATGTGTAAGTCCGTGATAAAGTTTCATTTCACTGCTGCTTCTGCTGCTGCCTCAATCTATCTTCCTCCCTTTTCTGAGATGTTGGAAGCAGTAGAGTAGCATGCATCATGACTACTTGACGTAGTAGAACATATTGGTTAACAATAGTAATGCTGGAGTCTGACTTACACGATTTAGTGCTTCTGCCTGAACAGGTTATATTCTCTGTGCCTCATTTTCCTCATGTGTAATGCCCTAAATTACTTAGTAAATTGAAGGTGGCTTGCTCCATTGACTTTATTTGCATATTCACCTCAGCTCCATAGAGATATAAAACAGAGAAATAAATGCACAAGGTGTCAGATTTTCAAAGAATTTCTCTTTCTGTCTTTTGAAATAATGACTTCAATGAACATATTCTTCTGTACTGACTATAGTCCATGGTTAACCTTATTCCTTCATGGGCCAGTTATTCCAGAAGTGTATCAAAAAATCTGTTCATTGCAGGATGAAAACCTCCATGAAATTCTCCAGAGAAACATAGAACAAAAAGTGAGAAAACAGAGGCAAATTAATATCAATTTTCATCATGCCCCAGTATGTTTATTTCCCATATATCTGGTCCCCATGTATCCCTATCATCCATTATATAAAAACACTGGTAAAAAATGAAAATAAAAGATTTTGTATTTTCATTTTTGTCCCAGCTCTACATGACTCTGATCCGTTCAATTTCCCCATTTCCCATTTTAAAAAGGAAAGAATAAAATCTTGCTTGTTCTGTCTTTTATTCCCAAAGAGAGGGTGATGTTGTGAATCTAGTTGATGGTAAGAATATTATGCAATGAATTAGTTTCTATGATAACTACTTTCTGTTGTATAGCGGAGTAAACAGACATTAATTTAAAAGTTGTAAATTGGAAATCTGGGGCCCATTGCAGTACAGCTAGTAAAAAGACATTCTTTCAGAATGTGATTACTTCCATAATTCTTTGGTATGGAGAATTACTGCCAAACAAAACAGTCAACTCTTTTTGAGATGTATTGACTGACACTATAGTGGAAAGAAAAGTAGGAAATGAGAAAATGAGAAAAATATGTATTTTAGACAATATAATTTAAAAGACAAACTGAAGTACCTTTTTATGTTTAAAAAAAGTAAAGAAGATAGGTGTAAAATAAACTTACAATATTTTTATTTTAAATATATGAGCTTTTGTATTATAATTTGAGGGAGGATGTGTTATTCTTTATTTACATTACCACAACTATTGGTATTTGTCAGACTAAAAGAACACTCTTATATCAGCATTAGTATTCCAAATACAAAAAAAATCTGGAGAATAAGAAAGCCATCCCTTAAAGCAGTGGTGGATAAACTCATTAGTCAACAGAGCCACAGTTTGCTGACCACTGCCTTAAAAAAATAAAGATTAATTTTTAAATTGAAAGAAGAAATTGAAATTAAGTATACATATTCAGGTTAGGATACTTGTGTGTTTTTGTGTGTGAAAAAAAGCTCTTTAATAGTAACTGAATATATTTCTAAGTGGTACACATATAGTTAATACTTTAGTGCTTTGCATATATTTAGAGATTTATAAACTTAAAGGGTTTCTCAAAGTTTCAAAAGTTATATTTTTAAGAAATAATCATGGAATGAAAATGAATATTCTATCTAATAAAGAGGGAATATGCTAATTGACTGCCATGCCCTCACAAGATGGTGGTGCCCACAGCCACAAGATGGCATCACCAAGTCCCCTCAGCCCCACCTCATCCAGCCAGAGTCCTCCAGTTCTTTCAGCCCCTCCTCACCCAATCCCTGCAGCATCCAGCCTCATCCAGCTTCAGTCCCCAGTCCCCTCAGCCCTGCAGGGGAGGGCAGTTGGGGATGATCATCTGACAGGGGGCAGTTAGGCATCAATCAGGCTGGCAGGGGTGTGGTTAGGGAGCTATCAGGCTAGCAGGAAGAGGGGTTAGAACCCAGCAGTCCTGGATTGTGGAAGGGATGTCTGACTGCAGGATTGGGCCAAAACAGGCAGTTGGACATCCCCTGAGGGGTCCCAGATTGCAGAGGGTGCAGGCTGGGCTAAGGCACATACCCTCTTCCCCCATGCACAAATTTCATGCACCGGGCCCCTAGTATTCTCATATTAAATAATGCTTTTGGATGCAATATGTTTATTACATATTTTTTAAGTTAGTGCTTATTCCCTTAAATGAATCTTATATAACAATTATTAATATCCTATATATGAACCCATACACTATATAAATTACATATATGCCTACATATTCCTATCATACACATGTATATACATATATGTGTTTGCATGTACATTGATATGCATATGCATGGATTTTATACTGAAATTATAACTCAAGTTCATAATATTGTCATTTAACATGGCCAAAGTAATTATAGGAGATGAAATAAGAAAACTATTAAAATATAGCAAAAATTTCCTGTTGTCAGTCATATTTGGGAAAGCTGTTTATGAAGCCTGTATACATTTCTCCTACATTATATTATGCTTACTAATTACAAGCCATATCTCTTTTTATAAGGTACTTGAAGAACGACATTTCTAATTGCATGATTTTATTCATATTCAATGTAATGGCATCAGTGTACTGGTCCCAAAGGGTAAGAAACAAATAGTTGAATCATTAATGCTACCCAGAATTTTTTCCCTTTTGAGAATTACTTAATTTCCTATATCTATAACAACTGCAGTCAATGGTGCTCTATCTGAAAGTATAACATTCATTTGAAATATTCAACATATCATTCATAAAACTTTCCTGTGGTGATTTCATTTAGCATGCCAAAAATCACCAAGGGGAGTTTCATTACTAGAAACAAGCCTGGTTTATTTTTGTGAATTTATTTTACTTCAACAGTCAACAGCAGATATTGATTACCCACTGTGTTGAAAGCATTGTACTGTGTATTGTGAGGAAGTCATTACATAGGAAGTATATTTGCTCAGGGAATCACATGCTTATCATTGAATGAAAGCGAGAGGGAAAACTTTATATAAATGATTAGGTATTAGTTAATCCATCCTGGTATTCTTTAATTCATTCACTGATTGAAATTTACTATGTAATTAGTTTTTATTTTTTTAGGTTTTAGAGTTTGTACATATACACAAGGAAGTGTTTATACTCTTCAAACTCACAGTGGACGGGAAAATCATGATATAGCTACTGTCAGAACAGTAAAAGAACAATTTATTATCATTAGGAATATCAGGGAAGTAGGACTGTCAGGGGGAAAATGTACCTTTTCACTGTGGTCTTAAAGGATGAATTGCATTTTGAATGTTAGTGACTGGAGAAAGTAAAATTTAGTAGTGAAAATGCCAAAAACAGTGGCTCAGAGTTTGATAAGAGCAGCCATATTAGGAGAATTGGGAAACTGTAGATAGTAATTTAGCATGGCAGATGGCAGAACAAAGTGTGATATTGAGGGGGGCAGACAAAATTGGGAAGTACATGTTCTATGAATGGATATATATACCTATATACGTACATACATGCAAACATAAAATGATATACCTAAAAGCACACATGCATACAAACATAAAAGATACATAGTGTGAATGGATGAGTTCTGTTGAGCAAAATCTTGAAAAGTATTATTAGAAAATTTAATTTAATGAAAATGTTAACAAATTGCTAAGTGTTTTTGAAAGAGTGGTTAATATGTTGAAGTGTTTATCTGTAAAAGGTATCCAGTGGTTACTTATTGGATACTTTGAATTGTATGAAGAATGAGCAGTTTTGATATATGAGGTGGATATGTGAATTTAGAGAACATGTTAAGTCATGATTCTACTGGCTCTGTGGATCTAGTTTTGTATTTTTTCAATCTATCCTTAATGCTATCACAAGCAAAAACATTTTATATGTCTTAAATCTGATTTTGTTTTACTACCTTATTTAGAGCAACTAGAAATTAAACTTGTTAAAAATTTTGACTGTAGTACATGGTGAAAGTCAAATTTCAGAGCATGATATACAAGGCTCTCAATTTTCTCCCCATTTACCCCTTCTAGCCCACATTCACTCCAAGCCCCAGGCCCTTATCTCATTATTGTCTTTGTCCTGTGGTTATGCATGTATGCATACAAGTTCTTTGGTTAATCTCCTCTCACCCACCCCCACTTTCCCTCTGAGATTGGACAGTCTGCTCCATGCTTCTGTATCTCTGAATCAGTTTTGTTCATCAGTCTGTTTTGTTCTTTAGATTCCACATATGAGTGAGAGATAATAAGATACTTGTCTTTCTCTGACTGGCTTATTTCACTTAGCATAATACTCTCCAGGTCCCTCCATGCTGTCTCACAGGGTACAAGATTTTTTGTTGAAGGGAAGCATTCCATGGTGTAGGCAAAAATAAACAAATGGGACTACATAAAAATAAAAAGCTTCTGCACAGCAAAAGAACCCATCAACAAAATGAAAAGGGAGCCCACTGTATGGGAGAACATATTTGCCAATGATACATCTGATAAGGGGTTAATACACTAAATATATAAGGAACTCATGCAACTTAACAAAAGGAAGATAAACAATCCAATTAAAAAATGGGCAGAGTACCTAAATAGTGGTACTCCAAAGAGGACAAGAGACATATGAAAAAATGCTTAGTCACTAATTATCAGATTGATGCAAAATAAAACCACAATGAGGTATCACCTCAAACCTGTCAGAATAGCTACCATCAATAAATCAACAAATGACAAGTGTTGTTGAGGATATGGAGAAAAGGAAACTCTAGTACACTACTGGTGGGAATGTAGACTGGTGCAGCCATTGTGGAAAACAGTATGGATTTTACTCTCTATCCTACTTTTAGACTCAAATTCCTCCATGTCCCCTCCTCCACACCTCCTGATGTTTCAATATAGCCATTCAGCACAGTTATCTTTCTAGATGTAAAAGAAAAAATGTAAGACAAATATGCTATGTGCTAGAGGCCTGGGTGCATGAAATTTGTGGTCAGTGATCAGGGCAGATTGGAGCCTTCTGGCTGCCAGCCAGGGCCTTTCTTTGTTCTGCGTCGCCCCCTGGTGGTCGGTACATGTCATAGTGAGCAATCACAATCCCGAACACCCTAATTTGCATATTAGGCTTTTATTTATAGACTAGAGGCCTGGTACATGAAATTCGTGCACTGGGGGTCAGGGGTAGGGCCTCAGTCCAGTCTGTGCCCTCTCACCATCCAGGACTCCCCAGGGATCAGACCTATGCTGCAACTCAGACATCCCTCTCGCAGCCCAGGGTTCTCACAGTCCAGGACCCCTTGCTCCTTACTGCCCGCCTACTGTGGAGGTGGGTGGGGCTCATGCCACCTCACCAGCAGTGAACCTGGTTTCTTGCTGAGCAGGGGTGGGAGTGGGGGAGAATATGGTTCAACCAGAAGCTGAGTTGACTGCTTCTTAGCACTGGCCCCACCCCCTGCCACTGGTGGGGGTGGGGTGATCTGGGGCCAGGCTGGCTGGAGGAGGGGGTGTGGGAGGTTGAGGCACTGTGGTCCACCCATCCAGCCTCTGCTGAGGTGCCAGGAGAGCGCAGCCCCCTCTCCTGTTGCCTCTGTGGAAGGAGGGGCCACAGTGCTGGGACCGGGACCCTGGGACTATGCCACAACTTCTGGGGAAGGAGGGCCTGCAGCACCGGGATCCAGGACCAGCGCCATGGCCTCTCCCGCTGCCTCTGTGGGAGGCAACCGGGCCTATCAGGGGAAGGCACTGTCCCCATCACCCCACTGCTGCTGCCATTGCAGGCCACTGCGGCTGCCTGCCCTCACTTGGCCCTTGCAGCCTCTGCGGCTATGTCCGGAAGACGTCTGGTTTATCTGGTCTAATTAGCATATTACCTTTTTATTAGTATGGGTTATACTTCCTATCTCTGGCTTACTGTTCATATATATATATATATATATATATATATAAATACATACACACACACAAAAAAAAAAGTGAGGAAAGAACTGGAATCACTTCTGCTTCAAATCTATAAGTTTTTTTCAAAGAGCCTATTCTTTTTTTAAAAAATATATTTTATTGATTTTT
Source organism: Lasiurus cinereus (assembly GCA_011751065.1). Taxonomy (NCBI): domain Eukaryota; kingdom Metazoa; phylum Chordata; class Mammalia; order Chiroptera; family Vespertilionidae; genus Lasiurus; species Lasiurus cinereus. The sequence goes on from JAAGEH010000005.1 coordinate 23,325,195, forward strand.
TTACAGAGAGGAAGGGAGAGGAATAGAGAGAAACATTGATGAGAGAGAAACATCGATCAGCTGCCTCTTGCATAATTGGGGATGTGCCCACAACCAAGGTACATGCCCTTGACCTGAATTGAACCTGGGACCTTTCAGTCTGCAGACTGGCGCTCTATCCACTGAGCCAAACCGGTTTCAGCAAAAGAGCCTATTCTTAGTCTCCAGTGAACTAATAATTTGTTTAGAGCCTGAAGTCAAAGCCAATCTATTTTCATGGGAAAGAATTTAGGATAACAGGTAAATGACGGTGACAAATATATACCTTTTTTCTAAACCCTTATTGGTTCATAGGCAGTGTGAGTCTTTTAGGTCATCCTCAGAACATTCTCATTTTATCTCTCAGTTTTGTTTTGTTTTTCCCTCCTTTGCTTCTGTATGTGAGGTTTCCACTAACATATGAACTAATTGATATACATGTGAGGATCCTAAAGTGTATGTTCCTGAAATTATTCTAAATATTTGTCTAAATTTTTCTTTTTCTTATTTAGCTTTTGGAAAGTTTTACTTTAAGGGTATTTCCCTATTCTTAATGGAGTTTAACTTTTAAGATACAATTGAGTTTTGTGGCTTTCTGTCTTGTTCTATGAGGAGGAGAATAGGACAGAAAAAGAAATACAGGCAGCAGGTAATAAAGGAGCATAGGCTGAAGTAAGAACACTAGGCTTTACTTGAAGTTTTGGAGGATGTAAGTTAGTTTTAAGTTTTCCTCATTTTTTTATTTGCTTTAGCCAAGGAATATTTTAAGAAAGCAACTTTGAACCTGAATTGCTTTTGGAAACTTCCTCATTCCAATCCTATATAATAATATGCAAATTGACCATAACTCCGCTACACCTACAAGCCATGCCCACTAGTCATGCCCACCAGCCAATCAGAGCGAATATGCAAATTAACCCAACAAAAATGGCTATGGCCACAGAGAGAGCAGAAGAGAGGCTTGGGTTGCCCCTGGCCCATGGAGAAAGACACGCTTTCTACAAGCCCTACCCAGTGGAGGCCTCTGCTTAAGGCTGCCACCACTGAGTGAGGCTTGGGTTACCCCTGGTGATGAAGGAAGCCAAGTTCTCTGCGCACCCTGTTGGGCCCAGGCCTCTGCTTAAGGCAACAAAGTTTCAATGGCTGTGCAAGCAGAAGGCTTGGCTCTGCTCCAGGCTACAAAGTTTCAGTTGTAGAAGATAAATAAATCTCAGATACCACAGCCTCTGCTTGGGTTGCTGAGGGGTGTGGCCGGCCTATAAACCACCATGGGCCCTTCGCCCAGGCCACCCCACATGGAACACCCACCCTGATCCAGGACACCCTTCATGGCAAACCAGCTGGCCCCCACCTGTGCACCAGGCCTCTATCCTATCTAATAAAAGAGTAATATGCAGATTGACCATCACTCCAACACACAAGATGACTGCCCCATGTGGTCAAAAGATCCTGCCCCCATGACACAAGTTGGCCACCACAAGATGGCCAGCAGAGGAGGGCAGTTGCCAGGGACCAGGCCTGCAAGGGAGGTAAGTTGGGGGTGATCACGCCTGCAGGGGAGGGCATTTAGGAGTGACCAGGCTGGCAGAGGAGGGAAGTTGGGGGTGACTGGGCCTGCAGGGAAGGGCAGTTGGTGGTGACCAAGCCTGCAAGGGAGTGCAGGTAGGGGTGACCAGGCCCACAGGGTAGGGCAGTTAGGGGCAAATAGGTTGGCAGGGGAGTGGTTAGGAGGTGATCAGACTGGTAGACAGAAGCAGTTAGGGGCAATCAGAAAGGCAGGCAGATGAGCAGTTGGGAGCCAGCAGTTTTGGATTGTGAGAGGGATTGCTGTCGGGCCTAAATGGGCACTCAGTCATCCCTCTAGGGGTCTCAGATTGGAGAGGGAGCGGGCTAGGCTAAAGGACACCCCTACCCCCCATGCATGAATTTCGTGCACCAGGCCTTTAGTCTATATATATATATATATAAAGGGCTAAGTGACTGTCCACTCAGCTGGTACATATGACACGCATGGACCACCACGGGGCAGACCCTCAACTCAGGAGTTGCCATGCTGTGGTTATTTGGCAGCTGTGATTCTCAGGTGATGCATCGCAGAACCAGAGAGGAGAGAGCCCAATACCTTGCAGGCTATGCAATTCCACCTACAGCCATGGGTTATGTTGTTGCTAGGGCACTATTGGCCCATAATCTGGTTTACTGCACACTTGTGTTTGTATTCCACACTCTGTACAACAGCAATTTTGCAGGTTGCCCTCTTGCACTCCGAGACCCCTATCTATATATATAAAATCTATATCTTACCTAATAATAGAGAAACATGGAAATTGACCATACCTCTGTTATGCCCACAGCCAATCAGAGTGAGTATGCAAATTAACTCCACAAAGATGGAGGTTAATTTGCATATATACCTGGGTCTTGGGAACCTCCTCGGCACCCAGGTCACTCCCAGCTGGCCATCAGAGGGGCCGAGCCTGCGATTGGAAGAACAGGGTGGTGGTGAGGGATGCTTCCCAAGCTTAAAGCCTGGGGATTGGGAAAGGGCTGAGCGTGCGACCAAATGCACACCATCTGAAAGTCAGCACTGGGTTGTCCAGCTGCAGCCTGGTGACCCAACACTGACTGCTCAGGTAGCTGAGACTCAGAAAGTGAGTCAGGGTCTGATTTGCAGCCTCAGTGGAAGCTGTTGATCAATGTAAGTACCTCTCTCTTTCTCTCCCTCTTTCTTTCTGATCTTCACGAGCAGCCAGGCTTTTCTTTCTCTCCTGGCCTCAGCAGGGGTTGCTGGTAAGCCCCATCTCTTTGAACAGACCCAGATTTAGGCCTGGAGATGCTGACTGGCATAGGAACCAACCAATCAGAACCAAAGGTGTGTGCTGTGGGGAAGCAATAGCTGCCTAGGAGGCGGAGCTTGCAAGGCTAACTAGCATAGGAACCGACCAATGAGAACCAAAGATATGGGTGCTGTGGGGAGCCAATGACTGCCTAGTAGGCAGATCTTTTGACACTGGCATAGGAATCAACCAATGAGAACCAAAGGTGAGTGCTCTTGGAAGTCAGTGGCTCCCTAGGAGGCAGAGCTTCTCATGCTTACTGGCATAGGAACCAAACAATGAGAACTAAATCTGGGTGCTGTGGGTAGCCAATGGCTGCCTAGGAGGTGAAACTTTTGACACTGGCATAGGAACCAACCTATCAGACCAAATGACCAGCAGAGGAGGGAGTTGGGGAGACATCAGGCCTGCAGGAGAGGGTAGTTAGGATTGATCAGGCTGGCAGGCAGAAGCAGTTAGGGGCAATCAGGCAGGCAAGGCAGGTGAAAAGTTAGGAGCCAATGGTCCCAGATTGTGGGAGGGATGTCTGACTGCCAATTTAGGACTGATCCTAAAATGGCAGCCAGCCATCCCACAAGGGGTCCCCAATGAGAGAGGGTGCAGGCTGAGTTGAGAGAATCTCTCCTCTGTGCATGAATTTCATGCACTGGGCCTTTATATATAAAAAGGCTAAGTGACTGACCATCCATCTATCCAACTGTCCAACCAACTGTCAAGCTGGTAGATATGGCGTGCATTGGCAATTTAAATATAAACATTGAATCACACATGTGTGATACATATAAAGCTATTGCTGGCACCAATCGCATGCATGTATTTCGACACTTGCCTCCCATTTAAATAACTCAAAGATAGTTTCCCATGATGTCAGCATTTGCCATGACTATTAATAAATCACAAGGACAAACTAGACAGAGTAGGAATATCCCTATCTAAACTCATTTTCAGATATGGTCAGTTATATGTTGCTTTCTCTTGAGTTTTAAGAGCATGTGACGTTAAAATTAAAGTTGTAAATACTTCATCACAAGGGAAATTAGTCAAGCACTCTGAAAGTGTTTTTACTCTTAATGTGGTATGCAAGAAGATATTAGAATAAGTTTGATCAATTTATCAGTCACTTTTTATTGATGCTTTTGTTTTTATATCATTTTTGTTTCTATATCAGGTATTTGTTGTTATATCATGTTATTGCTTATTAATTTACATATTATCTTCATACACATTTTACTAATTTTTTTCATTTCTGACACTTCTATTATAGAGAAAGGGTGAATAGAGATATTAACGTATTTCTTTTAATTAATTTCCTTACAATGTGCACAAATCCATGCACTGGGCCACTAGTTAAAAAATTATCAAGTGAATAACATTGTTCATGATGTGGGACATAGTAGCTCCCCCTTATCCATGGTTTTACTTTCTGCATTTCAGTTACCCATAATCAACCATGGTCTGAAAATATTGAATAAAAAAATCCAGAAATAAATAAGTAATGTTTTAAATTTCACAACTTGTGAATAGAATGGTGAAATCTCTCTTGCTTATCCTGCCCAGGACATGTATCATACCTTGTCCAGAGTACCCAATGCTGTACCTACGAGGCTCTCAGTAGTCCTCTCAATTATGGGATTGAGTAAAACCTAAGACTCTCACTTAGGTCCCCCAAAATCTCAACTAAGCCTAAGGCATTATTTTACTAGTCTTCTTCCTTTATCCTGTGCTACCTGTCCTTTTTCTGTCCTGTCTCAGTTGAGGTATTGCAGTGCTTGTGTTCAAGTAAGCTTTATTTTACTTAATCATGGTCCAAAGTGCATGAGTAGTGATGCTGGTGGCTCAAGTATGCCAAAGAAAAACTATATACAAAAAAAGGTGAGTACAATAAAATAAGGTCTATTGAGACAGAGGCCACATTCACATAACTTTTATTACAGAATATTGTTAAAATTTTCTATTTTATTATTAGTTGTTAAACTATTATTGTGCCTAATTATAAATTAAACTTTATTATAGTTACGAATGTATAGGAAAAGAATATAGTGTATATAGGATTGGGTACTATCCATAGTTACAGGCATCTTGGAATCTATTAGAGATCTTGGAATGTATCCCCCATGGATTAGGAGGGTATTATACATGGCACAGTTTGTTCTACAAAGAAGCTGATTCAGTGACATCTTCTAAACTCATTAGTTCTTTGGAGCAGGATAAATTTTGGAGCATGGACAGACTTCTTACAAGTGTCTATGTCTGTTCTCTTCCTTAAGACCTTTACTTAAAGGGGGAAAAGAAAACAACCTATCAAACATAGAGACAAATAATAATTTTGTTAGTAATAAGGCATATTTCCACTAAGATAAAAACTTTCTAAAGGGACCTACTAAAAGTATTTCGTATAAGTCCTCTTCATTCCTACAAGGATTTGGGGAGCATGTTAAAAAATGTAGAAATTCAAAGGTTCTGATCCAACACAAAACTCATTATAACCAAGGTTCAAGGAGTGACAATTTTATAAGTTTGTTTTTTTTTTCATAAGAATTTTGAAAGAAGCCTTAAGAGTAAAAAGTTGTTTGGATTAACCCAATTGCATAATCTATTTTTCTTAGAAGGAGACTGCAACTCATCTGTGGGATTGCTATGTAATTTATTGTTTGTATTTAAACAAAGTTATTCACAAGTTCATGTTACAGATAAAATTTTCAGAATTCAAAACATCTGAGCTGGGCCCTAGAGTTAGCATTTTTAATAAATAGCTAGGTAATACCAGTGTTGCTGATCTATAAGGACACTTTGAAAACCACTGATGTAGACAGTCCTAGTCATTAACTCTATTAAGTTGTGTGGCTAGTGACAATTTCAGGGAACTATGAGGACCAATAAAATTGTTCAGTGCAACTTACATTTGTCAGTTTGTAATATTCAAGATGTTTATCACTTGAGAGAAAGATACTGGAATTTTACTGTTCTGCATAACTGGATTTAAGGTATGCCAATTTTAGGTTATTCCCATTAGGTTAAATAGGAAAGAGATTTCTCTAATGTTAATTACTAAGTCAACATCAATTATCAGAGCACAATTAATTCCGATTTCCTAGAGATCTCTACATTATAAAAATTGTCAGATCTGTCAATAAGTGTTAATATACTGATTGAGGACATGTGCATGTTAGCTCCGGATCTTAATGTTGTACACCGAGCAGGTTTTATCAATATATATTCTTCTTGCTAATTCCATTTTCTTTTTCTTTTTTTATTATCTCATTTTCTTATAAGCTCAGGATGCACATTTAAATGTTAGCTGCATGCTAGCTCTTACCAATCAGACTCATTAACATTTTATAAAAAAAATGCAGGCCGCCCCTAGTGATATGCTTACTTTTTCAATGCCAGGGCATTGAGCTTGCTGCCCTGATCTGGGGGTATTCTAACTTATTATTAGAAACAGGAGGAGTCTTGCCCTGAAGGGATCCTTTCAAACACACTGTTGGGCCTGAATGCATTTTTTGCCCTTAGGCTCTCTCCATTCCTTCAGACTGATCATCCAGACTCCAGTGAATATTGCCTTTAGATTGTCTCCTTGGGTTTCCATTTCAAGGCTTGCCTGGCTTTTACTCTCAGGTTTTCCCTTTTCAGTTTCTGTATTAGGTTTTAAAGGCCTAGTGGCTTAAACACTTTCTCGTTACAGTATTTTCCTGTTTCATGCTTCAATAACATGGTTGTGGACTGCTGTTTCATTGATCTGATGTTCCCTCTTAAGAATTTTAATATCCCCTTTTCTTAGGTATTACTTTAGCTTATTTCAAACCTTAGAATTTTGAAGCAGTAAGTTATAGTAGTATATAGTCAATCATATCCCCAAATACATACTTTCTACTAGAAGAAATTATTTGCATACCTACACTGTCATAACCAGTCAGGGTGTTAGTAATAAATCAAGGCTGCATATTTGTTTTCATTTAAACAGAAATGAGTTTATTGGAAGGTATTCAGGAGGGACAGTGAACACAGTTTCATGCTCCAGAAACCCAGCTAAAGGAATGTCAAGTGAGCCAACAGACATTGGGCAGCGGGAAACAGCTTAGACACATTGAGAGCACAGCCTGGCTAATGAAGACGTTGGTTATTGATGCCGCCCTTCAAACTGATGCCAGTGGATGCCAGGTGCCACCACTATCAGATTGAAATGATTATTGAAAGTTTCTTCCTTGAGTCACTAACTTCATGTTCAAGGTTATAGCTAGGAATGTTAGACTGCCTGAAATAAGTCTGTCTTACCTTATTGGCCTGCTACCATTGAAGGCTTTCCTAATGGCAGCATCCCCACCCCTAATGCCAGAAATGACTCAGATACTGTGTCAAAGAAAGCATGACTTTAAAATAATGGATACATATTTACAAGATCATTGTATTGGAGGAGGTCATTTCGAGGTCATGCCCTGCTGTCTAAACCTTGGTAATTAGAGACCCTTTATCCCCTCCCCTGACCTTGGAAAGTACATCTGCCTACTATTCCCATGCAACCATTTCAAGGATGTAGCCTTAAAAGAGGAAAGTGTTCTTGAGGCCATCTGGGCTGACTATGTGACTGAGCCTATTTTAGGGCCCTATATAAACTTTCAGGGTTCTAATGGATTGGTGTGGAGATATAGTTGTCTTGCAGTTGCTTTGTATGTATGTAAGTTCCCTTACTTATTAAAATTGTCACCCACCAATCTGGAATCGTCTGTATCTTTATTTGGTCACTAGAGGCCCAATGCACAGAGTTGTGCAAGAATGGGCCTTCCTGCCCATGGCTGCTGGACCACTTTCGCTCTGGCCAGAGCCACCTTTCCACCTTCCCACACTGCCCATGGCAATGACACAAGTGTCCTGCCCCCAGCCACTTGGAGCCTATGTATGCAAATTAACCTACCATCTTTGTCATGTTAATTTGCATACTCACTCCTGAATGGCTGGTGGGCATCTTGGAGGTATGGTCAATTTTCATAGATTCCTTACCCTTCATGAATGGGAACAAATTTGAAGATGAACATATATTAGCATACACATATAAATAAGACCTTACATGAGCTTCCCCAGGTTTACATTTTTGTATTTAACTTTTCATTTATTGGAACTGATCATTTTTTCCTATTCCTGGCTGCTCAACATGTTTTTCTTTGCTCTCAACTTCCTTAAAACAGAAGGTGAATTGTGGACAGTATGTGCAAGTGAAATTTAGGATTCTCACTAAACTGACCAGTGTGAGCAGCCTCAAGAAACACAATTTAATCTGATCAGATAAAACTTTAATCTGATCAGAGGTAACGTAAATTATGCTGCCTTTTGTGATAGAAGGTTGTTTTGCCTTTGAAATGCTTGGAAAATTCCTTAGGCCACTTACGTTCTGAATGCTGACTTCAGGAAGCCTGATCTGTTTATCCTAAAGATTTTCTGTAAAAGTCACTTATCTCTTCTTCCAATTTTCCTGGGTTTCAATTACTTCTGAACTGTGTCAACCCCAAAGTCCATATATAACCAACACAATGCAGGTTTCTATTTCTTTTTCTACAAACATGTTAAAAGGTTAGTCTTGTAATAAATACAGTGGTAGCTCGAGATACGAGTTTAATTCATTCCATAACCTTGAGGCGTGGAAAACTATGAGAAACTCCAGTCACTGTAAACTGGTGGGTCGGGTCGTGTGCAGCCAGCTGATCCGCGAGATTACTCCTATCTCAAATGTTGCTTGTATTCCAAAGCAAAATTGCTCACTTGATGGCTCATATCTCAAAAATCTCATGTTAGGGCACTCATATCTTGAGGTATCACTGTAATGTTATCTGCTTATTTTCTGGTCCTATCTAAGTATTTGAGTAGGGGAAGATAATGCCTTGAAACAGAAAAGAAGCTCACTATAAGCATTTCTAGGTGACTAAAACTTGTCCAAAGTCTGTGGACTGAAAGGTCCCAGGTTTGATTTCGGTCAAGGGCATGTACCTTGGTTTCGAGCACACCCCCAGTAGGGGGTGTGCAAGAGGCAGCTGATTGATGTCCCTCTCTCATCAATGTTTCTAACTCTCTATCTCTCTCCCTTCCTCTCTGTAAAAAATCAATAAAATATATTTTTTAAAAATCAAATATTTGTTATTCATTTATTCATTCAATTATTATTTAAGTGCCTACTCTATATCAGGCACTGTTGTCAATGCTAAGAATAAAATATTGAGAAAATATGAAAAATGCCACTCTAATACAGCTTGCATTTTAGTAGGGCTGTCAGACATATAAGTAAGAAGTAAGTGAAACAATATGGAGTTTCCTCAAAAAACTAAAAATGGAACTCCCATTTGAACCAGCAATCCCACTCTTAGGAATATATCCTAAGAAACTAGAAACACCAATCAGAAAGGATTTATGCACCCCTATGTTCATAGCAGCATAATTTACAATAGCTACAATTTGGAAACAGCCTAGGTACCCATCAGCAGGTGAGTGGATCAGAAAACTATGATACATCTACACAATGGAATACTATGCTGCCATAAAAAGAAGGAATTCTTACCATTTACATCTGGATGGAACTGGAGGGCATTATGCTAAGTGAAATAGGACAGTCAATGACAGAAAAATACTACATAATCTCACTCATTATTGGATAATAAAGAACATTATAAATTATTAACAAAATGATAGATATAGAGGCAATAAAGCATCAAACAGACTGTCAAATTACAGTGGGAAGGTTAGGGAGAGGTGGGGTAGATAAACGATCAACCAAGGACTTGTATGCACACTTATAAGCATAATTAATGGACAAAAGACACTGGGGGGTAGGGGGTATGCATGGAAGTTGGGGGGGGCAATGGGAAGATATTTATACATGTCATTCATTAATAAAAATTTAAAAAATGAAGTAAGTGAAACATAAAATACATTTGTTTATATGGTTACAAATGCTGAGAAGGAAAAGTAGATAGGGGAATTATTATTATTGAGAAACGTAGAGCATGGTCAAAACTTTAGCTAGAGAGGCTGGGGAAAGTAATATTTAAGTGAAGACTGAGGGAGCAAGCCAGTGGATTTAAGGAGAACATTCTAGCTAGAGGAAACGGTTCAAAATATCTCAGTCAGGCATCTCTCTAGGTTTTCATAAGAACATAAAGGATTTGGATTTGATTAAGTGCCAGTATTGGGGTTGGGGAAGAGGAGGGGATGAAGAAAAATTGGGGTCATTTTAATGACATTGGGTTTTGTTCTGAATGAGATGGGAAACTAGAGGTTTAAGAGTACAAAAGACTGTGTCCTGACTGATATTCAGTAGTACCACTCTGCTTCCTGTGTGAAGCACACATTATAGGGAGTGTGGGCAAAGGCAATAATATGCAGTGTATTAATAATGCTACTACAAATTCAAGAAATAGCTAATGAGGTCCTTGACTACATGATGACAATACAGGTGATCACTTTCTAGATATAACTATAGACTGCTTACAATTTTGATGTTGGATGTGAGGGGCAGGATCAGGGATGACTATAAAATTTCTAGCCTCAGCACATGGAGATTTAGTTGTGATGATGATGTATAAGGAGGGAAAAGCAAGTAGGAAGAAAAGATCAGGAGCTCAGTTTTTGATGGATTATTTCTGTTGGGAATGAGACACCTAAGGGAGATAGCAATTAAGTGGTTAGGTAAATGTCTGAAATTTAGCAAAGATGATTGGCTTAGAGATATAAATTTGAGAGCCATAGGCACACAAATAATACTCAAAGCTATAATCTATTGTTGCATAACCAAAGTACATACAAACTAGCTCCTTCAATAAATTTTTTTTCAGTTTTAGAGATGAGGAAGCTATGACTTGGAGAGCCAAATAGATTGACGGCACACACACACACAGGAAGTTATGTGCAAGGATTAAGTTTTAGAGACCTTTTTTTTTATAATATATTTTATTGATTTTTTACAGAGAGGAAGGGAAAGGGATAGAGAGTTAGAAACATCTCTGAGAGACATAGATTAGCTGCCTCTTGCACTCCCCCTACTGGGGATGTGCCCACAACCAAGGTACATGCCCTTGACCGGAATCGAACCCGAGACCCCTCAGTTCGCAGGCCGACACTCTATCCGCTGAGCCAAACTAGTTTCGGCGAGACCTTTGTTTCTGATGATTCAAGTCCTTCCATTATTCAGCTCAATATTTGCATCTTCCTTGAATTGGCTACTTTTCCTACAACTTCCCACCGATCTGCAACATCCTTCTCCACTTGTTTTTCCCACTTGGCCAGTTTCCTTTATCTGTCCAAACTCTTTCATCATTGGCCTTGATTAAAGTTGAGCACTCTTCCAGTCATCCGAGCAGATGGAAAGACAAAAAAAAAAAAAAAAAAAAGGACAAGTTACCACAGAAGTCAGAGAGATAATGAGGTCATGACTCTTTAGAGTTTAGACAGTTCTCAATAATGGGGACTGAATCGAGAATGTATGTATATTCTTATTTAGGCTTGCAGATACTTATTTGTCCTTTCCCTTTTCCAACCAAATTAAATTAATGAAATCACAACAAACTTCCCTTAAGTATTTCAGGAATAAAATAAAAGACAAATGCATGTTTTCAGCAGTATATGATTTTTAAAGGCAATACAATATACTACTGCTTAGTCTCTCATTATCTTAAAAATTCTCTGTCTTACTAAAATCATTATAATGTTTAAATTTTTCAGAGCAATTCCTTAGGTATTATTACATGAGATCCAGATGAAGATGCTAAAAAGCACAGATGGATAAAATTCATATCTCTCTATATGAAAAGCCAGCTACCAGAACGCTGTAAGGACCATAATGACCAGTTGCTATGATGCCCACTGCAGCCAGTGAACTGCCCAATCAAGGGTGGAGCCCGCCAGCCAACCTCATGTGGCCCCTCCTCCCATAGCCCCGCCCCTATTCACCTCCTACCCTAATAGGGGATGGGGCTGGCCAGCCAACCTGCTGCAGCCCCTCCCCTGGTCAGCCCTACCTCTGATGGGCTCCCACCACCCTTCCCCACAGTCAGCTCTACCCCCAATTGGCCCCCACACACCAATTGGGGATGGAGTTAGCTAGCCAAACTCTCACAACCCCTCCTCCAGCTGCTGACCTCCAATTGGTCTGCCACCCCAATTAGAGTTGGGATCTGCCGGCCAATTAACAGCAGTCCCTTCCCCCAGCCAGCCTGGCCCTGATTGGGGCCCGATTGAGGTGGGCCAGCCAGCCAACCTCCTGCCATCTCCTCTGACAGGCCTGACCCTGATCCATTCTGATTGGGCTGGGCTGGCCAGGCCCCTTCCATGCATGAATTCGTGTACTGGGCCTCCAGTATTTATACAAAGGGATACAGTATTCCTTGTCAGTTTTTCAAACCATGAAAATTGTTGATCAATTATTGTTGCAGAGTTTTAGAATATATCTTTATAACACTGAAAATAATAAAGAGAATTATCGCCTCTGTATTATATTCTCTTAATTTTCTTTTTTCACTCCCCCTCCCTCCCATATTCCCAATCTCCATTTAGCCCCAACTCCAGGAATCTCATCTAGGCTTTCCTCATCCTATCAATTTTGATCAGATTATCTGGTATACAATAGTTTGTGGTGGGGTCTGTGGTTAACTTGAGCAAAGTTTCTCTTTCTCTCCATCTCTTTCCCTCTCCCCCTCCACCCTCTTTTTCTGTCTCTCTCTCCTTTTTAGTTTAACACTATGTTATCAAAGGTAAATACATCCTGGGGCCAGATGTGGTCTACTGCTGACTTTTATTTAATGACCCTTTCTATAGACTTTTATGAGTTTTAATTTTTAAGTTAAGTAAATGTATCTGTCAACCCTATCTCCCTATTTTCTAGGAACTAAATCTTTTCACTTTTATTATTATTATTGGTTTGTTTTTTTCTACAAGGGTGAATTGTATTAATGGATGAGGGATTGGGAAAATTTCTGCCCTTTTTCAAGTACTTTTTCTTGGTGAGTGTCTTTATAATGCAATGTTTAATTAGCAAATACCTTATACACATTAAATATATTTGCCCATGTACTATTACCTACATTTTATAAAATTCTCTCTCTCTCTCCACAAACACACACACACACACACACACACACACACATCTAGGATTAAGACATGTTCCTTATACAAGTCTATTATTCTTTAAATGAAGGAATCTGGAGATGAAAACTAACATTCATTTAAGATACTTGTTTTGAATAAATGACTCCTCCTCCACATCTTTATTTCCTTCCTCCATCTTCTCTCCCCTCCCCTGCTTTTATTCTTTTGTGCTTTATTTTTCTTTATTTCAGAAATATGACACTTACGGTGGTCATTTTGGGCTAAGTATTTGGGACAGGTAGCCACTTATCAATTTGAATATATTACTAAGAGGACTGATAGGAGTCTACTTATTAGACTAATGAGTTTTTTCTAGACTTTTTTTGCCCCTCATTATCATAGAAACTAGTCTGTTATTTTACAAAAAGCCTGAACTATTGCTTATGCTCTATTGGTAATCCTAGTAGAGGTTACTTCCTTAGCATCTATTACCAGGATGAAACCAAATTAAAAATTAAAACAGGAGGTTTTCTTTGAAACATCTGCAGTCCCCTGTCAGTCCATTCAGAATGGTCACACAGAACTCACATACTGCTTACATGCTCATTAAAAACATTTGGAAGAGCCCTTATAGCAAAATTTTACTGACTTTCCTATAATGTTCTATTTACAATATGTATGTAAAGTTTCCAGACTCTCTGCTAATATTTCCATTAATATCTCCATACTGTTTTATTTCCTTCCATTAATAATTATATCAGATGTGTCAAATTCCAGCGTGCTTACTTTCTTTTCTCTGTTAGGGGTTCTACATATCTCCAAGCTTTTTTTTGACAAGTTAGCATATAATTAAGTTGTGCCAAGTTAGCATATAATTTCTGTAAGATCATTAGTAGTTGTATAAATGCAACTTGTGATTATAATAATTGCTAATAAATGAATCTAACTGTGGGAATCAGTGGTTTGTAAAACACAAGCCTAAGTTCACATATGTAATTCAAATGCAATTTCATAGTGAGATATATGATTTGTATATATTGTATATTTACATACTTGAATGTCCTTTAAATATTGAAATATAATGTTAATCTATAAGAATAAAGTTAAGCCGAAACTGGTTTGGCTCAGTGGATAGAGCATTGGCCTATGGACTAAAAGATCCCGGGTTCGATTCCTGTTCCGGGCCTGTATCCTGGTTGCGGGCACAAACCCAGTAGGGGGCGTGCAGGAGGCGGCTGATCAATGTCTCTCTCTCATCGATGTTTCTAACTCTCTATCCCTCTTCCTTCCTCTCTGTAAAAAATCAATAAAATATATTTTAAAAAATAAGAATAAAGTTAAATTTAGAAGTGTAAGAGAAAGAAAGAGATTGGTTTCAATTTTACACAAGTAAATATGATGATTATGTAAATATAATTCTGGGTATACATATATATTAAATTTGAACATTTTTTTCTGTTAATGTCTCTTGTTAATTTGAACATTTTTTTCTGTTAATGTCTCTTGTTATCTTACTGTCAAAAAAACTTAATGTCAGAGGAAAATGAATTTGACTTATAGAATAGCTCTTGGTTGGTAAATAAGGAATTCTATTTTATTAGCTACCACAAAACAACAAAAAAACAAATCTAATACTAGACTACAAAATCAGATAATCACAATATAGTACTTTTGAAGAAAAAATAAATTGAAATATTTTAACATACGTTTGTATCTCAAGTATATATATACACACACACTTGAAACCTGGTGCACGGATTCCTGCACTGGTAGGGGGTGTGGTCTGAGAGAATCATCCCACTGCAGGAGCAGCCTCCCACTGTGGGAGTGCACTGACCACCAGGGGGGCAGCTCTCCTGTGTTGGACATCTTCCCTCTGATGGTCAGTGTGCGTTATAGTGACTGATCGACCTGTTCTGGTCATTCTGCCATGTGTTTGCTGGGCTTTTATATAAATAGATGAGCATTCACAATGATATATTATCTGAGAAAGTTATTTATTTGAAATATGTAGATTTAAAGAAGAAATAGAAAGTTCCCATATAGCATAAATAAAAACCAAATAACCCTAAAGATATCAAAGTTGAAAACATGGTCATGTTCTGATTAATAATTGTTTTATAACGAGCTCCACTGTTTGTATTGAAGATGATATGGTAATAAAAGACCCAGTTATTCACAAACAGGATAGGAGAAAAAGAGCTAGGTATATGAAATGATCTTTTTTTTAATTATAGAGAAACAATGCAAGAAATTTTCTCATGGATCTATAGGGGAAACAAAAGAACTCAGACAACAAAACAGTTTGCATTCAATGGATGTTAGTATTTTGTTGTTGTTAAAATATATAAGCATAGTAAAACTGAGCCCTTTTGTTCCTACATTAAGATCTATTCTCAGTATTATTAAAAAGAAAGAAAGAAAGAAAGAAAGAAAGAAAGAAAGAAAGAAAAGAAAAATCTGATTCAAAAAGTTCTCCAAAGTAGTATGTCTTTAGTGAAGGCTTTTGAAGAAGTGGCAAAGGGAGTGTACTATCACAGTGTGTACGCTAAAATGCCTCTACTCATTTCTTTCCAATATCTCATACAATATCACTACCGTTACAACCTCCATCCACGTCTCTCTTTCCGAATTTCAATTCCTCTGGATTTCTCTTCTTCCCTATTGCCATTGCCTCATCCTAAATTTCCAGATTTTTTTCTTTAAGGAACTTTGTGTAAATACCCAGTTTATATATTCTGGGAATTATCCAAACCCTAACCTGTCCTTTATCCTTCTCTACCCAACAAAGGCCTGTGATCTGAAATGTAATAGCAAATAAATTCTTCAAAGGCTATGAGGAGAGGGAAAGTCTGTGAATATCTTTTATTCACATCTGAATATCACTGCATTGAAAACTTGTCATTTTTTCATGAAAAGTATCCATGAAATATGCTTCTGCAAAGGAGGAGTCTGTGTGAATGGCAAGGAGAGGACAGTATTAGGGAAGACACACTGGTTAATCCAAGATTAAATAGAAGTAAAAATCTGACACAGCCCTACTGAGCCTGCACACACTAGAAATCTTTTAGGTTGTGTCTTGTCAGGAGGAGAAGATTCCAGAGTGTAGTAAATGGACAAACCCTGGCTTTCTTCTCTTGCTTCTATGAACAGTTTGACCTACTTCAGGCTCTTGGGCAAGTTTCTTAGTCAAAATAACAAACTAGAGGCCTGGTGCACAAAATTCGTGCATGAGAGGGGGGTGTCCCACAGCCCAGTCTGCACCCT
>JAAGEH010000005.1:23341391-23379372 GCA_011751065.1 Lasiurus cinereus
AGGGTGCAGACTGGGCTGTGGGACACCCCCCTCTCATGCACGAATTTTGTGCACCAGGCCTCTAGTTTGTTATTTTGACTAAGAAACTTGCCCAAGAGCCTGAAGTAGGTCAAACTGTTCATAGAAGCAAGAGAAGAAAGCCAGGGTTTGTCCATTTACTACACTCTGGAATCTTCTCCTCCTGACAAGACACAACCTAAAAGATTTCTAGTGTGTGCAGGCTCAGTAGGGCTGTGTCAGATTTTTACTTCTATTTAATCTTGGATTAACCAGTGTGTCTTCCCTAATACTGTCCTCTCCTTGCCATTCACACAGACTCCTCCTTTGCAGAAGCATATTTCATGGATACTTTTCATGAAAAAATGACAAGTTTTCAATGCAGTGATATTCAGATGTGAATAAAAGATATTCACAGACTTTCCCTCTCCTCATAGCCTTTGAAGAATTTATTTGCTATTACATTTCAGATCACAGGCCTTTGTTGGGTAGAGAAGGATAAAGGACAGGTTAGGGTTTGGATAATTCCCAGAATATATAAACTGGGTATTTACACAAAGTTCCTTAAAGAAAAAAATCTGGAAACTTAGGATGAGGCAATGGCAATAGGGAAGAAGAGAAATCCAGAGGAAATGAAATTCGGAAAGAGAGACGTGGATGGAGGTTGTAACGGTAGTGATATTGTATGAGATATTGGAAAGAAATGAGTAGAGGCATTTTAGTGTGCACACTGTGATAGTACACTCCCTTTGCCACTTCTTCAAAAGCCTTCACTAAAGACATACTACTTTGGAGAACTTTTTGCATCAGATTTTTCTTTTGTTTCTTCCTTCCTTCCTTCCTTCCTTCCTTCCTTCCTTCCTTCCTTCCTTTCTTTCTTTTTTAATAATACTGAGAATAGATCTTAATGTAGGAACAAAAGGGCTCAGTTTTACTATGCTTATATATTTTAACAACAACAAAATACTAACATCCATTGAATACAAACTGTTTTGTTGTCTGAGTTCTTTTGTTTCCCCTATAGATCCATGAGCAAATTTATTGCATTGTTTCTCTATAATTAAAAAAAAGATCATTTCATATACCTATCTATTTTAAAAAAATCAAACAGAGAAAATTAAGTTTAATAATATATTTTATTTAAACCAATATATCCAAAATATAATTTCAATATATAATAAGTATAAAATATATTAAGTCTAGAATTTTTTGGAATTGTCTGAGGAAGATAGGTTTTAGTTTGTCTTTGAATGTTTTGTAAAACTCCCATTTGAAACGATCTAGACCAGGGCTTTTGTTTTCTGGAAGTTTTTTTTGATTATTGCTTCAATTTCATTGGTAGTTATAAGTCTGTTCAGGTTTTTTGATTCTTCCAGAGGAGTTTTGGAAGATTCTAATTTTCTAGGAATATGTCCATTTCATCTAGGTTGTCCAGTTGCTTTGAGTCAAATTGTTTGTAGTATTTTTGAAATTCTTTGTATTTCTGGGAGGTTGGTTGTTACTTTACTTCTTTAATTTCTGATTTTGTTTATTTGTGTCCTCTCTCTTCTTTCTTGGTGAGCCTGGATAGAGGTTTGCCAATCTTGTTTGTCCTTTCAGAGAACCAGCTCTTGGTTTTATTGATCTTTTGTATTATTATTATTATTTTTTGATCTCTGTGTCATTTATTTCCCCTCCTACCTTTGTTATTTCCTTCCTTAATTAATTACCATTTATTCTTGTTTTTTTTTTGTTTTTTTTTAGGTAGGTCTATAGACCTATGAACTTCCCCTCTCAAGACTGCATGCATTGTATCCCATAGATTTTGGGATGTTGTGTTTTCATTGTGTTTGTTTCTTGGATGCTTTTTATTTTTTCTTTGAACTCTTTGGTAACACAATAATTGTTTACCAGTAATAGCATGCTATTTAGCCTACAAGTGCTTGATTTTTTTCATTTTTTTATTGTAGTTGATTTCCAATTTTATGCCATTGTGATCTAAGAAGATGCTTGATATGATTTCTGTCTTTTTGAATTTCAGGAGGCTTTGCCTGTGTCCCAATATGTGGTCTATCTTTGAAAATGTCCCATGTGCACTTGAGATAATGTATAATCTGTTTCTTTGGGATGAAATGTTCTGAAGATGTCAATTAATTCCATCTGATCCAACGAGTCATTTAGCATTGCTGTTTCTTTTCTGATTTTTGTTTAGAGGATTTATCCGATGCTGTCAATGGGGTATTAAGTTCCCCTACTATGATTGTTGTGCTGTCGACCTCTCCCTTGATGTCTTTTAGGAGTTGTTTTTTTTAAATGTATTTAGGTGCTCCTATTTTGGATGCATATATGTTTACCAGAGTCATATCCTCTTGTTGAATTGCTCCCGTTAGTATTATGAAGTGGTCTTCATTATCTGTTATTATCACCTTCACTTTAAAGTCTATTTTGTCATCAATAAATATTGCTATCCCAGCTTTTTTTCATTCCATTTGCCCGAAAAAAAATCCCTTCACTATCAGTCTGTGTGAGACTTTTGTTCTGAGGTGGGTCTTTTGTAGACAGCAAATATATTGGTCCTGTTTTCTTATCCCTTCAGCAAACCTATGTCTTTTGATTAGAGCATTTAATACCTTTACATTTAAGGTTATTATTGATACTCGTTTTTAGCCATTTTTATTTTTTATGCCTTGTTCCTTCTTCCCTTTTTGCTTCTTTTTGTAGCAGTTCCTTTAGACTCCCTTGCATTGCTGGCTTGTTGGTAATAAACTCACTTATCACCCCCCTCACACTTTTTTTTGGCCTATGAAGCTCCTGATTTTACCCTCAATTTTGATGAGAATCTTGTTTGGTATAGTATTCTTGGATTCATTTCCTTGCTTTGCATCACTTTATATATTTCATTCCATTCTCTTCTGGCCTGATGTTTCTGTTTAGAATTCAATTGATAGTCTAATGGGGGAGATCCCTTGTAGATAATTTTCTGTCTTTCTCTGGTAGCCTTTCAGATTCTTACTTTGTCATTGATGTTTGCCAATTTAATTATGTCTTTTTGAGTTTATCCTGATTGGGACTCTGTGTGCTTCTTGGACTTATGTGATTTTTTTTCTTCCCCAAATCAGGGATGTTTTCTGTCATTTTTTCAAACAGGTTTTCTATTTCTTGCTCAGTTTCCTCTCCTTCTGCCATCCCTATTATGCTGATGTTGTTTAATTTCATGTCCTAAAGCTCCTTTAGGCTCTCTTCCTGCTTTCTAACTTTATTTTTTCTAGTTGCTGCTCTGCTTGGGTGTTTTTGCCTACCTTGTCTTCTAACTCATTTATGTAGTCCTTATTAGCTTCTTCTGGTCTACTGTTGAAGCCTTCCATGTGTTCATTATTGCTGCTATATATCATTCTTCATTTCCTCTTGATTCCTTTTCATGTTGGTGAAATTCTCATTCAGCTCCTTATAATTCTCATTAAGTTGTGTGTATTTGTTATCCAGAAGTTTGAGCATTCTTATGACCATTACTCTGAATTTTTTCTCTGACAAATTACTTGACTTCATTTTATTTAAATTCTTTTCTGGTGATTCCTCTTTTTCTTTCCTTTGGGGATTGTTTCTTTCCCTCCCCATCTTTGCTGTAACGTTTTAATTGTTTCTATGTCTTAGGTTCAACTGCTTTGCTACCCAGATTCTTTTGGGGGTAGTCCTATGTAGTTGGTGACTTTTGAGACCCAGTGGTGCAGTCTCTCAGATCTCCTGAGCTTGGTGTTCTAGTGGAGCTTCTACTTGAGATATTTGGGTTCTCCTGATGTAGTTGGTCCTTGAATGTTAGTTTCTTATTTGTGGGTAAAGTCTAGTCACGGATTGTCTGACAAGGTCACTCACCCCTGGCCTCATTGTGCAAGCTATTGTGGATGTGCTTGTGGTTCTGGCCCTTGTGGAAAGGGTTGCCAGAGATATCACTAGTGTGCACACACTGTGAAATCCCAGAATCTATGGCCTGGGAGGAAGGGGTCTCAGAGCCTAAGGCTCAGGTAGTGTGACTCTGGCTGGTGTTGTGTGCCTCTTTGCAAATTACTGCAAAGGTCCTGGAGCCTGTGACAGTGAGAGGTAGCTGCCCCATTGTCACAGATGAGACAGTGAGACTCTGGCTTGGGTGATTTCACTCTGTGAATCCTGAGATGGTCCAAGAGCCAGCAGCTGGGAATCTTGGTGTCTGTGGCTGAAACAGCATGGTCTTTACTGGGTATGGGAGCTCTCAGTAGCTCATAAAGGTGTCCAGAAGCTGGCAGCTGGGAAGGGGAAGTCATGGATTCTGCTGAGAGATGTGTGACCTTGGCTGGAGAGGTGCGCACCCAGAGGCATCTCACGGAGGGGCCCAGGATGGTGGGCTCCTGAGGCCCCTGTACAGGAGCAGCATGGCACGGTGTCCAGAAGCTAGCAGCCAGTGGGTGCCTGTTTGATTTTACTTCTTTCATTTGTGAGTCATATTATAGTCCTGCTAGACAGCACTCTTATAGATCTCATTCAATACAAATGGAGTAAATTGAGAAAATATTCCATATTGGCAATGTATTACACTGTAAGTCTTTGTTTTTTACATGTGTGACTATCACATTCTATAAATTATGTGTGTGTCCATCTGTGTCTGGGTGTCTGTGTGTTCCTTGATACTGCCCTCCACAGACTGAAACACTTATTTAGGACACTTTGATTAAGCATTGCTGGATATTATTAATGGCTGGGTCAAATCTATGATGTCTCAGAGCGTCACTGCCTCCAAGGCAAATCCCCATTTAAAATTAGTCACCTCATTTTTTCAAATAGTCAGTCTGCATGCCCCTGTTGCTTCGCTGTTTTCTACTGCCATGTTCCACTATTTCAACTTTCCTTTCAATATGTTCTTATGACTTTTCTTCTGCCTTGTCCTTTCAGGACCACCTGACAGCAATTTTCAACACAGCAGCTGTTTCAGCATTACTTGCCAATTCTCTCTGTTCACACAACTATGACTCTGTTGGTATCACATTCTGAAATGTTAGCTTCGTTTATGCATAACATGTAGGAAAAAGAACAACCTAAATCAGAAAAATGTATAGATCACTTGAAATATTTTTCATTATGGAAAATGACATAGATTTTTTTTCAGAAGATATAATCCAAGGAACATGTTAGTCTAGAGATAATGGGATACAAGTAAAATGAGAATTCCTTTTATATTAAAAAATTGTGAGAAGTGGCTAATGACCATGAACAACTCTATTTATTCACCATATAAATAAATTATGAGTCCAGGCTCTCAAAATATTTCTAGTATTGAACAAAGCTTTAAGCCAAATATTTTAAAATTAAAGTTGTATAAAACTACCACTTTTAATAATATATTTTATTTGAAATATATCAAAATTAGTATCATGTTTTCCAATAAGTATGTGGTATCAAAAGAGAAATCAGCAAAATTACACTTAAAATTTTATGTTAAAATAACAGTATTTTACAGTGTTATTTTCTTTAAAAATATCTTAAAATTTTGGGAAGTGTTTGTAGCAGGAAAAGTATTCCTCAAATCTCTAGGGTCTCTAGCAAGGTCTGAGAATTAAACTGACAAAGTTATATTAATATGACAAAGCATACTATTTTATTAATAGATGTTTTACATGACATGATAGCTTTGATAAGAAAATGAACAGCCAAGGAAATAGACCTGTGCATTTATCTGATAGGTTTGATGAAGAATGCATAGTTATGGAGGAAAATGATAGGTTAAGGAGTCTGAGGTAATTATGAAAAACTGGGGTTTCTTAAGATTTTTCTTGGTATCTCTTTGTCTTCAGAAAAAACTATGTTCCTTTCCTTTGAGAATAGGAAGGGCTATGCTCCTTTTCTTTGAATATAGGAAGGAGGATTTTAAGACCTGTTTCATGGAATAAAGTCAAGAAGGAGAGGAGTTCAGAGTGACCTTCCTGCTTCTGTCATTTTATCAAAGAAAAACTTAAAATATTCACTATGCCAATATGCCATATTTTGGGGTAGTGTTTCTAAACACCATTATTTTTTATTTCTAAAGTTTTTACATTAAATCATGTATAAATATTGATTTTATAATATTAAACGGGTATTTCTTATAGGATAAAATATTTTCTTTTTTTAAGTAAATCTTTATTTTTCAGTTTATTACATTTATTTCCCTTCCCCCCCCCCATAGCTGCCCTCCACCCGGCTCCCACCCCTTCCTCTACCCTTACCTCCCCCAGTATTGTCCTCATCCATAGGTGTGTGATTTTTGTCCAGTCTCTCCCTGCACTCCCCTCAGCCCTTTCCCTCTGAGAATTTTCAGTGCACTCCCTTTCTATGCTCCTGATTCTATTATATTCACCAGTTTATTCTGTTCCTCAGATTTTTAATTTACTTACTTTTTAGATTCACTTGTTGATAGATATGTATTATTGTTCATAATATTTATCTTTACATTTTTCTTCTTCATCCTCTTCTTAAAGAGTACCTTTCAGCATTTCATATAATATTGGTATGGTGTTGATGATCTCCTTTAGCTTTTTCTTATCTGTGAAGCTCTTTATCTGCCCTTCAATTATGAATGATAGCTTTGCTGGGTAATCTTGGTTGTAGGCTCTTGCTATTCATCACTTTGAATATTTCTTGCCACTCCTGTCCGGTCTGCATAGTTTCTGTTGAGAAATCAGTTGACAATCAAATGGGTACTCCCTTGTAGGTAATTAACTGTTTTTCTCTTGCTGCTTTTAATATTCTTTCTTTGTCTTTTGCTCTTGGTATTTAATTATTATGTGTCTTGGTGTAGTCCTCTTTAGATTCCTTTTATTTGGGGTTCCGTGTGCTTCCTGGACTTGTAAGTGTATTTCTTTCACCAGGTGGGGGAAGTTTTCAGCCATTATTTCTTCAAATATGTTTTCAATATCTTGCTCTTTCTCTTCTTCTTGCACCCCCATCATTCTGATGTTGGTACACTTGAAGTTGTCCCAGAGGCTCCTTATACTATCTTCACATTTTTGGATTCTTTTTTCTTTTTGGTTTTCCAGTGTAGTGTTTTCTGGTTCTTTGTATTTCAAATCTTTGACTTGATTCTTGCCTTCCTCTAGTCTGCTCTTAGGTCTCTGTATAATAGTTTTTTATTTCAGTCAGTGTATGTTTAATTTCTAGTTGGCCCTTTTTCATCTTTTCTTGGGTCTCGTTAAATTTATCCATCTTTTCTAGGAAATTCTTGAAAAACCTTTTAACCGTGATTTTGAACTCCATATCCAGTTGTTTGTTTCCGTCCATTTCTTTCATTTGTGATCTGTTCCTTTGTCTCCACATTTTCACTATGCTGGGAAAACTTCTGTGTTGGAATTAGCCTTATGATATAAGACTTGCAAAACTGCAAAAGCCTCTCTATTGAGCTTGGATGGGGTGGAGTCTCAGGGCTTAGCAGACCACCTTGGCTTCCAGTTAGCCCCATCCTACCCGGCCTCTGGGTCTCAAGTGTCTCTGGGTAATTGCTACAGCCGTCTCTGCACCTCTAGACCTCTGTATTTCTGGTTCCCTTGCACTCCGGGAACTGTATAAGTATGGGTCCCCAGGGTCTTGCCTGAAACTGGGGTTCAGTGCAGTTCGAAGTGGCACAGTTGGGAGGCTCTGTCTCCTGTCAACTAGAGAAAGATAGCGGCACAATCAGCAGTTTGTCTTCTGCATGCAGTGGTATGTGCACCCCCAGACCTCTGCCCTTTTGTGGCTACCATAAATTTTCTTGCACGCCTCCCTTTTCACAGTCCAGATTCCCCCCTTATGAGTCTTGCCTGCAACTGGGGTTCAGTGCTGTAGGATAAGGGGTTCAGTGCAGTTGGGAGTCTCTATCTCCCTCCCACCAGAGGAAGCCAGCCAGGCACTCTGCTACCCATTCTTTCCACGTGCACATCTCTGTACCTCAGCTTTTTGCAGCTCCTCTGAGTCTCCGTGAGCCCCTCTTTTTCCTTTTAATTGTAGAATTTCCACTCAGCCAACTTTCCTGTGGTTCTGGATGATGTTCGTTCTGTTTTTTAGTTGTAGTTTTGAAATTGTTGTGTGAAGCAGCAGTTTAGGTGTTCACCTATGCCACCATCTTGGTTTCTCCTCAAAAATATTTTCTTATATTTCAACTTTTAATAGAATTATTTGACCTAAGATTTAAATAAATGGTAATTTCTCAGTAGAAAGAATGCTTGTTTTTGAACTAGCTTTCTATAATGAAAATATTAGCACTAATTTTCATAATAAAATTAAAAAAATTTAATGTAAAAATAATTTTTCTAATAAATGTCTATACAAGTATGTGTTTCTAATTACAGAGGAAAATATATTTGCAAAGCAAGGTTACACATAAAAGAGTAAAAAGCATACAAGTTAATAGAAAATCTTTAAATTCACAATGAACATGTACAAATCTGCCCGTAGTAGAGGCATGTAATTATCTTTAGGGATGTGTAAGGCAAAAAAGTAATAAGGCAGATTTTTATTGGTAATAACACTGACATTATACTTAGAGATGAGGGAAATGGAATTCTCAAATTCGGAAAGGATCATACAAACATAGAAGTCTTCAGATTAGCAAAAATTATTTACATGTCAGTGAATCTTAAAGCCAAAGACAAATTGTAGAACACAAACATATCTCCCCTTATACCTTCTTACCTGCAATCAAAAGAAATGAGTGATTTCATAGTGTTGCCACTTCTTTGTGTTGTGTTGAATCAGTGACTAATATGTTTAGATTAAAACTTAGAGATCAGTATCAAGTTACCTATAATCTTATCTGAAAAATTGAAAGGTTATATGTACTTTTGAAACAATACCAGCTACACATTTGGACATACAAACACACTGGTCTTAATAGGACTGATTCATACTCTATTTGACAAAAATGGATGAATAGATAGAAAAGTTTGATTTTTTTAACATTAAAGTTGAAATATAAATACAGTTAATGCAAGACACATTATAAAACATATCCTATCTAATAAAGAGAGAATATGAAAATTGCCCTCACTCTATCACCCACAGCTGAAGCCAAGTTCCTTTAAGGAGCCTTAATGAGCAATCAGCAGGGACTGAGGCTATGCCCTCACCTGTCTTCATGGGACTTGATGCCTCACCTCCCCACCCTGGTGTTAGTCTGGGGGACCTCAGGCTGTGCCTCCTGCCTTGGCACCAGGCCAGGGGACCTGGTGGGGCTTGATGAGGGGGGGCCTCACGGTGCGCTTCCCATCCTGGTGCTGGGTTAGGGGACCTCAGGCTTCTCCCCCTGCCCCAGCTCCAAGTTGGGGAACCTCAGGCCATGCCCCCCACCAGGTGGGACTTGACAAGGGACTTCAGGCTGCGCCCCCCACTCCAGCACGAGGCTGTGGGACCTGGGACTGCACCCTCTGCCCCAGCACTGGGCCAGGGGACCTGAGGCTGTGACCCACTGCCTGGAGGGGCTTGACGGCAGACCTCAGGCCATGCTTCCCACCCAGTAGGGCTTGACAGGGGATCTCAGGTCGTGTCCCCCACCTGGTGGAGCTTGATGGAGGACCTCAAGGCATGCCTCCTCCCTCATCTGGGGGACCTCATGCCATGCGCCCCATCTGGCACCAGGCCAGGGGACCTGAGGCTACGCCCTGACTGGCAGTGCTTGACAAGGGTCAGATTGGTCGGGTCTGGATCTAGCCTAATTGGGGGCGGGGGGACTGCCGGGTCTGGATCACATGTGATTTTGAGGTGCATGTGGGTGGACCAGGACTTGACTCTGTTCCCCCTTTTAATGTTCATGAATTTTGTATACTTGGCCACTAGTTAGCATAAAATTTTGAACTCCAACGTGTTTTAAAATCTTGAATTGTTATTAAAATGCAATCAAGCTTTTCACTTTTATTCTCATCTGCTCATTATTAGTCAAATCACTTTTAATAAACTCACATACACGAAGTGAAAAAGGATAAGATACAGATATTGCTATTAAATATAAGTATGCACACATGTAATATATTCAAATAACCTTTTTGCTGTATTTATTTTAATGACCCAAACTACTAATATTAAGGTCCTGTGATCTTAGTGAGGGTATGACTAAAAGGACAAAATAACAAGGTTTTCTCCATTGAATACATGTGAAAACTGTCTATTTTTTTTTAGTTGCAACTGTTTTTAAAAACACTATCTTCAATAGATAAAATAGCTAACAAATATGGAAAAGAGATCTTATTTAGCATTGCATCAAATATATTTCCAAATGTATTTACACTGTATTTACATGCAGTGTAAAACATATGGTGGTAGCCATGAACATGTGCTTCTCAGATCCAAGTAAGGGATCCTAATTGACCCATTGCCCAAAGTCTTATACTGGAAACTTTACTTCCTATTAACTCTTCTCAGCCAATCACTGAACACAGTAGGGATATTAAAACAGGTTTGTTCTATGAGGCATAGGGCTCTTCTGATGGTGACTTTGACTCAAGGACTTTCCATTTGCTTTGCCCCACTTTCCTCAGACTATACTGCAATCTAATATCTTCCATCCAAACTTCCTTCCTTCTCTTTTTCACAGAGATGAGACTCTACCAGGAATCATGAAATCTTTCCTAGTTCCTTTTCATTTTCCATCATAGGCATTTTCTCCAATAAATCACTTGCATAGGTACATTCATTTTGGCAATTGCTTCCTCATATACCCTAACACCCAAAGATTTTAGTATCTTTAGACCTTCACAAGAGGAAAACTACTTATAAGTCTCTGTATCTGTATGGATTTTTAATTTAACACTAAAAGGCATCTTTTTTGTTGTTCTTAAAATACTAAAGGCATGCACAGTCAGAACATTTTTCAGTATTATAATGGTGACCAGATACTAATGCAGGTCTAGGAAGCCCCATATTTTTATATTCCTTTCCTTGAAAGAGGTATTGTCCTCTTAAAATGAATATTGGCAGTTCCATCAATGGAGAGATGTGCAAGAGAAGCAGGCAATCAATGTGGTCTAAAAAAAAAACTGAAATCTTAAGAAGATTGAGAATAGGAAGATTGGCTTAAGTGTCATGTTTGTCATTGAAATATAAGAATATATTAAATATAAAGAGGAATCTAGGGGAGTGAAACATAAAGGAAGAAAGAGTGGCATAAGAAGGAGGAATTTAAGAGTAGTCAAAAGAGGAAAAGTAAAATAAAAATTAAAAAGCTTTGTTTCAAGAGAACGGCAAAGCTTTTTCATTTTTATTTTACTTTTTACTTTATTAGGTCACTAGGAAAAAAGCATATTAAAACTTAAATTTCTACCTCTATAGAATAATTATGTATTAGATGATTTCTAATGTCTTAATATAAAGTCTAGCTGTAGTATTCAGGATCTTTTATTAATTTATTAAGTATGTACTCAATGCCCACCATATGCCTACTTTTTTCTAGGTACTAAGCTATACATTCCCTTCAAAAAAAGAAAGACAACTAGCTAACAGTTGCAACATATTGGGATAAACAGTAGGAAAAGTTATGCCTAGGATGTGATGGGCTATAGACTAGAGGTATTTAATTCATGCATGTAAGAAAAGTCAGGAAAGACGTTTTAGATGGAATAATGTATGGGTAGAGGTAAGATGTGTTCAATTTCTAGATGGTCTAGAGCAGGAAAATATGCATCTAGTCAATAGGCTGTTTAGAAATATTACGCTATCAGAGGACACAATCTATTCAGAGACAGTAGAGAATAGTATTCCTTCAGCAAAGAGTGCAGGTAAGGAAGTCAAGTGGGTAAGGCATGAGGCCATTTCTCACAGCTCTTGGGAAACCAGGAATTTAATTCTAACAGCCTTGAATAGCCATGGAAGAATTTTACTAAAAGAATTTACATAGTTTTGAATATAGTATGTCACAGGTATAGGAAGACGAAGGCAGGGAAATCTATTAGACTTTATATAAAATTAGAGGCTCAGTGTACAGATTTGTGCACCAGTGTATAGCAGTGGGGTCCCTCATTGTGGCCTGTGGGGATCGGGCCAAAATCAAAGTCCAAAGCCTCCTACCACTCCTGCTCATTCCAGCCCTGCTGTACCTGCCACTGCCGATGCAGGTGGCCTCTGAGCTGCTGTAGCTAACCTTGAGCCCTGCATCTGGTGCCCATAGGTCAGCTGAGCAGCACTCCCTCTGTGAGATTGCACTAACCACCAGGGGGCAGCTCCTGTGGTGGGTGTCTGCCCCCTGGTGGTCAATGAGTGTCATAGTGACCGGTCAACCAGTCATTTGTTCATTTGGTCTTTCAGTTGCTTAGGTTTTCATATACAGTGGTACCTCGAGATACGAGTGCCCTAACATACAAGATTTTTGAGATACGAGCCGTCGAGTGAGCGATTTTTGCTTTGAAATACCAGCAACATTTGAGATAGGAGTAATAGTGCGGATTGGCCGGCTGCACACGACCCACCAGTTTACCGTGAGTCAAGCGTCTCATAGTTTCCCACGCCTCAAGGTTACGGAACGAATTAAACTCGTATCTCGAGGTACCACTGTATGTATATATAGATAAAGTGATATACAATTTGAGTGTATTTTGGTTGGATAAATACAAAAATTAATGGCAGAAAATTTTAGGGCTGTAGAATTCTAGAAGTGGAATATAATTAAAAAATCATGTATTCCAAAGAAAGAGTGACCTTTAGTGAATGAAAGAGGAAATACCCGTTAACCCTTTTCCTGGATTCTCACCCTGTGTTAGCCATAGTCTAGCAGAGAGTGTTCCTCCTTGAATAGCATCATTCATGGTCATTGGCAATGATTTATTCTTACCTGAATTTCAAAACGGCATTAAGAAGCTGTCATGATGGAAGGCTACTGTCGGATTTCATAGAAAATTGTCAGCGAGGAATAATTTGATAGAAAATAAACCTTTTCTGAGTTTATCATATACAAAATGAGGGTTTCCTCCCCAAAATGGTCTTATGGATGGATTATAAATATGTCTCCCCTCTCAGGTAATTCCTCAATATGTATTCATCTGAAATTTCACCAGAATCATTTATCACTAAGGTATAAACAAGACAGGGTAATGGGGTAGGTATGATTCAGGTGACCCTTAAATGGGAGTCGGGGTAAAATGTTGATGAAGATTGCATTAAAAGAGAGTGTCTATAAACCAACCTCAAATATACCCTGCTTCATTTTGTCCTCAAAAGTTGCCAGTGGTTGGTTAGAATGGTGAATGTCTTGACATGATTCCTTAACTTCCTCTGTGTAGTATTGTAAATATTTCTGCTATAACGATTGCATCTTTCTGTGATTATTAGTTTATAAGCTGGTCTCACCCATTGGACCATAAGCTACTAAGAGTACAGGTACTGGGTGTTTTTACACATTTATCCTCTGCAGTTTGCATCAGTAATTATCATATATTAGATACTTAGTGAATATTTGTTTTGAGAATACATAACTTAATTGGTTATTGTTTTAATAAACAATTTAGATACCTAGAAAATGTTCTGATTTATAAACATCAGCTTCTTGTCCTTTAGCTTTACTTGTCTTCTAGGAATTACTCTGCTACACATGTAAACCTCACCAGCGGGAGCTTTGTTTGCACCTCCTGCAGCAAATTTCAAGATCCCTGCCCAGGCCAGTCTTCCAGTTTACAGTGGTGCAAGGGGGTTAAAGCACTCCCTCCTCACACCCACACCCACACCCTCAGGCTTGCTTCCTGGCTTCATTGAGGAAGGATTTAATTAGCTACTTAACTTCTTCAGGTGAAGGGACAGATCTCCCTCAGTTGCTAATGAAGACTGAGCTGCCTGCTAGCCCACTGGTTTCTCTCTTCAGGCAGATTCTCTCCCACATAGCTGGTGAGCTGCTTCTGATGACCATTTAGTCCTCACTGGCATGAAAATGGCTCTGCAAGAGCTGCCCTGGCTGTGCTCAAGGCAGCATCTTCCTCCTAATAACTTCCTACTGGTTGTAACTCCAAAATCTCTCTCTTAACACGCACTATTCTGCTTTACTGAGTGCTGCTTCCTCCCATCAGCCTCTTTTGATTGCTCAGATTTTCCCAGTTCTTTCCTCAAGGAGATTTCCATGCAAAAGAAGTTTCAGTTTAGATTTTAGGTATTTTAGAAAGACTATTATTTGTGTTCAGGAATAATGATTTTCTGAAATAATTTTATATGGTTTCTTTTTTAAAACAAAAATACAAGCAATACAAACAAGAAAGTGAAGAAAAACACCCTGAGCTCCTCTGTCCAGTTAGAACCATTTCTAGCACTTGACAAACATATATCCAGATATTTCCATATGCAGGCAGATAAAAAGGTGGGTGAACCAAGGGATAGCAAATATACCTTTACAATAAATGAGATCTTTATATATAAGCTTCTAATTAAGTAAAAATAAATTTTTATGTTGTCTTTGCTAAAGTAAAGGGTAGCTTTTAGACTTACCCTGTGTTAGGATAGTTTTTTAAAAATCTTAAATATATTTTTAATATTAAAATTAAAATATACCAATAGTTTTTTAATAACACTTTTTTCAGGTTCACCCTAGAAGCCCTCACACAGATATTATGTGCATGTCTCTCTGTTGACATCAATGCTAATATAATTAGTTCAGAGAATGTCAAAAGGCATCTGTTCAAATAGCCTGAGGAATCTGCATACAAACCGAGAGTACTAATAATACCAATACTAGTGCAAGTAATAACTTAGAAAATGGTTCTGAAACTGGTATGAAAGTACCATCTTTTGGAAAACATGCAAACATGCAGATGCTGACTCTCTAGGGCAGTGGTGGAGCCTGAGATTCCATAAACTTACAGGCAATGTTGACTTTGCTGGCCTTGCACTGTCTGGTAAGCAGCAAAGCTTAGAGTGCATAGTGTGTCAGGTCAAACACAAGAGTACATACTATATGTAAAAAAGCACTTATATTAAGTTGAAAAACTGGCTAATCTAATAAATGACAGAACTCAGAGCAACAGTGGCCTATTAAGATCTTGGAATGCATGTGAAGGAGGCATGAGGGAACTTTTTTTCAGTGAAGGAATTGATTTGGGATGTATACACATTTTCCAGAACTCAAAATATTCCACGTTCCTCAAACCTAATTTCTTTTAAATTGAAAGGAATAAGATATATATTTTAAAATGTCTCTGGTACTCAGATCAATCTATATGAATAATAAATAAACTGGTCTTGGGTTCGGTGAAAAATACAATCATTGAGAGCACAAAGGGGAATGATATAAAATCAGGAGTTAAAACTATTTTGAATGACAAGATTGTGATTGGTGTTAAGTATCTAGTTTTCTAAAATAATTACTTGGAAAGAGATAATGCATATTTGGATTAAAAGTCCCATTATATTTAGTTAATAGTTATTTTGTAATTGCAACTAACATTGCACTTTTCATTGCTTTTTTAGTTTTTCCATGTGTACGTATTTATCTTCTTTTTAACCCAAGTGTTAATTCTTCCAGAGGGGAAACATTTTTTTTTCCATATTGCTGATTATTACATGTTTATTAAGACTCAATGCCACTGAATTTACATTTTGTAATATAACTTTTATAAAGAACCCTGTTCAATCTTCAGAGGCCAGTGTATTTTTATAGCAATTTTTCAAATGAGTTTGCTAGTCAGTTCACTCCAACAAGCATTTCTTGATTCTACTACATCCTGGGAAAGGCTCAGTGACTCAAAGCTGAAAAAGAAGGCATGTGCCTCAGGGCACAATGTTTTTAAGTTAGAACACATACTGGTTAACTAAGCAGTGTTCTTTTTTAGATTAAAATAATTGGAATGACATAATACATATATAATAAAAAGCTGCAAAAATTGTGTAATCTTTTGGCTATATAGTATAAATGCATAAAAATGAAGAACTGGACCTTCTCCATATAGGCTCAAGGCAGAAACCCTTGTGAAAACCAGAATAAAGTTTAGCATTGGTTATAGATCCTGCACTTTCATGAATTATTCATTGTTCTTACATCTCTAGTAACACATCAATAAGCTGCAAAGATTTGTTTTAAGTTTCTCCAGCAACATCCTTGAAAATCACATTTTGTTATTGCAACTAAATAAATCATACAATTAATTTAAATTAGTATTTGAAATGTTCATGTATAAATAGTACTATCATTCTTTATATATATATTTCTATTATATGGGCCTAAAGAATGCCAGCATTGTTTTTAACATCAATAAACATGAATTTTTGAAAATATAGGTTGCAAATACCAGGAAGATTGATTGGCTTAAAATACATATTCCACACTTGATTAAAATGCAAATCGTATATACATTTATTTTAGATCTGCTTTAAGTAAAAGTAGATTCATCTTTGGTTGATCATCATCTAAACATTGAAATAAATGTTGCTGAAACAAATCAAATGAAAGATAAGATTAGAAATTACATTTCAACCTGAAGCTAGTTAGAACTATGAAAAGAAATATTGCAATACATTTTTTTCTTGCATTACCTAAGGAACCTTTCTTGTTTTATCTCTCCTATAAATTATATTTATTTGATAGTGTTATTACATTCTTTTCCTTTAATACATACTGACAGTGGTTAAGGGACTTGGAATATAAAATACTGAATATTCAGAAAGTAAAACTGGTCTAGGAATGAAAATGGGTTATGTTATTTTTGGTTCACCAAGGTGAGATTAATTTTATATGGATGACATATTTGCTTTTAATTTTATCTATATCTTCCCCCTGAAAGTTAGGTGAAATCATTAAAAAGAACTACAACAAAAATATAAACTCTTATTACTGATATATAGTAGCATATCATGTGTTGAAATATAGTTAATTTTTCTTTTATAATTTGGAAAACTTATTTCAAATAAGAAGTGCTTTACTGTTGAGGAGTTTCCCACTATTAGAAGAAGTACTACTTAACATTTCCAAATATATAGATAGAAACTCTTCATACACGCGCACACACACATCCTATACCTAGGGAATACTGAATGTGCTGAGAAGTTAAATACAAGAATTCCAGAACATGCTCTCAGTGTGCCTAAATTCCAAGACATATAATATCACAAGATATAAATAATTGATTTTTAAAATACTTTTTCAATCCTTGTCATCTTATGAATAGATATATAGATATAATATAAAAAAGTGAATTTTGTATCTACTTTAACATAGTTGTTTTGGAAAAACATTTTGTGATATCTCCTATGGGAAAGGCATTTAATTTTCTTTGGTATTTGGTAAATGAATCTTGTTTGTATAAAGTCTTTCACAGGGCACATAGGTGGTTAAAGAAAGGCGTCTGATGGAAAAGCATCAGGGAAAATAACTCTGTATTTTCCAAAGAACAGAAATTGTAGCCATGAGTATTTTTCTATCTTTGAATTGTATATAATTTTCCTCTTCACAAAGGATCGCTTATTATGTTATTTTTTTCTTCTAACTGATCCAATCATACATTTTTTTAACACATATTACTGATTAAAATTGAGTAGCTCTGTGGTTTGTGCAGCCTCATGTGTAATTTGTTTTCCTTTGGTATTCAGGATATAGGATAAGCTGCGCTGGCATATTGCATTTCATAAATGTAAGTGATGGTATTGAGTTTATGTGGCCTTCCGTGGCATACCTAGGCTTCAAATTCAGATATTTAGGAGCAGGCATTTGATATATGTTGGTACTCTAACACTGTTATAGAATATAAAGTTTGAAAAATGACCAAAATTTAAAATAAAAGTTTTGTGATATATTGTTCCAGGGAAAGAAAAATATTATGAACACAATACTGCTACTACTTATGAAATAATAGGGATGATGTATTCTTTGCCAACTACTTTGAGCTGACTATATTTAATACCATTGCTACAAAAATGCAATTACACTTACAACACTATTCCAAGGATTCTAGATTAAATTTGTATATTATTTATCTCAGTGATTCTAAGTACTTTTCTTTTGGAAACAGAAAATGACTAAATTCTTCTCAGTAATTTTGCCAATATCTAATCAGTTATACTGTGGTCCTAAAACATCTTCAGAGTTACCTGAATCTTTCTCTTTCTCTTCAGCAAATCATAAATGGAGAGTGTGTTCTCAAGCTTTTCTTCCTGTCTTTGCTAATATCACTGTTACATTTTAATTTATTATCAATTTCTGGTGATTTAAAAAATAATTGTTACTTCTAAAAATGAACATAAATCTGGGGTTAATATAATTTTCTGTCTTTTGTTATCAATAATTTGATATCTAGATCAACACATACATTTTCTTCTTGAGTGGGAAAGGTAACTTTGTATAAGTAACTAAATATTTAAATTTTATCTGATACTGAATATACTGCCTCAGGAAAGAAATGTTAAATAGGTGTATATTGTTGATAAATAATAATCGGTGTGTCCATAAACTTAGCTAAAAGGATCCCCCAACAAGATCTTTTGCGAATTTCTGTTTGGGGAATTATATGGTAAATTTCCAGGTACAGTAAAAGATGACTCTAAGGAAGCAGATATGTGAGACAGAAGCCTAAGATTCACTTGAACTTTAGAAAATTAAGTCATGCATAAAGAAGTATTAAGACTTCCTTGCAAGATTCCAGCTCTTTATAGATGATCAACATAGCCAATTCATAAAGAAGTATATTGCCTGCAATATTTCCTGCAATTTTTAATACTAGTACAGTTAAAAAAAAAAGTGAAATAGCATATATTCACCATGCTACTTAGCTAAAAAATCAAGATGCACTGGTCAATCCAGCTGGCATGGCTCAGTGGTTGAGCATCATACCTATGAACCAGGAGGTCCTGGTTTAATTCCCGGTCAGGGCATGCCTGAGTTGTGGGCTCGATTCCCAGTGGGGTCATGCAGAAGGCAGCTGATCAGTAATTCTCTCTCATCTTTGATGTTTCTATATTTCTCTCCCTTTCCTTTCCTCTCTGAGGACATTGGGGGGGGAGGGGAGGGAAAAGAGGACATACATAATACTTTAAACAATGAAAATTAAAAAAATAAAATTAAATTAACTTGTAAAATAAAAGATGAATTGTCAGACAAGTTAAAGTATATCTATTGGCAACAGGTGCAGGAAATTTGAAATCAGTATGATCTTACAGGTCCACAATATGTTTACCAGAAATTTAAGTTTATCATAAGCTAATCATACACACAGTTTAATTGGAGAACAAATACAGAATAAAATATGTAAGGTTCATTGCCCACCTTTCTAGCTTCATTAATGACCCCTTTCCTCCTTTTGGTTTATTCTCAAACCAAAACAAATTAACTTTAGGTCCTTGCAGGTGTTGTATTATTTCACACTCCTTTGCTTTATACATCCTATCCGTTCTAACTATAACACCTTTAGTCACCCTTTTGTCATCCTTGTGAACTCCAGCTCGTTCTCTTTTTCCCCTTTAGTTTTATTGTTTGCTCTTCTCCCTGCCCTCCCATCGCCTTCCCTCTGGTCATCGCCACACTGTTGTCTGTGTCTATGGGTTATGCATAATGCTCTTTGGCTAATCCAGTTACCTTTCTTTAAGACAGCTTAGAGTTTCTGAATGCCCACAGATAGAACAGGTAATTGTCTTTTTTCTCCTGCCATGGCCCCTTGTATATAATTGTATTCTAGCCTTTGCAAAAATAAATGAAAATGTTTTTTATTTATATTTGATTTTTATTCTAGACTTGAACTGTTTGTAGACAGGAACAGAGTACATCTGTGCTTTATCCCACATGTGTAGCACTGGTTGTAAGAACTTATAGACACATTATACAAACACAGAGTGCTTAATTTTATTATAAAATAAATACTAAACACTAAATTAATATTGTATTTTATGCCAAACTGTGTATTACTTACCATAAGTGCTGTACAGATTTGAAGAAAGAGGAGAAAAATGAAGGTGATTATTTTAAGCATAGGATTATAGAGGAGGAGGGTTTCAATAATATGTATATTATTGATTTTTTTACAGAGAGGAAGAGAGAGGGATAGAGAGTTAGAAACATCAATGAGACACATCGCTCAGCTGCCTCCTGCACGCCCCCTACTGTGGATGTGCCCACAACCAAGGTACATACATGCCCTTGACCAGAATGGAACCTGGGACCTTTCAATCCGCAGGCTGACACTCTATCCACTGAGCCAAACCGGTTTCAGCTCACGTTATTTCTTGATTGTATTAAGAATTTGAAAAAAGTTAAAGGAAAATGTAGAGTACTCAAAGCAAAGGGAAGAAGTGATAATGGCAGGAATATGAATACTATATTACAGATTTCATCTGTTTTGATATTCCTAGCAACAAATAGCAGAAAATCCAACTCAAAACGTTATTAATCTAAAGGGTAACATATCACCTCTGTTAACAATGACCATAATAATCATGAAGTGGAGTGAAAAAGAAGAAATAAAAGCAGTAGCTTAGATATGATACCAAGACCCAGCATTCAGTTTGTATTTTGACATTCTGCCATTAAAATGTGGACTTGGTCCTTTTACGATGACATGATTTCTGTCATATTTCTAAACATCATATCCAGATACAAGTCTATCCAACAGAAGAGAATGGGTGAATTCTCCCATTTGTCTTTTCTTGGTCTGAGGAAATATCTTTGTCAAATTTTTCACAGCAAATTTTTCTTAACTGACAGAATTAAATCATAGCCTTAAATGGAAATTGGAATTTGATTAATATACTTCACTGATATTTATGATTTATTCTTGTGTTACAGGGGGAGGGGGCAGAAGACAGGAAGGAAAGAATGAGAACAGCGATTCAATAGGCAAACCATCAGGTTATGAAACTTGTACTGAGAAAAGTAGAAAATCGGTTTGTTAAGTGTAGTGAGAACAATTTAGGGAGGAGTGTAGACATATATAATAGCAAATTAGAAGCCGTTTAAAGTTTGAAATAATGTCCATAACTTCTTTTGAGGCAGAAGATTTCTTTTAGAGATAGTCGAATTAGCTCTTTTTTTTTCCTTCAAGGTGATTCCAATTATTTTTATTTATTTATTTATTTTTAGTTTGGGTGACTTATTTTTTTATTGTTTAAAGTATTACAAATAGTAGTACATATGTCTCCTTTTTTTCCGCCCAATTGACCTTCTCCCAGTCTCTCCTATCCCCCCTTCCCGACACACCTTTTGAAGAATTGGTACAAAATGTCCTCACCTATTGAAGAATAATATTTCTTTCTCAGAACAGTATGTTTACAGGGGTGAGTAAGGAAAAAATAATAATTAATAAATGATAATTCAAGAATAAACTGTTTTGCATACTCACAACTGTAAATCTACTTTTGCCTGCCCTGAAAATGGAAATTTTTCTTTTTAAATTTATATGCAACCCCATGAAATATAAATGTAAATTAATATAATAGTTTTTAAATATTTGCAAAAACAACATTGTATTGCACTTTGCTTTTCCAATTACTCTGACATATGTTATTTATTTCTCAGTAAAATACAAAAGCTGGTGTATCAAAGAAATACATTCTCTTCTTGCAGTCTCTTTAATATTTTTAGTCCTTTTTACTTAGTGGAACTCATCAGAATTAACTGTGAAGCTACAACCCCATTAATTTAACAAAGAAATATCCTTACTTCAGTAAAACATAAAGCATAGGCAGGTGTATAGAAAACATTTCTCAGATTTCATTCACTCATACACACAAGCTATAATAACTCTTTCTATATTGGCCCAGGATAGGTTGTCTAGGTTATTTTCCTTCTTTCAATTAATCTGTAACTTAAGGGGAAAAATGCTCACGGATGCATTTCTGAGAAGTTTTAGTCATCATACCTAAATAGTGATCTCAAGATGATATCATTTATTGATCCTTCTAACACCAACAAATTGAAATAAATCACTGTTGGTTACTACCTTGCTGTTCTTAGTATATTACCACTTGCTTTCAAATTATCACATTTTAATAAATCAAATTTCCTTAAACATTATACTTCTCTCATAAGAACAAGGTCAATAAATAGAAGACAGCTTTAATGTATAGGACTTAATATAAAATATGCACATCTGAGTCTTTTACTAGGTAGGGAAGCAGATAAAGATCTTATCATTTATTAAGAAGTTATTAAGAAGTTTTTAATATAAAGGCCCTAGACTAATAATTATTACCTACCAGAGCAAGTGTCCTTTTTATTAACCTATATTTGTAGTATCTTTTTTATGATCTTAAAATGAAATTCACAAATAATATAATTTTGTTATGTACACAATTTTAAAAAGACAATAAAATGAACTAATTGCAACATAAAGGAAAAATAAAATGACTGCAATTCTAGACTAACATTCATTTAAAAATGCAAATGTTCAGCAAGCTTCTATGAGATGTTCTAATACAGAAGTTGGATGTTTGTTCATACCTAATATGACAGGTGCTAGCATTGCCAGTGCCAGTGGTGTATAATGACTGTTACTTCCAGTATTACCCAAAAACAAATATTCAAAAGGTGCCCACTGAGAAAAACACTGCCCTTGATTGAGAATCTTGTTTTTAGTGCAAAGAATGATGTGATCTGGGAATGAATAAATAGTTTAGGTGGTAAAACCACAGAAATCTTTAACCTAGTCCTGGGTGGTGTGGCTCTGTGGGTTTGGCATCATCCTGTGCACCAAAAGGTTTCCCACTTTGATTCCCAGTCTTGGCACATGCCCTGGTGGGGGGCATGCAGGAATAAGCCATTCACATTGTAATGACATTGATGTTTCTCCTTCTCCCTTGCACTCTCTCTCTAAACAAATCAATAAAACAAATCTTAAAAACAAACAAAATCTCTTCAACTTAATTTTCCCTTCTTTGCCTTATAAAAGCTCTCTTTTCCTTATGAAGAAAAAAATTACACACACACACACACACACACATACACTTCTGAGTATTTCTTCAAAGAGACCAAAAAAGAGATAGTTCTTTATAAGAAGCTGCAAAAATCATCTAATTTTAATATTATATCTATAGGTTGCATATTATATCTATTTTAAAATAATGTTTAGTGGTCTTCCAGCATGGCTTAACCTATGAACTAGAAAGTCACGGTTCGATTTCTGGTTAAGACACATGCCCGGGGTTGCGGGCTTGATCCCTAGTGCAGGGTGTGCAGGAGGTAGCTGAATAATGGTTCTCTCTCATTTTTGTTGTTTCTATCTCTCTCTCCCTCTCTGAAATCATTAAAAATATTCTTAAAGAAAAGTAGTTTTAAAAAATAATGTTTTAGGAGAAACCAAGATGGTGTCATAGATAAACACCTAAACTACTGCCTTGCACAACAATTTCAAAACTACAAATAAAAGACAAAACGACATCATCCAGAACCACAGGAAGGCTGGCTGAGTGGAAATTTTACAACTAGAAGGAAAGAGAAAAGCACACTGAGACTCAGAGGAACTGCTGAAGCAGAGGTACTGAGGCCTGCATGCAGAAAGGGCAGGACAGGCAACTGAGTACGCAGCTGGCTTTCTCAAGTGGGAGGGAGACAAAAGTTCCTGACTGTACTGAACTCCAGTTTCATGTGAGACTCTGGGGACCCAGACTCATTTGGGGAAAAACTGGACTGTCTGGTAGCGGGTGGAACTCGAGGGCAGCTTTCTTCAGAGGTGCTTGTAGCGATTACCACAGGACACTGAGATACAGGGGCCTATTAGAGCAGGGCTGACAGGAGACCAATGCTGTCTGCTCGGCCCCATTCAAGCTGAGCACAGAGGCTTTTGCAAATTTTCTCCCATAAGGGAGTCTCCAGCATAGAAGTTCTCCCAGAGTAGACAGAGCTCATCCTCACAGCCAATTGGCCTGGAGGTCAATTCCTCCCAGTGATACCAACAACAATCAAGGTTTAATTACAACAAGACTGTGCACACAGCCCACAAAGGAGTGCACCAAGAGTGTCCATCTTAGGTAACTGGGGAGGCTGAGCCACTGGGCCTTGTAAGACACCCAGCAAATAAAGCCACACTATGAACTCAAGGAAGCAGCCAAAATGAGGAGACAAAGAAATAGGTCACAAATGAAAAAAATGGAGGAAAGCAAACAACTGGATATAAAGTTCAAAACCATGGTTAAAATGTTTTTCAAGAATTTTCTAGGAAAGGCTGATAAATTTAATGAGACCCAAGAGGAGATGAAAAAGGACCAACTAGAAATTAAGCATACACTGATTGAAATAAAAAAAATATTCAGAGATCTAACAGCAGACTAGAGGATTGCAAAAAACACTCAACAGGAAAAGCAAAAAGTAAAATAATCAAAAAATATGAAGATACTGTAAGGAGCCTCTGGGACAACTTCAAGCATACCAACATCAGAATTATGGGGGTGCCAGAAGAAGAGAGGAGAGCAAGATACTGCAACCCTATGACAGAAGAAATAATGACAGAAAACTTCCCCTACCTAATGAAAGAAATAGACTTACAAGTACAGGAAGCGCACAGAACCCCAAAACAAAAGGAATTCAAAGAGGACTACACCAAGACATATCATAATTAAAATGCCAAGGACAAAAAGACAAAGAGAAAATATTAAAAGCAGCAAGAGAAATGCAGTTAGTTACCTATAAGGGAGCACCCATAAGATTGTTAGTGGATTTCTCAATAGAAACTATGCAGGACAGATGGGAGTGGCAAGAAATATTCAACGTGATGAATAGCAAGAACCTACAACCAAGATTACTCTACCCAGCAAAGCTATCATTCATAATTGAAGGGCAGATAAAGAGTTTCACAGATAAGAAAAAGCTAAAGGAGTTCATCACCACCAAACCAGTATTATATAAAATGCTAAATGGTATTCTTTAAGAAAAGGAAGAAAAAGAAAGCAGTAAAAATAAAAATTATGAACAACAAATACATATCTATCAACAAATGAATCTAAAAGTCAAGTGGATAAAAAAAATCTGATGAACAGAATAAACTGGTGAATATAATAGAATCAGAGGCTGACAATTCTCAGGGGGAAAAGGGTGTGGGGGTGTGGGAAGAGACTGGGACAAAAATCATACACGTATGGATGAGGACAGTGGGGAAGAGTAAGGGCAGAGGGTGAAGTGGGAACCGGGTGAAGGGGAGCTATGAGGGAAAAAAGAGGAATAATTGTAATAATCTGAATAATAAAGATTTATTAAATTTAAAAAAATAATGTTTTAGCCCTCACTGGGGTTTGGCTCACTGTGGACTGAAGGGTTCCTGGTTCGATTCAAGTCAAGAGCATATGCCTCGATCCACAGTAGAGGACATGCAGAAGGAGCTGATAAATGATTCTCTCACATCATTGATTTTTCTATCTTTCTCTCCCTCTCCCTCTTTGAAATCAATAAAAATGTATTTACAAAATAAATTAATGTTTAAGAAGAGTTTAAATGAAATGAAAAATATAAATAGGTGGAAAAGTAGAACAAGAATATGACATTGTATATAAGTAAGTAAAAATACATTTAAATAATATGGAAGAAAATAGGCCAATATCTTAACAGTAGTTAATACTGGATTTTATGATTGTGGATGATTATGTTTCTGCATTTCTCCTCTTATTGATGATTTAAAAATATTATAATAAGTATATATAAATTAAGCATTAGATTATACAAGAGAAGTGACATGAATTTTTTTCCATTATTTTACTTTTGTAACATTTTAAAAAATTCAATTCTTTATTATTTAAAATATTTCTCCTTTTCTCCCCATTGACAGCTCTCCAGCCATTCCCATACCCCAGCACATGCCCTGACCCCCCTACTGTCTGGGTTCATGGGTTTTGCTTGTATGCAAACATGTAAGTTCTTTGGTTGATCTCTTACATCCTCCCTCCCCTTGCCTTCTCTCTGAGGTTAGATGGTTCTTTCAATGCTTCTATTTGTGAGGATCTTTTTTGTTCATCTGTTTATGTTGTTCATTATATTTCATGAGTGAGGTCATGTGATGTTTATCTTTCTCTGACTGACTTATTTCCCTTAGCATAATGTTCTCCAGGTTCATCCATGCTGTTGCAAATGGTGAGAGTTATTTTTTTTTTATAGCAGCGTAGTATTCTATAGTGTAGATGTACCACTGTTTTTTAATGCACTCATCTGCTGATGGGCACTTAGGCTGTTTCCAAACCTTAGCTGTTGTAAATTGTGCTTTGAGAGAGATAGAAAGGGAGCTGTTTCAATATCTATTGGCTGCCTCCTGCATTCCCCCTGCCTGCTGGGAATTTGGTCCATAATCTTGATATGTGTCCTGACCGGGAATTGAAACAGTAACCTCTTGGTATAATTCAACCACTGAACCACACTGGCTGGGCCAATTGTTTTATTTTTTATTTTTTTTAGATTTGTAATCTCCACTCATCACCAGATTTTCCTTCTATTTAAATGCAAATTCTGTATTACTTTTGTGATTTTTTTTCTCTCATCTATTAAAATTAGGTATTCCCCAAAGTTATTTCCTCAGCTTCTCTCTTTTCCTCTTATTTTCCACATTGTTATTAATCATACTTGTGTCTTATTTTCTTTGCTGTAAAAATCACTATAGCCTCAACTCAATTTACTAATTTCTATGAAGTAAATTGATTATTTCCTCTGGGTATCATATGGCCCTTCAAAAGTATTACACCTATTATTAATCTCATCTTGCATACGTGCACACTCCAACCACAAGTTCTGATGTAACAACCATCTTGGAATTCTTACTTTCTAACTAATGAATAACATTGATTCTTTCTTAACTATTTTCTCCAATAGCGGCTCCCGAATTTCTATCAGGAACATAAGAGTAACAATTTTGTGGTAAATGGGGAATCTGATTGCACAATATATAATATTTTAGACTTAGAAA
The DNA here is from genome assembly GCA_011751065.1 of Lasiurus cinereus. Classification (NCBI taxonomy): domain Eukaryota; kingdom Metazoa; phylum Chordata; class Mammalia; order Chiroptera; family Vespertilionidae; genus Lasiurus; species Lasiurus cinereus. Next base: position 23,368,160 of record JAAGEH010000005.1, read on the forward strand.
TTTTAAGTTAAAATTATGGGAGGTGAATGAATTAGGGGAGGGGGAGGAGTGAGTGGGTAAAACCCCACCACTGAGCTGCTCTTGCCTTATTTTACATTCCTACAAACATCACACTGGTTTCTTCATGCTTCATTGCTTTATTCCTGCAGTGGTCTTCTATCTAGAATTGAGAGTCCTTTAAGGAGATGAAAATACTTGGCTCACATGTTGAGGCTATTTTGTATTTACTTTATTAAGAATTTATTGCTCTCCTTTAGTGACATTATTCTCTTGTCCAAAAAGTAAATTCTTACTATCACTGTCTTTACCAATAAAATAATGATCTTTAGCTTGTTACTCAAAGCACTTCAAAACTCTACTGTAAATAAGCCAGTCAAGAGAAAGATAAATATCACATGATCTCACTCATTTATGGAATATAATGAACAACATAAACTGATAAAGAAAAATATATCCAGAGACAGAGAAGTATCGATCAGACCATCAAACCTCAGAGGGAAGGCAGGGAGGATGAGAGTGAAGAGGAGAGATCAACCAAAGGACTTGTATGCATGCATATGGGCCTAACCAATGGACACAGACACCAGAGGTATGAGGGCAATGGGGAATAAGTGCACATATTTAGTACCTTAATCAGTAAATAAAAAACATGTCCTAGCCTATATGGCTCAGTGGATAGAGCATGCCTGTGGACTCAAGGGTTCAAGATTCAATTCTGGTCAAGGGCATGTACCTTGGCAGCTGATTAATGTTTCTCTCTCATCAATATTTCTAACTCTCCCTCTCTCTTCCTTTCTGTAAAAAAATCAATAAAAATATAGTTAAAAAGAAAAAACACTCTACTGTAGTCTTACATTTTCTGCTTCCCCACCACTCTCTACCCACAGGGGCTACATTTGACCCTAAATGGAATTACTGTTTCCTATATATACTTGTGTCATTTTCTATCCTGCTGTATTCTGCTTCTCTGCTCTGTCTGTAAAACAATCTCCTCAACTCAAGAACTGCCTTCCACATGCAGCAATCTTTGATTCTTCTAAGAGTGTAGCAGTTGGTCTGTATGTTTGCTGTGCCTCTTGTTTCTTTCTGTTCTGCATTGTGGTTATTTATGTTTTGGTATTAGAAATTCTATTTTGCTCTAGGCTATTTAAGGGTAGGTCTCTGAATGATTATTTTTAATGTTTCCCAGAGCAGAGATCATTGCCTTGTATGTAACAGGGACTCGCTCAAAATGTATTCAGTAAATCCATATATATATACAGATGATAATATTTCTGTTTTCCATTCTACTGTTAACTTTTGCTAATGAATTTACCTTTCCATAATATATTTTTCAGATGCTTGAGGTTTTTTTTTTTTTTTCCTGGTCAATTTACTTCTATATGTTTTACTTATTCCTATTTTATTGCCCTTTACTTCTAGGTTTCCCAAATTCACATAAATATGTTTACCTGTCTTTAACTCTCCAAACAATTCTGATGTACTAGGAAATTGGTAATATTGTGTTAAATGTGGAGTGTAATATTTAAAAAAATAGAAAAAATAAGTTCTCTAATTTTTAAGTAGCAAGAGCTTCAGAACTTTATAAGATTTTTCCTTTTTCTGTTTTATCTTCTACTGCTTAGCCACATTTTAAAAAGGGGGTTGGGGTAAAAGAGATCAACCAGAGGACCCATATGCATATATATAAGTATAACCAATGGACACAGACAGTAGGTGGGTGAGGGCAGGTGCTAGGGGGTGGGGAATGGCCGGGGACAGGTCAGTAGGGGAAAAAGACTTTTGTAATAATAAATGTAATATTTTAAACAATAAAGAATTAAAAAATAAAAACAATTTAGTATCCAAATTCTATTTATCACAACTGATTATCACATTTTCTTTCTACAATGTGTTTCTCAGATTAATTTAAATTTCTTCATTAATGATTCAATAGGAATTACAATCCTATGTAATTGTGTCAAAGTTTACTCTTCATTTTTACATTATGTCAGTTAGAAAATATTTATTGCTAAGTTATATACACAGGGTCATGAAAATTAAATATATATATATATATATATATTTTGTAATATTACTATCATTAAATCAAAGTTAGGACTGACAACTAGATTGCAGATCAATATTCTGAGTTTGCTATAATTTGTTTGAAATCACTATTATAAATATAATTCATTAATATTTTTGTTCTAGTGCCTTTTACGACATTGGTCAAATATATATTAGTTTACTCAGCAAAACCAAATATGTTAAGTGGAATTAGAATAGCTTTGTTGTTTTGAAATATTATTGTGATAATGAGTAAATATAATAACTACACTTAGCACTTATTTTTAATATTCAAATATATTTAACATATCTCTATTTAAATTTTAATATTTGTAATATCTTAAGTTTGCTCATATTTTATCCCTGTAAGTTAAGTAGGGCAAGTATTATTTTTCCCTATTTGATAGAGATGGAAATTGAGATCAGAAATTTAAGAAATTTGCCCAGTATAAAAATGGGCTGACAAAATCAAGGTGTAAATTATTTCCCCAGTTACTTTCCCTTAAACCCTTGTCCTAGTTACTTTCAAATAGTGTGACTCTACTTATAATATTCACTATCCTATCTAATAAAAGAGTAATATGTAAATTGACCATCACTCCAAAACACAAGATGGCTGCCCCCATGTGGTGGACAAAGATGGCTGCCCCCATGTGGACATGAGATGGCCACCACAAGATGGCCTCCAGGAAAGGACAATTGTGGGCAGTTAGGGGTGACCAGGCCAGCAGAGGAGGGCAGTTGGGGGAGACCAGGCCAGCAAGGGAGGGTAGTTATGGGGGGCAAGCCTTCATGGGAGGGCAGTTGGGCAGAACCAAGCCTACAGGAGTGGGCAGTTGGTGGGAACCAGACCAGCAGGGGAGGGCAGTTATAGGCAATCAGGCAAGCAGGGAGGGCAGTTAGGGGTGACTGGGCCAGCAGAGGAGCACAGTTGGGGAAGACCAGGTCAGCAGTGGAGGGCAGTTGAGGGGATACCAGGCGGTACGCAGGCCTGTAGGGGAGGGCATTTGTGGGTGATCAGGCCAGTAGGGAGGGAAGTTAGGCGTGACTAGGCCAGCAGAGGAGGGCAATTGGATGAGATCAGGCCAGCAAGGGAGGATAGTCTGGGGGGACCAGGCCATCAGGGGAGGGCAGTTGGGGGTGACTTGGCCAGCAGAGGAGGTCAGTTGGGGGAGACCAGGCCAGCAGGGGAGGACAGTTAGGGATGACAGGGCCAGCAGGGAAGTGCAGTTCAGGGCAATCGGGCCAGCCAAGGAGCAGTTAGGTGTTGATCAGGCTGCCAGGGGAGTGGATAGGGGTGATCAGGCTGGCAGGCAGAAGTAGTTAGGGGCAATCAGGTAGAGGCAGCAGTCCTGGATTGTGATAAGGATGTATGGCTCTCTGGTTAGGCCTGATCCCACTGGAGTCCTAGATTGGAAAAGGTTCAGGCTGGGCTGAGAGACACCCCTTACCCCTGTGCACAAATTTCATGCACTGAGTCTCTAGTGTATTATAAAAAAGGTTAATTAGTTTCAGAAGTTTTTGGTTTTATTTGGGGCACATATATATTAAATAATAAATCATTTTAAACATTTTGCTTTTTATTGATATACTAGTGGCCTGTGCACTGAAAATTCATGCACTTGGGGGGGGTGTCCCTTAGCCCAGCCTGCTCCCTCTCACAGTTTGGGAGCCCTCATGGGATGTTCTCCCTCTGGGGAGTGGGCCTAAGCCACAGTATGGCCTCCCACATGGGAGGCAACTAGCCAATCAGGTATATAGATACTTTCAGAAGGCAGCATGGATTCCTTCCTTATTAGGGGACTAAAAGGTAGAGACAGAACTGTAGCTGGGCCTGGGGTTTTTGTAGGTAGTGGAGAGAGAGGGCTGGGGAAAGTCTAGACATGTTTCCTCTGGGCCCCTTCCTCAGTTTTTTTTTTTTATTGTCGTGGTGGACTCTTGGGCCTTGGACCAACAGGAGCCCAGCTACGGTGGGGTTCAGCCCCCTCACTTCTCAGCTGAATGTACAGCTGCCTCACATTCCAAGTGGGGCTGTTTTCAAGCGGCTAAAGTGCTAGGAATTCATGCCTCCTGGCTTTCCCCTCTCAGTTTCTTCCTTGGATCTGTTGCAAACTTCACCGAGACACCGAAGCAGCTCTGCCCTGGTAGTTCTGCACTGGCCCCCATCCGAGCTCCACCAAGCACTCTTCCTCGAGGTCTTAGGCCACTCAGAGCCCATTCCCCCAGCAGGTATGACAGGGGCTATCTTGGAGAGCTGGAGGAAGATAGCAGAGTAAGAGTTGGTATGAACCAGTGCCTCCTTAGCCAGACTTCCTAAGCTCCCCACCAGGCTCAGGACTGGTCCTTTCCCTGCGCCAGGAGGATCCTGGCTGAGATACCCTCCCGGCACTCAGCACCCTCCTCCCTGTTCCACCATTGAGGGGTGGGAGTAACTCACCTGCTCTGGACCTTATCAGCCTGGTACGTGGCGGCACAGGTGGCTTTGAGCCTCCACCCCTGAAGCATGGAGTGGGGTTACAGCAGCTGGCAGCTCAACCACTTACCACTGAGCCACTGTCTGTCCAGGACCTGTGGGGACTGGGGTCGCCTCAGGCTCCCGCTGGCCCTACTGAAGCTAGACTCAGCTTGTCTGGTCACCCCTGCCACTGACGGCTGCGTGTGTCCCATGGGCCTCACCACCCTCATGAATTGCTATGGCCAGCCATCCTGTACCAGGAAATGCCCATCCCAGTTGCCAAGACTCATTCCCCAGTGCAGTTGGGCCTACCCAGCAAGCACGTAGGCAGGAGTTGAGTAGTGAAGGGGAGGGAAGAGGGATGAATGGGCCAGGGCAGAAGTGGGGAACTTGGTGGTGTAAACACAGCCCCCCCTCCATGCTGTGCTGGCCCCTTGCACCACATTCCCAGACCCTCCGTGCCCCTGCACAGTGCTGTGCTCTCAGGCCTGGGGTGGGGGCGAGGGATCTGGAGGAAGCTCTCGCTGGCTTGGAGTCACAGTGGTTGGTCAGGGAAGGATGCAGGGTGCCATGAGGCAGCCTCACGCAAGTCCCTGCTTCTCTCTCTCTCCGAGAGGTCAGCAATCAGCCCGCTCAGCTGCCTGGCATTTGCTCAAACCATTGGTCATTTTGGATGTTACGGACACTGGCTCTTTATATATATAGATTAAAATAAGTAATGGTAAAGGAGGATACATTAAAATAAAAAATATGAGGCTTAAACAATATCTATATAAGTAAAAAAACAAATATATAGACAAATAAGATAGTAAATATTAAATTCAAATCTGAAGTATTGATATAAGAGCTCTTAAAGACCAGAAGAGGAAAGTTTATTTGGAATTAAAAAAAATAGGTTATCTGCAATTATCAAGAGAGCCAATGAAAGTGTTTATATGTCAGGAGAAATAATGTAGTATTTCATCTAGGAATATGATATGTATGATCTGCAGTGAAGTCATTGGTGTTTAATGGAAAGGATATATATGAGAGTTACTTTGATGGAAGCAAAGATAAAGGGTACTCTAATAAGAATTTGGTCCAATTAAATAATGGAGTTACTGTTGCAGAAGACCAAAGAAAACCAAGGATGCTTCAAAGAAGAGGAGGGACACTGTTTAATAAACTAGCAGACTCAGGGAACAGCCTTCCAAATCTGAGTGAAGAAACATGCATGGGGCTTTCCTTTATATCTCCCTGTGGTCTTTGTCCCGCAAATATGGATTATGCTTCTGGTCCTTTTTGTAGGCCTTGCAAGAAGGCCTCCAGATGTTGGGGTTATCCAGGCCATATCTGATGATCTGGCCTGGCACCAGTGTTAATAACCCTCCCTCTGGGGCAGTGCACTGTTCACAGTAACAGGTTCTGCAAGACCAGTGTCAGGGAAGGAGGTAGTGACTTTAATTATAGGTTATCAAGAATGAATACTGAGCCAAAACAGGTTTGGCTCAGTGGATGGAGTGTCAGTCTGCGGACTGAGAGGTCCCAGGTTCGATTCTGGTTGGGGGGCGTGTGCCTTGGTTGCGGGCACATCTCCAGTGCGAGGTGTGCAGGAGGCAGCTGATCGATGACTCTCTCATCGATGTTTCTGGCTCTCTGTCTCTTTCCCTTCCTCTCTGTAAAAAATCAATAAAACATATTAAAAAAAAAAGAATGTACACTGAGTTTGCTGGCATGGATTCAGATCACAATCCCCCAAATATCAGCGTTACATTTTTTAGCTTTCTCATTACAATAATAATTGCAGACTATAAAATGCTTACCATTGACCCGATAGAGTTTCCAAGTACTTTGCATAAATTCATATAACCTTCAGAACAAAATCATGGCAATGGTCTTACTTTTGTCCCTATTTTATACATGAAGAAAACAGGCCCATAGAGTAACCTGCTCAGGGTCACAGTATTTGTGGGTAAATTTTTGGTTTTGAGCCTGGTATACCTGGCTCAAGTTTGTGTTCTTCCTCACTAAATAGAAAAACAGAAGACAAATTTAATTCTGTACAGAACTTTGAATCAAGGAGATGCCAAGTACTGTCTATACCTTATTTCCTATTTTCACAGCAACCCTCATATTGATAAACCTTTATGCTATTAAAGAACAGAGCTAATATCTGACTTGTCTAGGCCATAAAATCAATAGGAGTCAGAGCTGGATTTCAAACTCAATTAGAAAGTAGTTTGTTCAAATGCCTATGCTTTTCCAGACATAAACTAAACACACACACACACACACACACACACACACACACACACAACAACAACAACTGCCAAACAAAAAACAACTAAAAAAAACAACAAAACACCCCAAGCCATTTATATGATTCCTCTCTGGACCACTTATTTTCTCATAAATTTAAAATGTTGGAAGTTCCTTGTACACCAGATACAATGTTAGGCACTGGAACTAATGTGATAAATAAGATTTGTGGACTACTGGGTGGCAGTAAAGCAAACAAGCAATTGCAGTGCAGCAGGAGCAAGAGGACGTGACACCTAATATCCATAGCTCTATTCTAGCATTTCCCTCCGTGTAATGTTTATTTCAGGTGCTTACATACCATTCTCCCCCTAGTACTCTGATCTCCTTTAGGGCTCAGAGAACACTTTTTTTTTTTCCAGCAATAAATGCAGTCTCCTATACAAAGAAACTGCTTCATAAATATTAGTGGAAGTGAATTCAATTCAGTGCAAGCTTTAAGTTTTAAAAGGCATTACAGTTCTGTCTACCACCCAGGGCTGCAAAATAACAAGGAGTTTTGTTATAGAAAATAGAATAGAGCAATCTTAGTTTCTTTGAGATTCATTTTTTCTCCTGACCAGAGTCAACTTCACAGATGTGTGATCTGTGCAGTCATACCATAACACATGATCAAAAGGGCCCAATGATTAGCTTACTGCTGTCATTGTCTTGAAATTCTTAATTTTTTTTTTATTGACTAAGATATTACATATGTGTTCTTAATCCCCCCATTGCTCCCCCCCCTCAACCCTCCTACTCATGCTCTCACCGCCCCCTGGTGTCTGTATCCATTGGTTAGGTTTATATACATGTATACAAGTCCTTTGGTTGATCTCTCCTCCTTACCCCCACCCTCCCCTACCTTCCCTCTGAGGTTTGACTCTTTGTAGATGCTCCTCTGTCTCAGATTTGTGTGTGTGTTTGTTTTATCATTAGTATATGTTATTCATTATATTCCACAATTGAATAAGATTATGTGATATTTATCTTTCTCTGACTGGCTTCTTTTGCTTATCATAATGCTCTTCTGTTCCATTCATGCTGTTGCAAATTGTAAGAACTCCTTCATTTTTAATTACTGCAGTGTAGTATTCCATTGTGTAGATGTACCATAATTTCTTAATCCACACATCTGCTGATGGGCACCTAGGCTGTTTCCAAATCTTAGCTATGTAGAATTGTGCTGCTATGAACATAGGGGTGCATATATCCTTTCTGATTGGTGTTTCTAGTTTCAAGCTTCCCCAGCTCTGGCCTGCCTTGGCCTCTGCTTAAGGCTACAATATTTCAATTACAGAAGATAAATAAATCCCCAAAGAAATGGCTGCAGCCATGGAGCAAACTTGGCTCTGCTCTCTCTCCAATCTGGGACCCCTTGAGGGATGTCTGACTGCCCATTTAGTCCTGATGCTACCTGATAGGATAGGGCCTAAACAGGCAGCCAGACATCCCTCTCACAATCCAGGACTTCTGGCTCCCAACTGCTCACCTGCCTGCCTTCCTGATTGCCCGTAACCACTTCTGCCTGCAGCCCAATTACCCCTAACCACTACCCTTCCACCCTGATTGATTCCTAACTGCTCCCCTGCCAGCTTGTTTGCCCCTAACTGCCCTCCCATGTGAGCCTGGTCATCCCTAACTTCCCTCCCCTGCAGGCCTGGATCCCCTCTCCCCCAACTTCCCTTCCCTGCAAGTCCAGTCATCCCCAACTTCCCTTCTCTGCTGGCCTATTCACCCCTAACTGCCCTCCCCTGCTGGCCTGATCACCCTTATCTGCCCTCCCTTGCAGGACTGGTCCCTGCCAACTCCCCTCCCCTGCTAGCCATCATGTGGTGGCCATCTTGTGTCTACATGGGGCAGGATCTTTTGACCACATGGGGGCAGTCATCTTGTGTGTTGGAGTGGCAGTCATCTTGTGTGTTGGAGTGATGGTCAATCTGCATATTACTCTTTTATTAGATAGGATAGAAGCCTGGTGCATGGGAGGGGGCCAGCTGGTTTGCCCTGAAAGGTGTCCTGGATCAAGGTGAGTGTTCCCTTGGGGCATGGGGTGGCCTGGGCCAGGGGCCTGTGGTGGTTTGCAGGTTGGCCATGCTCCCTGTGACCCAAGCAGTGGCCCTGGTATCTGGGATTTACTTATCTTCTACAGTTGAAACTTTGTAGCCTGGAGTGGATCCAAGCCTTCTGCTCCCACAGCCATTGAAACTTCATTGCCTTAAGAGCTGGCCAGGGTTTGTGGAAAGCTTGGCTTCCTCCATTCCCAGGGGCAACCCAAGCTTCTCTCCTGCTCTCTCTGGCCATAGCCATCTTGGTTGGTTTAATTTGCATACTGGCTCTGATTGGCTAGCAGGTGTGGCTGAGTTTTAGTCAATTTGCATATTACTCTTTTATTAGATAAGTTAGCCAATATATGGAGACATCCCAAGTGCCCATCAATAAATGAAAGAATACAAATCAGTGGTACATATATACAATGCCACATTACCTGGCCATAAAATTGAATGAAATCTTAGCATTTGTAACAGCATGAAAGTACCTAGAGAGTATTAGACTAAATAAAATAAGTTAGTTGGAGAAAGATAAGTGCCATATGATTTCACTTATATGTGGAATATGAAGAATAAAAGTACTAAGTTTAAACAACCTTATAAACACGGAGAACAGACTGATGGTTGTCAGGGGGGAGATGGGATGGAGAATTTGGTGAAAAAGGTGAAAGAATTGTGAAGTATAAATTGGTCTGGCTAGTGTGGCTCAGTGGTTGAGCATCGACCTATGAACCAGGAGGTTACAGTTTGATTCCTGGTCAGGGCATATGCCTGGGTTGCAGGCTCAATTCCCAGTGTGAGATGTGCAGGAGGCAGCCAGTCAATTATTCTCTCTCATTTATGATGTCTCTCTCTCTGAAATCAATAAAAAAATATATTTTTAAAAAGTATAAATTGGTAGTTACAAAATAGTCTCAAGGATGTAAATTACAGCATAAGTAATATAATCAATAATATTGTAATAACTATGTATGGTGCTAGATGTGTACTGCAAATATCAGGGGACTACTTTGTAAAGTACTTATGTGATTATCTTACCACTATGCTATATGCCTGAAATGAATACAAAATAATATTGAATGTGAAATTTAATTGAAAAATAAAATTTTAAAAAGATTAAACGTTATTATAATTATATGATTAAGTGGAAGTTACTAATTTAATCTGGGATGTTTAGGTAACACTAGCATTTGTTGTATACCTTGAGTATGAGAGTGGAATGTCAATCAAGAAAGAGTAAGAGTAGTAAATTGCCTTGAAGATAGATGTAGTACATGGGGCAGAAAAGTATATTACCATCAGAGTAGTTCAGTAGAATGCTGGAAACTAAGAGATTTATGTGTAGTGGTGAAAGTTGAGATGTATAATGGTTGGAAAGGAGGTGAATTTATCAAGTTAGCACTGTAGTTTGTGGTAGAATTTTTATGACAGGCTAAGGACTTTGGACTTTATTATTTAAGCAATTAGGAGCCATTAATTCTTTGTTCAGAGGAGTGACAAGAATATGATACACTTTATTGAGAGATATGATATGCTTTTTTGAAAATATTAAGTATTTATACAACAGTCAATAAACATATACACAGATATCATGTTTTTCATCTATTCTGTTTAAGGGGAGTAATTTTAAATAGGATACAATGATATTTCTTTAATTTTATTCAAATAGCATCAATATTTAAATTGTCTTTAATTTACATGAATGGTTAAACAAGAATGTTATAGTTGAATTAACAATTTGCAGTAAGTTTAGCAGAAATGCTTTTGTTCCTTTGAAAAAACATCTACTAGTTAAATAAATGTATTCAACTGCGAAAATAATGTGATAAAAATATCTAAATATACACTATGGTTCATGGATTTTGAAAAATAATTGGTTTTAGATAAAAGCTATTAGAATAAGAAAAATGCCTAATTTAGAATAAAATTTGTTCATTTCTATGCAATAGCTTCAGTTGTAATAAAATGTATTGGTGATGAAAACAACAATATGATTTGGGGACATAATAATGCCTCTTACATTTTATGGAGAATCTAATGGATCAGATTTATGAATTTATTGGATTAGTAATTAAAAATAAGCTTCCAAGATGGGAATAATATTCAAATATGTGTTTCCTTTTAACTACAAACATATAGTCTAGTATTGCATATTTTTTGATGTGTTTTCATGAACTTACCTCACTTGATTCCCAGAGTAATCCCTCAGGATAGGCTAAGCAAGTGGTGACATTTTAGTCACTTGCCCTAGATTTCAGGTCTGGAATTAGGACCCAGTTGTGTGGTGTTTTTTTTTTCATATCTTCTTTACTGAGAATAGGTTTTTATTAGTCGTCTTCTTCTTCTTCTTCTTCTTCTTCTTCTTCTTCTTCTTCTTCTTC
>JAAGEH010000005.1:23379382-23488618 GCA_011751065.1 Lasiurus cinereus
TCTTCTTCTTCTTCTTCTTCTTCTTCTTCTTCTTCTTCTTCTTCTTCTTCTTCTTCTTCTTCTTCGCACAAATACATTAATCATTTTAGTTAGTCAAGGCATTCAGGAATTCATTCAAGTGAGTAAATTTAAATGGTATGTCAGATATTTCTCACTGTCCTAATGCTTGAATAGACTGTGCATTTAAACCTGCATTTCTTATATGGCAGACTTTACTTCCCTTGCTGAAATGCTTATCAGATAATGATTTAAGGAATATTTCAAAAACACTAGTTCTCAATTTAGAAATTTCATTAGGAGGAATGTCCTGTGGATAGTATGAAAATTATAGTTACAATTGTATTTGTTGTACACACATGTGCAGTGCTATACTTTATTGGATATCACTATCACCTGTATTTATTTGCAAGCAGAATGTCTGCATTTCACAATATCCTTCAAACAACATATATTAACTTTATTTTCTGGTAATACAGATAATTGATTCAGAGAAATGTGTAGAGGAAACAGTTGCCATATTTTTTCACCCAAATGTTTCATTCTGTTTTTAATCCAGTGTTCTCCTTGACAAAATTTTTTTTTGGGGGGAGGAGCGAGGCATACAAATGTGTCAGTGCCATTGACCATAAGAAAACGTGGGAACAAAGTGAGATAGAGTGAGAGATTATCTAAACTTTACCAGAAGAAAAAGAAGGAAAGCAAAAGTGATTATAAAATGATGGTTATATCACTAAATATATGAAAAAAAATCTCTAAGATAGAATATATTTTATTTACCTATATGCTATTCAATGGATTTAATTATACATAGATCATAGGGAAATCCTTTTTCTAGGGAATTTGAATAATTTTAAAATAAAATTAAGAATAGCATACAATAGGTAATACCATTTTGTAATGTCGGTATCTAATTAAAGATAATTAATTTCTTCATATTTGAAGTTGATAAAAATCTCTGTTCTTGTGATGAATTGATATTAGAATACCTAACCAAAACTTTTGATTACATCAGATTTTGAAAACTTAACATCACTATCAACATAATTAATATATGAGAAATGATGTTTAAAAAGAAATTTTATTTTCAGGAATACTGGTTACTTAACCTTAGTAATAAGAATTGCCTTACTTTTAAATACTAATTCTTTTTTTACATAAGAAAAACAATTTATAATTTAATTGTTTTAAGGTTGAAAACTGTATAAGCTGAAGGTATAGATTAGTGCCATATTAAAAACAGGAAGTCCTAGCTAGTTTGGCTCAGTGGATAGAATTTGGGCCTGTGGACTGTAGAGTCCCTGGTTCAATTCCATTGGAGGGCACATGTCCTGATTGTGGGCTCAATCCCCAGTAGGGGTACTGCAAAAAGCAGCCGATCAAGTATTCTCTCTCATCATTGGTGTTTCTATCTCCCTCTTCCTTCTTCTCTGAATTCAATAAAAAAATATATATTAAAAAACAAAAACAGGAAAAGGAGATTACATTTTAAAAATCAATATACCATTAAACTAAAAGGCAATAATTTCTCAGGAATTACAGTTATTACATATTTTCTCAGTGAAAAAAATAGCTACATTTTAAGATACAGTTTGTTTGATTTACCTGGGTTCTCTTAGAACATGAGCAATTCTCTGTACCTCATTTAACCTTTTGAGTACCTGAGAAGGAAATAAAAGGCTTCCTCTGTACGTAATTAATTAAGAAGCATCTGTGAGACCAGATATACCCACTTACTATTCATGGCATCAATATATCAAGGGCGTTGTATTTTTTAATCTTAAAAAAATATTTACTGATTTATTGATTGATGAATATTTAGGCCTATAGAGTAGATTAGAAGAGATGATTTTCTATTATGCACATGGAGTTATCCCTGAACACGCAGGTATTAACCTTGGAGAGAGACACATTTGACAAAGTAGGCCATGTAAGCCATTATAATCAGAGCAGTACAAGTCCAATGTCTGCTCTATTTCCTTGAGGTAACCAGAACTAATTTTCACGTACGTAGACAAGAACTCTAGAGGCCTAAAGAGCTGAAGACTTTGAGGTAGGCTCTCCTACACCACAGGGGCCAGCTGGGTGTCAGGGGGATAAAACCAGCTCTCTGCTATAACATTTTCTTGGTCTGACTTTGTAGCAAAATAATTGCTAGTAATGCTGTTCTCTGAGGAAGGAAAGCTATAGTCCTGAATTGTTTAATGGAAAATATTAACCAACTGATCCATGAATTCTGTCAATTACAATGGATCACTTTCTTTTCATCTTTTATGCACTTATTTTTTCATTTACTTTATTTCATGCCTCATATTTGTAGCTTGCTAAAATTTTCTCTATGCCTTTAATAGGAAGTGTTTTTCAGGGAGTAAAAGTTTTCCACAAGAGATACTAATGGCTTCACACTAGTCACCAACTTGATTTTTTTCTGCTTCTTTGCTGTCTTTAGTTTCACAGTCCAGAGACCATCTGTCTAGACAGGTGTTATCTCACTGGTATCTAAAAGTAGAAACTGAGCATCATTATTTTTGAAATCTATTTAGAAAATGCAACTTTAGTGATAACGCAGAACTGGCCTAAGCTGTGCACTTTTACAAATCTCTTGCTTAGAACAGATGGACTGCAAAATGGCTTATTTTACATTGACCAGCTGTGCATTTAAGTAGTGTATAAGAATTGTGGTGTCACTTACATAGAACAATCAAGAAATTTAACAGATACATTATATCAAGAGGAATTCACAGTAAGTCATTTATCTAGTAAATTTATTCTTAAAAAAAATCCTCTCTATCTACAATGCTGATAAAGACAAATGTAGGAATAATCTATCTGAAAGATTACACTATCAAACTTATTTCTGCTAAAAAGCATTTTAAGGTCTACACATTTAGAGACCTTGATTATTTTCATTACTTTTAGTATGAAAGTCAATCATAATTCTCTTTATTCCAAATGAAAAATGCCTGCGTATTAATTACAGTATGGGTATTTTCTAGTGTGTAGCACTAAAGAACTGACTTTTATGATTATTAATAATTTAAAGATACTATTACAAAAGAATATTTAATTCTATCACAGAGTCTCACCCCCTCTTTCCTTTGGGATACACACACACACATACACACACACACACACACACACACACACACACAAACATATACACACATATTCACACACCAGCTTACAGAGGCACTCGTTGTCTTAGAGATGTAATTTGTACAGTGGATCCAAACCTTCATAACTGTGCTACCTTGGAAAAGTTATTTATTATCTTGATTCCCCAGTGTTTGTTGTTTTCCTATATAAAATAGGGATAATAATGGTCCATAAATAAAAAGGTTGTTGTGAAGATAAATTACATGATGCATATAAATAACTTAGAAACAACCTAACATTAAATAAGCAGACAATATGCATTAGTAGTTGCTGTTGTTATTATTATTATTTTCTTTTTAAACTACAGTTTACCTGCAATGTTATATTAGATTCAGGTGTCCAACCTTTGGTTAGATATTCTTATAATTTACTGAGTGGTTGGTCATCCTGTTAATCTAGTATCTATCTGATATTACTTAGGGGTGGCAGGGGAGGTTAACAATAATAAATAACAATGCAATAATTAATAGATAAATGATAATATAAGAATAAACTTCTAGGAGAAACCAAGATGGCGGCATAGGTGAACACCTAAACTGCTGCCTAACAAATTTTAAAACTACAACTAAAAAACAGAACAGACACCATCCAGAACCACAGGAAAGCTGGCTGAATGAAAATTCTCTTTACCTGAAGTAAAGAGAGGGGCTCACAAAGACTCAGAGGAGCTGTATAAAGCAGAGGTACGGAGAGATGCTTGTGAAGAGGACTGGAGGTGGTGGGTCTGGTTGGCTTCCTCTAGCAGGAAGGAGATGGAAAATCCCAACTGCACTGAACCACACTTCTGACTGCACAAATTCCACTTCTGACTGAACTGAAACCAAGTTCTAGGCAAGACTAATATGGGAGAGTCTGGACTGTTGTGAAAAGGAAGGAGTGCAGGAAAACTTAGGGGAGCCACAAATGACAGAGGTGTGGAATCTTGCGAAAGTGCACGTGAATGTGTGCACACAGAGGTCTGACTGCTGATTGTGCTGCTGGCTTTCTCTAGCGGGAGGAAAACAGAACCTCCCCAACAGCACTAAAATCCAGGTCCAACTGCACTGAACCCCAGTTTTGGGCAAGACCCTGGAGACCCAGACTCATATGGTCCCTAAAGCATGCAGAAACTCAGGGGAGCCAGAAAGGCAGAGGTCTGGAGGCTCATGCATATGCAAAAATCAGAGGTCTAAAGACACGTGCACATGTTCACAGAGAGTGCTGCAGAGATTACCCAGAGGCACTGAGACGCAAGGACTGCCATGTAGGGCAGGGCTGACAGGAAGCCAAGGCTGTCTGCTTAGCCCTGAGACACCACCACATCTAAGCCCAGCACAGAGGCTGTTGCAATCTTGCAAGTCTTAAGGCTGAATCCAGCACAGAAGTTCTCCAGGCGTAGACACAGCTGATCCTCACAACCAACTGGCTTGGAGGTCAATTCCCCCAGTGATACTAACAACATTCAGGACTTAACTATACACAATCCATAAAAGGGTGCACTAAGATTGTCCACCTCAGGTAACTGGGGAGGTGGAGCTACTGGGACATATAGCACACAAAGCTATTCTATCAACTCAGGGAAGCAGCGAAATATGAGGAGACAAAAGAACAGATCAGAAACAAAAGAAATGGAGGAAAACAAATGACTGGAAATAGAGTTCAAAATCATGGTTATAAGGTTTTTAAAGAATTTTCTAGAAAAAATTGATAAATTTAGCAAGACCCAAAAGGAGATGAAAAAGGACCAACTAGAAATTAAACATACACTGACTGAAATAAAAAATTATACAGAGACCTAACAGCAGACTAGAGGAAGAAAAGAATCAAGTCAAAGATTTGAAATACAAAGAAGCAGAAAACACTCAACTGGAAAAGCAAAAAGAAAAAAGAATCCAAAACTGTGAAGATAGTGTAAGAAGCCTCTGGGACAACTTCAAGCATACCAAAATCAGAATTATCGGGTGCCAGAAGAAGAGAGAGAGCAAGATACTGAAAATATATTTGAAGAAATAATGACTGAAACCTTCCCCCACATGGTGAAAGAAATAGACTTACAAATCCAGGAAGCAGACAGAACCTCAAACAAAAGGAATCCAAAGAGGACTACACCAAGACACATCATAATTAAAATGCCAAGAACAAACACAAAGAGAGATTATTAAAAGTAGCAAGAGAAAATCAGTTAGTTACACACAAGTGAGCACCCATAAGATTGTCAGCGGCTTTCTCAATAAAAACTATGCAGGACAGACGGGAGTGACAAGAAATATTTAAAGTGATGAGTAGCCAAGAACCTACAACCAAGATTACTCTACCCAGCAAAGCAATTAGGTCAGATAAAGAGCTTCACAGATAAAGAAAAAACTAAAGGAGTCTATCAACACCAAACAGGTATTATATGAAATGCTGAAAGGTATTCTTTAAGAAGAGGAAGAAGAAGAAAACGGTAAAGGTAAAAATTATGAACAACAAATACATATCTATCAATAATTGAATCTAAAAATCAAGTGAATTGAATATCTGATGAACAGAATAACTGGTGAATATAATAGAATTAGGGGCATAGAAAGGGAGTGGACTGATAATTCTCAGGGGGAAAGAGGTGAGAGGGGGTGCAGGGAGAGACTGGACAAAAATCCTACACCTATGGATGAGAACAATGGGAGGGAGGTAAGGGCAGAGGGTGGAGTGGGAGCCAAGTGGAGGGGAGCTATGGGATGAAAAAATAGGAACAATTGTAATAATCTGAACAATAAAGATGTGTTTTTAAAAAAAGAATAAACTTCTATACTCACAACTATAAATCTGCTTCTGCCCACCCCTGTATGTACTTATACAATGTTATTGACTATATCTCTTATGCTATATGCTGTTTTTGTTTATTTTTTTGTTAATCCTCACCTAATACTTACCATTGATTTTTAGAAAAATTCATTAGGAGGAAGGTAGGGGAAGAGAGAAGAGAGAAGAGAGAAGAGAGAAGAGAGAGAGAGAGAGAGAGAGAGAGAGAGAGATCAGAGAGAGAAATCAACACATCTATTGGTTGTTTCCAGAAGGCACCCCAGCAGAGGTCAGAGAAAGGAACTTGCAATCAAGGGACATGCCCTTGACCAGGAGTCAAACTCTCCATCCTTGAGTGCTTGGGACAAAGCTCTAACCACTTAGAAACACTGGCCAGCACTCTGTTACTACTTTTGTACTTTAAGTAGGTTGCTTTGTATTGTCATGTATCATCTGAACTCACTATATATTTTTCTAAAGGAAAATTAGGTAACAAATATGGAAGATTACATTAAAGTTGGATTTTGTTATTTCATCATAAGTGCCATATACTTTGCTATATTGGGAAATTAAATAATAATTTAAAATATTTGTATAGGAAAGTATATATTTGTATTAAAACAGGCAAATTAAATTAAATATTGGAGATAGATGTTTATAACATAATGACAAAAGCAATAAGGCATTTTTTTTTCAGGTCTATATATGACCTGCAAACAGATTTAAAGATTGTTTAAAGAGCAGAAGCAATTGGTCTTTCTAGCTAAAAGTTTTTCTGTATCTGGTTTGAAAGTCTCTTCTTTCACTCCCTCTCCCACCTCACACATACACTTTAGCCTTTTTCAAGGAAAACAATAGGTAAAAAGTCGTATAAAGTGAGCCCCTGAGTGGAAAGGGAGCCATGTAAAGGAGCAAATCGACCATGTCAGAGCAATGTTTCTGAACTTCTTGATTTAATATAAAGATTAAATAAATGACATGAGCCCAGGGGTTTGTGAAGACTAAAAATGCTAATTACATTTAGTTTTTGGCTTTCTTTTAACCTCCACTTTTATCACAGGTCATCATGTTTAAAATATAATGAATTCATAGATATAAAAATTAAATATATTATAGGATGGCATTTATAACTTATTATTAGTTATGTATTATCATGCTTTAATATGGTTTTAGTGGGTGAAACAAATAAGGGAGAAAATAAAATACATCTCCTCACTTCAAATCAAAACTAGATGAGTGGGAAAATATATGTGTTGAACAAAGATGATGTCTCCACAATGTTTTGTTAAACAACTATAAATATTAGTTCAAATAAGACTTAAGCCAAGGGAAAAAAGAAAGCAAATATCACCTACCTATAAATATAGTACACGAATATATAAAGTATCAACTAAACACACTAAGTAAAATGTACTTAGAGATCCAGAAATGTAGAACTGGCTATAATATAAATTGAATCCTTCTAGAATACACAGAAATGTGGTTCTTATGATTTGTATAAAAGAAATAAAACTTAATTTAATACATTTTGGTGGTGATACTGGGAAAAATGTCATTACTACTTCTCTATAGGAATATATGGCATGGCATCTATAATAATAAAGCATAATATGCTAATTACACCAGATAGCTGAATGGCCTTCCAGCTGTCATTCTGGATATCCTTCTGGACAATCTTCCAGACAAAGCCAGCTCTGCGAGGGCTGAGGCAAGCTGCCAGGGCTGCGTGGGCTGATCAGGGGGCCCCAGCCAGGTGGGCAGGGCCTCTCTCTAGGTGGTCATCAATGGCAGAGCCCTGGCTCGGTGGGCAGGGCCTCCCTGTGGGCAGCTATTAATGGAAGAGCTCCAGCCTCCCTATGGGCGGGGATCAATGGTGAAACCCAGGCAGGTTGGGCAGGGCCTCCCTGTTTCTCATTTGCCTCAAAGACAGAGGCCCAGGCTACCCTACTGGCAGTACTGTGATGGGTGGGCGGGGCCTCTCTCTGTGAGGCATTGATCTGGTGCCTTGTGATCCATTGCTCCACAGAGAGAGGCCCAGGCCACCAGCTAGTGATACTGTGATGGGTGGGTGGGGCTGGCCAGCTATCGCCCCATAGAAAGAGACCTAGGCCAGCCAAGTGATCGCATCCCATGTGTTTCACCCGCAGAAGGAGGCGACTGGTGGCAGAGTTGGGGTGGCACTGCACAGATGGCAAGCAGTGGCAGCAGTGGGGGTGAGGCCATCTGCCAGCAGCCGGGGGAAGGAAAGCCCCAATAGGCCCCTTTTCCACCAGCTCTCCCCAAATGGATCCCCCCACTCCTGACACTGACAGGAGAGAGGAAGGTGCTTGATTCTGTCCATCCCTCCCCAGGCAGTGTCATTGACAGAATATGTCTGAAGGCCAACTATTGGAACAGTTTACCTCAGAAGCCGAAAGAAAGCAATGTCAACAGAACATGTCTGAAGACCAACTATTGGCATAATATACCTCTGAAGCCAAAAGAAGCTGGCATTGTCAACACAATGTATCTGAAGACCAACTATTGGCACAATGCACCTCTGCAGCCAAAAGAAAGTGGCGTCATCGACAGAATATGTCTGAAGAACAGTCACTGGCACAATGTACCTCCAAAGCCAAAAGAAGCTGATGTTGTTGCTAGAATATGTCTGAAGAACACCATTAACAAGTACTACCAATACTGGTAGGAACTGCCTTCACAGCAAAAATGAAGTAAAGGAGGATGCAATTATTGAACATAATTGTGGTGGAATAACTGTTACATGCCAATTTTGCCTATCACTAAATTTCTCCAATGAAAAACCATCTGATGGCAAATTTACTCGATGTTGTAGTAAGGGTAAAGTTTGTTCAAATGATATATATTTCCCAGAATACCCAGCATATTTTTAAAAATTATTGATAAATGAAGATTCTGACAGTAAAAATTTAATGGAAAACATTTGTTCAATAAATGGTTCTTTTGCTTTTGCTTCCATGGGTGCAAATATTCCATCACCATCAGGGTATGGCCATAATGTTTTAGAATACACTAACAAGTTTATCACCATACTGGAACTTTACATTCTTCGGATGATGTTTCTTGAGAAATTTGCTCAACTCTATATTTTAGATACAACCGAAGCTACAAGTAAAAGATTAGCAATGCCAGAAAACCAGGGCTGCTTAGAAAGACTCATGATCAACATCAACAACCTCATGCATGAAATAAATGAATTAACAAAATCGAACAAGATGTTACATGAGGTTGAAAATGAAGCCTAATCTGAAGCAGCAGTGAAAGGTACTGCTCCCACAGAAGTAACAATGGTGATTAAATATGATCACAATAGTGATACAGGTATATATATAATTCTCCCCATGTAGCCGAGGTTGCCTTCATATTCAGAAACCAAGATGGAGAAACTCCTCTTTTGAAGGAACTTGCTCATTCATTGTAAACCATATCTCAATAATCTGAATGCCATTGAAATGAAACAAATCAGTATTCTGCTTCCTACATTAGATGCAATGACATCTTATTCTTTTTTCACATGGTGAAAAAAGCTGGGGAATGGATATTGCATTAAGACTCAGAGACAACAGGGTACTCAACACTAATACTAGACAAAATGTAAGGACACGAGTCACACAAATGCAGTATTATGGATTTCATCTCTCTGTGAGGGACACATTCAATCCTATTTTAAATGCAGGAAAATTAACAGTATATTGTCAATTCATATTCAAAAATGGAAGCTAATCAGATAAATTTTATTAAAGCAAACCAGTCTAAGTTGAGAGTTGAAAAATACAGTGGTTTGATGGATTATCTCAAATCTAGATCATAAAATGACAGTGTGCTGATTGGTAAAATGATAATACTTTCATCATCTTTTGAGGGTAGTCCCAGGAATATGCAGCAACAATATAAGGATGCTATGGGAATTGTAACAAACTGTGGCAAGCCCAATTTATTTATAACCATGACATGTGACCCCAAATGGGTAGATATTACAAACAATTTACAACTCTGGCAAAAAGATGAAAACAGACCTGATTTGGTAGCCAGAGTTTTTAATATTAAGCTGAACACTGTTTAAATGATGTAAGTAAGTTCCATTTATTTGGCAAAGTAATAACTAAGATTCATGTCATTGAATTTCAGAAATGCAGACTGCCTCATGCTCACATATGATTGATATTGGATTGTAAATCCAAATTACTAACAAAATATGACATTGACCATATAGTTAAGGCAGAAATTCCAGATCAGTACCAGTGTCCTCGACCTTTTCAAATTGTAAAATCAAATATGACACATGGACCATGTGGAATACAAAATCCAAATAGTCCATATATGGAAAATGTTGAAAGGGATATCTGAAAGAATTTCAAAATGCAGCCATTGGAAATATTGATGGATATCCCAAATACAAACAAAGACCTGGTAGCACCATGTCTATTGGAAATAAAGTTGTCGATAACAGTTGCATTGTCACTTATAACCTGTATTTGTGCTGTAAGTGTAACTGTCATATAAAGGTTGAAATCAATGCATCTATTAAAAGTACCAAATATTTATTTAAGTACTTCTATAAAAGGCATGATTGTGCAAATATTCAAATTCATGAAAAAAATATTATCAATCATGACAAAGTATAGGGCTTTGTTGACTACAGGTATGTGAGTACTCCTGAGGCTGTTTGGAGACTTTTTGCAAAGTGAATCCGTGACCAATCTTATGCAATCACAACATTAGCTATTCATTTGCCAAATGAACAGAATTTGTATTTTCATACTGATGATTTTGCTGAAGTTATAGATAGGGCTAAATGGCCTAACTTGACTTTGATGTCTCGGTTCTTATTGAATAGAGAAGCTTCTCTTACGCACGCAATTATTATTATTTGGAGATTCCACAGCATGATGTGTTTAATAATTCTTTGTGGACAAAATGCCAAAAGGATGGGAATAAAGTATTAGGTATACTGTTCACTGTGAGTTTTAGAGAAGCAGAATGACATTACCTTAGACTTTTGCTTTTGCATGTAAAAGATGCGATAAGATTTGATGATCTGTGAACTATAGTAGGAGGTGTAATTTATGATACATTTTGTGAAGCTGCTAAACATTGAGGATTATCGATCAACGACACTATCTGGAATGATATGATTGATGATGCAATCATCCTTAATATGCCCAAACAACTATGGCAACTTTTTGCATACATATGTGTGTTTGGATTTTCTTCTGCAGAAAATTATGGGATGAGAATAAATCTCATTTTATTCAAGATTTTTGTTGGCAATTACACTGAAGAGAAGGTGCCTGTATGAACTGGGAAATGCATGCCTTTGAGGAAATTCCAGAGGTATTCACATGGCATGGAATGAAATGTTCACATTTCAAACTTCCGAACTATCCTTTATTAATACAAATACATATGATGAATCCTGTGAGTGACAGCAGGCAGAGGTTTTGATAAATTCTCTGAATGATGAACAGTTGGCAGCCTTTCAGACCATTACTTCAGCCATCAAAGATCAAACTGTACACCCCAAATGCTTTTTCTTGGAAGGTCCAGGTGGTAGTAGAAAAACATATCTTTATGAAGTTTTAATACATTATATTAGAGGTCGTGGTGGTACCCTATTACTCATAGCCTCTACAGCAATTGCTGCATATTTACTTCTCAGTGGAAGAACCTTTCATTCCCAATATAAATTACCAGTCCGTTAAATGAAACTTCAATTTCTAGGTTCGATATAAAGGGCGAAGTTCCTAAAACCATTAAAAAGACCCAACTTCTCATTATTGATGAATGCATCCAGTCATGCTATAAATTCCATAGACAGATTACTAAGATAAATTATGAATTTGAATGTTGCATTTAGTGGAAAAGTTCTCCTTCTCAGAGGGGATTTTCGACAATGTCTCAGTATTGTGCCGCATGCTATGCGATCAACCATAGTACAAACGAATTTAAAGTACTGTGATGTTTGGGGATGTTTCAGAAAGTTATCTCACAACAAATGTCAGATCAGAGGATTCTGCTTATAGCGAAAGGTTAGTAAAACTTGGAGATGGCAAACTTGATAGCAGTTTTCATTGATGAATGGATATTATTAAAATCCTCCATGAAATGATTTGTAATGGATCTATTATAGAAACTATCTTTGGAAATACTGTATCCTGTCTGATAAAGAGGGAATATGCTAATTGACCATTACATCCTCACAAAATTGTCCACACCCACAGCTACAAGATGACAGTGCCCAGTCCCCTCATCCCTGTCTGGGCATATGATGCGTGGCATGGCTGGGCATGCCCCCAGGCAGGTATGGCACACCACATGCCTGCCTGTGGAGTCCCCCATTCCCCTCAGCCGCCCAGGGCTGCCCTCAGGCGCAGGCAAGTCTTAGATGCTGCCTGCACACTTGTCCAGGATTGGCCCTAGGCACAGGCAAGCCGCCAATAGTGGCTGTCCTCCTGCTCAGGGCCACCAGAGGCTCAGGTAACCAGGGCCAGCCAAGGCTTAGGTAACTAGGTCCAGCTGAGGCTTGTGCTGCCAGCAGTGGCAGCAGCAGAGGTGTGATGGGGCATCACCTTCTCCTGATTGCTGGGTTGCCTCCTGCCCCTGAGGGCTCCCAGACTCTGAGAGAGGGCAGGCTGCTCTGAAGGACACTCCCCACCCCTTAAGTGCATTAATTTTCATGCACAGACCTCTAGCCTATAGATAAATTACAAGTATATCTAAATGTGTGATTCTTTTTCCAAAAAATGAGTATGTTCAAAAAGTAAATGAAGTAATTTTAGATCTACTCAATGGAGATTTTCATATATTATTTGAGTGATGATTCCATTGATTCAAGGGATGATGCTGAAAAGGAAAATTTTCCTGTAGAATTTTTTTAATAGTATTATTCCTTCAGGAATGCTGTATCATAATCATCATACTACTGAGGAATCTTAATAGGTCTTTGTAATGGTACTATATTTATTATCAAAAGATTGTGACAACATAATCAAAGCTGAAGTATTAACAGGATCTTTGGAAGGAGAGGTTGTTCTGATTCAAGAATTGATTTGTGCCCATCTGACACTAGCCTCCCATTTAAAATAATTCAAAGACAGTTTCCCATGATGCCACCATTTGTTATGACTATTAATAAATCACAAAGACAAACTCTAGATAATATAGGGATATTCCTACCTGAACCCATTTTTGGACCTGGTCAGTTATATGTTGCTTTCTCTTGAGTTGGAAAAGCATGTGATCTTAAAGTTGTAAATACTTCATTAAAAGGGAAATTAGCCAAGCATTCTGAAAGTGTTTTCACTCTTAATGTGGTATACAAGGAGATATTAGAATATGTTTAATCAATGATCAGTCATATATCAGTGTTGATTTTATATAATTTTTTTGTTTTTATATCATGTTTTTTTGTTTTCGTATCATGATTTATTGTTTTTATATGTCTTCATTATTGTTATATTAAGTTGTTATTGTTTATTTATTAACTAAAGGTCCCAATAAAATTCATGCACGGGATGGGGGTGTCCCTCTGCCCAACCTGCACACTCTCCAATCTGAGACATCCCTCTTACAATCCAGGACTGCTGGTTCATAGCTACTTGCCTACCTGCCTGCCTGATTGCCCCTAACCACTCTGCATGCCAACCTAATAGCCTCCTAACTGCTCCCCTCCTGGCCTGATCTCTCCCAACTGCCTTTTCATGCACGGGATGGGGGTGTCCCTCTGCCCAACCTGCACACTCTCCAATCTGAGACATCCCTCTTACAATCCAGGACTGCTGGTTCATAGCTACTTGCCTACCTGCCTGCCTGATTGCACCTAACCACTCTGCATGCCAGCCTAATAGCCTCCTAACTGCTCCCCTCCTGGCCTGATTGCCCCCAACTGCCTTTTCCTCTGTGAGGCTGAGGGGACTGGGGGACTTCCGGTAGATGAGGCAGGGCTGAGGGGACTGAGGGATTGAGGCTAGATGAGGCTAGATGTTGTGGGAACTGGGTAAGGTGGGGCTGAGGGGGCTGGGGAACCGAGGCTGTATGAGGCAGGGCTGAGGAGACTGGGGGACTCTTGCTGGATGAGGTGTGTTACACCTGTTATCCCCCAGCATAGCTGAGGGGACACAGACTGAGGTTGGATGAGGCGGGGCTAAGGGGACCAGGGAAATGAGGTGGGCCTGAGGGGACTGGGGGACTGAGGAAGGATGAGGCGGGGTTGAGGGGACTGGGTGCTACCATCTTGTGGCTGTGGGTGCTGCCATCTTCTGAGGGCATGGCAGTCAATTAGCATATTCCCTCTTTATTGGCTGTGGGTGCTGCCATCTTGTGAGGGTATGATAATCAATTAACATATTCCCTCTTTATTAGATAGGATTTTTCCATATGAGCAACACTAAACCTACTTTTGCCCTATATATTATAACCTTGTTTAGTAGAACTGAAATTGGTACAGAAAGATAATGGAATATATATATATATAGTCCATATCCTCTTATGCACACCCCCCCCCACACACACAAGTAGCTCTGAATTAAAATGTATCTATAAGATAAAAATATTTAGACAAAATTAAAATTACTTGTTTGAGGATATTTTATTTCACTAGAAAATATATGTGTATGCTCCAGTGTTCTTGGTATTATCTTTTAAAATTATACATTCCATCTTCATTTTAATTCAGTCTTTATGAAGTTGATAAATAATTATACTTAGTTATTTCCCAGTATCTGAAAGGTTTTAAGGAAGTTGTTTTATAAGTTTCCATCAAATGTATTATATTAACTAATAAACATTAAGAGTTGTAATCAGCTTATAGTTTTCATTGCAGAAAGAATCCAGGACAAGATTGGTCTTAGAAATATCAGTATCATGATTTTTATATGGAGAAAAAGGAATTGGATTGCATTTAACAGAATGGGACTCTGCATTGTTTTCTGTTACTTAAACTTCTTTTTAAAATGTTCAAATTCCTTATAATTTAAAATTATAAACATAATTCTTTAGCTGTAATGGTTTTATAGTAGATTATTTGGAAGAAAAGAAGCTGCAAAGGAGATTAAAATAAGCTAGAATTTTTTATTTTTCAATTTTTATTAGTAAACTGCCTCTAAAACTGCTATGATGCTAAAGTCATACTTGGAAATTATAAAATTGGCTTAGATCTGATTCAGATCCTAAAAACACTAGCCCTCTAATAAAATAGGATGTGGGCACATGCCAACTCCTGTCTTCAATGATTTTTATCAGACATAGCTGTAGGAAGGTGTACAGTTGGTGTGGATTCAGGTACTTAGGATGCAAGTAAGTAAGTCCTTTTAAGGTTGGACCTTTAAATGTCTATAATATAAGTATAGATTTGGGAGGAGATATTAGAAATGTGATAAGTATTATTTTGCCTTTAAAAAAATCTGTATCTGTCCCTGCTGGCATGGCTCAGTGTTTGAGCATTGACCTGTGAGCCAGGAGGTCTCAAATTCAGTTCCTGGTTAGGGCACATTCCTGGGTTTCAGGCTCAATCCCCAGTGTGGAGCATGCAATACTCAGCCATTCAATGATTGTCTCTCATCACTGATGTTTGTTTCTCTCTCTTCCCCTTGTCCTTCCTCTCTGAAATCAATAAAAAATATATTTAAAAAACAACAACTATATCCTATGATGTGCATGGTCCTTTGCAATAAAATGCCTCCTAATTGATTAAACATAATAACTAAAATCCTCAAATATAAAATAATAAATAGTATATAAATGCCAATTCACTGTACTTGTTCTATTTATCATGGATTAAAAAACTGGCTTGATTTAAGTAAAACTTACTATTGGCCTTGAGTTTATTTTTGATGTTTATATTGAAAGGAAAAATAAAAAACTCAAAATTTGTGTTGAGTTGATATAAAATGAAAATGTTAATAAGGAAATTAACTCACTAAATATTTACTTTACTCATACTTTTCTAGATGCTTCGGAAGTATATATATATTGTTTTTATTATAGTGGAATTATCTTTAAGATTATGACAACTAATAAGCAAATATAGTTACATAGAAGATGAATAGCTCTATTATTATAATGATAATCTGAAGCATTCATTATCCTATCTAATAAAAAGGGAATATATTAATTGACCCTCACGCCATTGCAAAGATGGCGGTGACCACAGCCAATAAGGAGGAAATATGTAATTGACTGCCCTGCCCTCAAAGATGGCAGAACCCACAGCCAACAAGGAGGGAATATGCTAGTTGACTGCCACACTCCCAAAGATGGCGGAACTCACAGCCACAAGATGGTGGCGCCAGTCCCCTTAGACTAGCTGGGGCAGCAGGCATGTGGCAAGATTGGGCCTGCTCCCAGGCAGGCCCGGCAATTCCACACACCTGCCTTCAGAATGCCCTGGTCCCTTCATTCCCCTAGCCGCCCATGGCTGGCCCAAGGTGCAGGTAAGCCTTAGAAGGCAGTTGCCCAACCGCCCTAGGCCTCCTGAGGCTCAAGTAACCAGGGCCAGCCAAAGCACTGTCAGCAGTGACAGCAACAGAGGTGTGATGGGGGCATTGCCTTCCCTTGATCACTGGGTTGCTTCCCACCTCTGAGGGCTCCTGAACTATGAGAAGGGGCAGGCTGGGCTGAGGGATCCTCCCTCCAGTGCATAAATTTTCGTGCACCAGGCCTCTTCTCTACAAATAATGACCCTATCTATGTGTATATATATATTGTATAAACATATTATTTAAACGTTTTCTTTTAAAATGTTTCCTATATAAGTATATATGATGATTATGTATGTATGTATTTCTCTCCACATATATTAATCCATTATAACATATAGTTTTATTCCTGAACACACAGGTATGTATATATATGTGTGTTTGTGTATATGTATATATGTATAAATCCTATCTAATAAAAGAGTAGTATGCAAATTGACCATATCCCTTCTATACCCACAAGCCACACCCGTCAGCCACATCTACCAGCCAATCAGAGTGAGTTTTCAAATTAACCCAACCTAGATGGCTATGACCACAGAGAGAGCCAGAAGGAGGCTTGGGTTGCCCCTGGTGATGGAGGAAGCCAAGCTTTCCACAAACCCTGGCCCACGCTTAAGGCAACAAGTTTCAATGGCTGTGCAAGCAGAAGGCTTGGCTCTGCTTCAGGCTACAAACTTTCAATTGTAGAAGATAAATAAATCCCAGATACCAGGGCCTCTGCTTGGGTCACCAGGGGGCATGGCCGGCCTGCAAAACACCACAGGCCCCTTGCCCAGGCCACCCCATGCACCAAGGGAACACCCACCCTGATCTAGGACACCCTTCATGGCAAACCAGCTGGCCTCCACCCATGCCCCAGGCCTCTATCCTATCTAATAAAAGAGTAATATGCAGATTGACCATCACTCCAACACACAAGATGACTGCCCCATGTGGTCAAAAGATCCTACTCCCATGTGGACACAAGATGGCCACCATAAGATGGCCAGTAGGGGAGGGCAATTGGGAGGGACCGGGCCTGCAAGGGAGGGCAGTTGGAGATGATCAAGCCTGCAGGGGAAGGCAGTTAGGTGTGGCCAGGCTGGCAGAGGACAAAGTTGGGAGTGGCCGGGCCTTCAGGGAAGGTCAATTGGGGAGGACCCAGGCCTGCAGGGGAGGCCACTTAGGGGTGACCAGGCCTGCAGGGGTGGGCAGTTAGGGGCAAACAGGCTGCCAGGGGAGCAGTTAGACATCAATCAGACTGGTAGGGGAGAAGTTAGTTGGTGATCAGGCTGGGAAGCTGAAGTGGTTAGGGGCAATCAGGAAGGCAGGCAGGTGAGGAGTTGGGAGCCAGCAGTCCTGGATTGTGAGAGGGATGTCCAACTGCCCTCAAGGGGTCCCAGATTGGAGAGGGAGCAGGCTGAGCTGAAGGACACCCCCACCATGCACAAATTTCATGCATCGGGCCTATAGTGTGTATATATGTATATATATATATATATATATATATATATATATATATATATATTTATATATAGGTAATTTTTGGTAAATTGTTTTATTTTAAGTAAATTTATTTTGATTAGTGATGTCTCCTTTGTATATAACTCTTTGAAGTTTACATACTATGCCTGTGCACATTCCCCATCTGCTGCTTGCTATATCCCTATGAGATAAATTTTATTATATTAATTTTACAGAAAAGGAAACTAAAATAAAAGGGCCTTCCAAAGTCATACACAAGGACACACTCAACATTTTCAGTTGCTTCTTTATGCCAGATATGTAATTATGCCCATGTATCCCATTTCATTACTCTTGTTTTTAAAATAAGAAAAATGTGTCTGAAGAATACCAATGATTATAGATAGTTGTAGATCATGTTAGAAGGAGAGCTAATAGAATCATCAACATTTAAATGATCAGTTTACTTCCAAGCTGCTGCTGGATATTGTTTCCTTAGATATAACAGCTTCCAGTAAAACATACTTTGCTTTGTTTATATGTAACGGAAATAAAAATGGCCATCAAAAATTCCTTTTGTGTGTGTGTGTGTGTGTGTGTGTTTCAGTTAGAGCAAAACTCTCGTATAAATTTGAACATACCAAATTATATCAAATAATGGGCACTCTTCTGAAATTATAAATTACCGTTTTATTCTATTAATCCTCAGTCTCATTCAAAAAATAATTTATTTTAGCAAATCCAAATAATGTGTATTGTAATAAGTGCTAGATATTTAATGATGAGAAAAATAATCTGGCTCTTGTCTTCTTAGTGTTCATAACCTAATGAACACTAGTAAGCAAATACTTGAGTAGATCAGCAAATGCATGCTATGGTGGAATAACAGAATGAGATGGGAATACCAACGAGGGGAACCTTACCCAGAGGTGACAGTCTTCCTTTCTCAAGAAAGTAACTTTCTATTTTTTAACTATATATATAGTATAAATAATTTTTAAAGTTTTTCATTTGATTTTTTATGAAAAATTTTAATGTTGACATTATTGCAGATTTTCTCTATTTCCCTTTCTTTGCCCACCTCCACCTACCCCCACCCCTCCTCTTTTGGCCTTCATCACACTATTGTCTGTGTTCATGGTTATGCAAATATGTTCTTTAACTAATCCCTTTAACTTCCTTATCAGTCATCCCACCCACCTTCCCTTCTAGCTCCCACCAGTCTGTTTCATGCGTCCATGCTTCTGGTTCCATTTTGTTGGTCATTTTGTGTTGTTCTTTATATTCCACATATTAGTGAGGTCATATGGTATTTGTCTTTGTCTGACAGGCTTAACTTACTAGTAGCATAATACTATCTATGTGCATCCATGTTTTGTTAAAGAGTAAGAGTTTCTTCCTTTTTTAAATCATGTTCGCCTAACAGTTGTGTTATGTACCACAGTTTTTTTTTTTATCCACTCTTCTGCTGATGGGTATTTGGGCTGTTTCCCAATCTTAGAAATTGTAAATAATGCTGCTATGAACATAGGTGTGCATATATTCTTTCTGATAGGTGTTTCAGGATCCCTAGGATATATTCCCAAAAGTGGGATTACTGGGACAAAAGGCAGTTTCATTTTTAAATTTTGAGGAAGCTCCATACAGTTTTCCACAGTGGCTGTGCCAGTCTGCATTCCCACCAGCAGTGTGCTAGGATTCCAAGGAAGTAACTTTTTAGTTGGAAACTAAGGAATAGTATCCTAAATAAAATGAGTGGGGTTTTCAAGAAGAAAGGAAGTAAATAATCAAGTATTGAGACAGAGGAAACAGCCTATATGAAAACAAAAAATGCATAATTTTAAATTGAAAACAGCACTAAGTGGCGGTTTATGGATTGGGGAGTGGTGAAGAGCAGTAATGAGAGGTCAATTCAGATTAGGGATTTAATGTTAAAATTTTGCTTTTGCTTTTTCAAAGTGTGCTATATAACCTTAAGTAACATTTCCTATTGGAAATATTGAAAGCAGTTTTGGCCTTGAGATGCAAAAGGATGGAAGAACCTCATCTGCTGTAGTACATTTGCAATTATTGGGCTTTAATGATTAAAAAATAGTCTATAATTTAGCATTTGAGACTGTCTTTAATGGCACAACTTTGATAAGGGAAAATTCTTATCCTTTGTTTACTCTTTAGCAGTGAATTAGTAAAAAAGTTCTGAAAAAGGAAGAAATGATGTTTTTCATTATTGAAGAAGTTTTACCTACCCCCTATTTGCAATGGTTTCTGATTACTATAAACTTTAATCTCTCTGCTTTCCAGTTTAGAAATATTTTAGAAATAGAAACAGAAAAAATATAGTGGGAAACAGAGTCCCCATGTGATCTTTGATGGACTTATAGTATGACCGAGAAATCAATCTTTATTTTCATTTTTTATAAGTAACTAAGGTTTTAGCTTGTAACTACAGTATAATTTAGCTCATCCTCACTAATATAGATGTTTCCAAGAAATAGTATAATTTGTCTAGATTTTCATAGGTAGTATCAACAAAATTAAAGAGAGAATGTGTCTACCAGAACCAGCTACATAATATTTAAGACCCAATTGAAAATGAAAAACACAAGCCCCTTATTAAAATATTGTTAAAATTTCAAGAAGTTGATAGCAGATGTTTTTTTTTTTTTAGAGCATGAGGTCCTATACATGTGTCTCTATGCAATTGCACAGATTAGACACCTATGAAGTCTGCACTGTATTAAGAAGTTGATTCATTGTCTGTAAGAAGAATGTGTGAAAACGTGTTTTTATTCATTTATATCCACTGAGATGTTATGAGTGTAGGAGTTGGTTAGCCAAGAAACTTAGAAAAGGACCAGTTCCTGTCCTAATTTTGCTTTCTTTTGAAAGAGAGAATATTTGAATGATATTTTCCAACAACATGGGGGGTGATATTATTGACTAAAATTTTGTTGTTGTTGAGATGATATGGAATTTTGTTAAGGAATATAGAAAGTTAGGAAGAGTTTTTGGGGTATATAACAATAATCTGGAATTCAGGAATGTCATCAACAGCTTCTTTTGGTATCAGAAATCAACTTATTGAATGATGTCCTATTTTTAAACACTTGATTATAATTATTTTGTATATTTAATAATTTTTAATTACAGTTGGTAAAATCCACATGATTTTAGATAAAAGAGTGTAAGTGCAATAGACTGATTTATTTTAATATACTTAATGAAAATTTTATGAATCATTTTGTATCCTAATAAGACTTTTACTCCTGTTGCTGACAGCTTTGAATTAGCATGACCCTTGGTCTCCACTCAACAATCATGTTAAAAAAATTTTATCGCTAAATTTATATAGCTGTTCAGTTTACTGAGCATATTACTATGCATACTCCTTATATTTCTTATAAGGATAGCCCTTAATTTAACTTTCTCTCGCAAAGAATCAAAATTTTTCTAATAATATATATTAATATTTTAACTGAAAATTGCAATTTAATAAAATGTAAAATATTTTAATAAAAATGATATTAAGTGGAGTAGAGCCTACAAGTAATGTTGAACAAAATAGAAAAGATGTCACAACTAAGATTTAAATATCTCAATGAATTTTCTGCTTTTTTTCTTTGGTCATTTTAATCTACTATTTTAATCAAGTATTTATTTTTTTATTGATTTTTCACAGAGAGGAAGGGAAAAGGACAGAAAGCCAGAAACATCGATGAGAGAGAGACATCGATCAGCCACCTCCTGCACGCCCCCTACTTGGGATGTGCCCACAACCAATGTACATGCCCTTGACGGGAATCAAACCTGGGACCTTTCAGTCCCCAGGCCGACACTCTATCCACTGAGCCAAACCGGTCTCGGCTTAATCAAGTATTTATTAAGTATCTGTTTTTCCTCATATTTCTAGTGGAAACATTACAGATTTTATCAGAAAAAAATATAAGGCACTGCTGACTTCAGAAATGTTTATATAAACAACTTGAAATATTTTTTATATATATTTTATTGATTTTTTTACAGAGAGGAAGGAAGAGGGATAGAGAGTTAGAAACATTGATGAGAAAGAGCCGCCTCCTGCACGCCCCCCACTGGGGAAGTGCCCACAACCAAGGTACATGCCCTTGACCAGAATGGAACCTGGGACACTTCAGTCCGCAGACCGATGCTCTATCCACTGAGCCAAACTGGTTTTGGCTAAATAACCATTTTTAATTTTAAAAAGAATTAACCAGGAAGGCTAGATTCTGACTGCACAGGTTTCTTTTGTTGGCATAATTTTTGACTATAATATTTATAGAGATAATGCATTTGCCACTTGCCTGAAAGCCTTAAAATCTATGAATAATATTAAATTTTGAGGGAGATAGTTAACCAAATTATATTTAAGTTTTCTTCAGGGGTCTCAACCCAGAGCTAATTTCAATATTGTAAAAGCAATATTGAAGTTACAGAACTGACTTGTGTTAGCTCATTTTATTTTTAATGCTAAATAAAGTGCCTTTCCAATGTTCAGCAGATAATCACCCAAATTTTATCTAACATTGATTTCTATGTCAGGCATAAGAAACTTCTGCTGATTGTGCATTTTATTGGTTACTCATTTTTCAATTTGTAATTTGAAGAGCATTACACTAGAACTCACAGTGATGTGAGATTTACAAATATTCGCACATCTTTTGGAAATGCTAGTGCTGAATCTAAATCTTAAATTTACCTCAATCTATCTGTATATATAAAAGCCTAAGTGACCGATAATCAAACTGCTGGTTGCTATGATGTGCACTGACCACCAGAGGGCAGATGCTCAATGCAGGAGGTGCCCAATGGTAGTCAGTGCACTCCCACAGCCAACCTCCTATGGTCCCTGCCACCCAGCCAATCTCCCATGGTCTCTCCACATGGCCGGCCAGCTCCCGCAATGGTCCTGATTGCCGGCCAAACCGAGGGACTCCACCTGTGCATGAATTTGTGCACCAGATCTCTAGTGTGTGTGTGTGTGTCTGATGGGTCAACCAAGCAACTGGTTAACCATTTGCTATGAGGTGCACTGACCATCAGGGGGCAGACACAGGAGCTTAGGAGCTGCTCCTGGTGGTCAGTGTGCTCTTACAGCCAACTCCCGTGGTTTCTCCACCTGGCTAGCCAATCTCCTACAATCCCTCCCCCACAACTGGGTGAGTGAGACAGCCCAATCTGCCCCAATCATGCACAAATTCATGCACTGGAGCACTAGTCCTACATAATAAAAGCCTAACATACTAAGTGTCCAGTTGTTTGGTGGTCCATTCAACCAATCAAAGTGTAATATGCTAATGATATG
This sequence comes from Lasiurus cinereus, assembly GCA_011751065.1. Taxonomy (NCBI): domain Eukaryota; kingdom Metazoa; phylum Chordata; class Mammalia; order Chiroptera; family Vespertilionidae; genus Lasiurus; species Lasiurus cinereus. The sequence goes on from JAAGEH010000005.1 coordinate 23,402,558, forward strand.
CTATAGCCACTCACCTGCTTGCTATGATTGCACTAACTACCAGGGGCAGACACTCGACTGGTTGACCAGTTGCTATGATGTGCACTGATCACAAGGGGACAGACACTCTGACTGGTAGATTAATTTGCTGCTGGGGTCTGGCTAATCAGGATTGAGCGAGATGGGTCAGACACATCCTGGACCCCTCCTATGGTCCCTTTCTGGCTGGCTAACCTCCTGGTCCATCCCTAGCCCTGATTGTGCACTCATGTGGTCCTTCGGCCTGGCCTGTGCACTCTCACAATCCAGGACCCCTTGGGGGATGTTGGAGAGGTCAGGCTGAAGGACTCCACTGGTGTACAAATTTGTGTACCAGTCTTTAATAGTGATATAATAGGCAGATATATTAGTAGATAGTCTCACATTCCATTAATGTGAGACTGTATAAAAGGAAAACTGTCATTATTCTTATTTTATAAGGGAAAGAATCTATATTAACTAAACTATAATCTAAGTTCCTTTTTCATAATACACCCAGCATACAGAAACATTGTATCATCAAACCAACAAAACTATATATTTTACAGGTAAAAGTTATACCTTGCATGTGGTCAGACTAGTCATCTACCATCGTCTTTGGTGGTAGAAACAGGGATGAATATCCTCATACATATATCACCACTGAATTTACCTAATTCTTCTTTATTTTTGAATACTATGTCCCCTATATTTGTACCAGTTGTCTTGAAATCAGGACCTGAGACAACATGTTGCGTGCAGGGAGTTTATTTTGCTGGTAACTATAGAAAGCTGAAAGGCAGGGAAGAGTGAAAAAAGTATAGGATTTAACAGCCTTTGTTACCATGGTAGATATCTGATATGCAGTCATGCTGGGAACACCTGGAAGAAATTTTTAAAAAATGCACTCAGAATTGTTCATTTGAAAGAATGTGGCTGAAACATTTCTGCACTGGCTCCTGCTAATTTTGGTTGAAGGTTGTTATCAGGGTGTTAACTCCTCTGTAACGCCAGATAGCTCTTTGTCCTTGGAATGAAAGGCTGCCAGTGTGCTTGAAAATTCTCCACCATAACTACAGATGAAGCAACATGAAAGAATGTTGTGACACAAAAACTGTATGTTATGAAACTTCTTTGGAGGAAAAAGGCGTTCAATAAATTTCTTATTATATAAAAAAAATGCTTTCTAAAACTAAGTATCTTTGTATAATAAAAATCTGAGAAAATTAATTTTAGTTTCTAATTTAATTATATCCCATTACTCCCAAGGAGGCCCCTTGTCCCATTTGAGAGTTCTTCCTATAATTTATATTAAATTAGTAAATTATTTATGTAATTTTGCTACACTTATATTATACTTCATAATCCATGAAAGGAGGGACTAATTTTATTTATTGTTTATAGGTTCACAGGGTTATACTAGTTGAACCTGCTACTGAATTTAATTGCATAGAGCACGTTTATGATACTAGTGTGTGTTCTGATCAAATTGTTCTTTACCATTTGTCTTATTAGCTAGTCCAGTGCTGATTTATTTCAGTGTCACTTTATTTATAAGGTCTCTGTTTACATTTGATCTGCTGGCCTTTCATCAGGCCCTTTCTATTGTTCTAGAGAAGAAGCATCCTAGAAGTGGGGAAACTCCTATCATCAAAGTGTCACATCTTGATACCTTTCAGGACAAACCTGAAATTATTATTCTATTTTTTTCTAGCAAGTTCATTCATTTAAACAGTGGACCAATATCTTTAGGCAGTTCATGCATTACTTCCTTCCTTAGATACCAGTGGTTGATTTGGTTAAATGTGAGATATTTAGCAGAATAAAGTCTTGGCAACGTGGGACAGAAATACCATTTTTAATCATAAAACATTTAAGAAGTAAACATATACTCACACACACTTTGAATAATTATAAAGGCAGTGCTTATTAAAATACATTTCATTTTAAAAATTGAGCTATCAGCTGTTAAAGTGATACATTTTTTGGGGGACACCCTGTAGACTTGTTATTGACTTATTTTACTCTACCCCCTTAATGACTATAGCAATAAGTTAGAAGTTTCAAGGATTTTTACTGTCCCTTCATTCTGTGTGCAGAACAACATTTAAAAACATTTTGCTACTTAACACAGATTCTGGTCTCTGCTCCAGAATTGGGTGTTGTTTAAGCATTCTCAGCCCCCTAGGGAGAGCTTTTCAAATGGGTTTGCCCATAGCTCACTGCAAAATCTCTAGGGCAATTTAGAAACATTTTCAAAGGTAAAATGTGTCCTGATCTGTTTTATTACTTGCTCTCAGACTAATATTGAACCTCAGGTGTTAGCTACACATAACCCTATGCTATTTAGACTAGTGTTAACATTCACATAGGTTTCCTAGATCATCTTTTGAGGTGCCAAGGACCAGACTCCTCTATTTATTCAGAGACACAGACAAACAAAAAACTTTTTAAATGAAGAGTGACTTTCTGACTGGAATTTTAGCTTTCTTTATGTTCTTTATTCTTCTTGATATAGAACTAATTTATTTTCTGGGAAGGACCATCCAGAGCTCTGCTGTACCTTTGCTTTAGGAGTAATTGTCACAGCTTATTAATCCCATTTATTTTTAAGGAGAAGGAAAAAATGTCTTTGGAGATATAGAATATGCCTGGGCACATAAAACCACTTACCATGAGTATTCTGAAATGTGAGTAAAAGGCAAATTTTTTTTTTACATTAAGAATTGTCACTCTTTAGATAAGCTTACTCATATGCAAATAGAGAATTCAATATAATATATGGAAACATTTTCAGGTCAACAGCTATATACATACTAACTTCATTTATAAGGGAATAGTGTATTCTATTGTTTTCAGATGAAGTGTTCTGTTTGTGTCTTTTGGATGCCTTCTGTCTAATTTGTAGTTTAAGTCCAATATTTTATTACTGATTTTATGATTATATGATCTACTCACTGTAGAAAGTGATGAATTCCTCTGCTATTATTATATTGCAGTGTCTTTCTCATTACAGGTCTGTTAGTATTTTATTTATATATTTAGCTTTTCCTAAAATATCTATGTTGGGTTAGATATATATTTACAAATGTTATACCCTCTTATTTTACTAATCCCTTCATCATTACATGATACCCTTCCATTTCTGTTGTCACAGTGTTTGGCTTAACATCTATCGTGCGTAATACATGTAACTATCTTTGCAATTTTTTGGTTGCCATTTGAATATTTTTTATCTCTTTATTTTCAGTATGTATGTCCTTAGATTCTCAGTGAATCACTTGCAGACAGCATATATAGTTTCAACATGTTTGGTTTTTCCATTCAGTCATAATCTTTAGATTTGAAAATTTTATTCCATTTATATTATAGTAATTATTGACAGGTTTAGACTACTTTGTAGACTTTTTTGTTCATTACTTTTTGCTTGTTTTATAAGTCCTTTGTTCCTTTCTCTCTTAATATCTTATCTCCCTATATGATATATTTATTTTATACAGGTGCATGTTTGATTTCATTGTCTTGAACTTTTCTGTATCTTCTGTAGGGTTTTTCTTTATGGTACCACTAGAGACTCGGTGCATGGATTTGTGCACCAGTGGGGTCCTTTAGCCTGGCCTGCAGGAATTGGGCTGAAATTGGCTTTTTGACATTCCTTGAGATGTCTTGGATTGCGAGAGGGCACTCTGCAAAGTTGCTTCACTCGGCAGCTCCTGAGTTGAGTGTCTCCCCGCTGGTGGTCATTGTGCGTTGGCCTGTCACTTAAGTTCTTACTATATACAGATAGATGATGCTTACCTAAAGCTTTTTATATTTGTAAGTATATCTTAATCTACTAAAAACTTAACTGCAAACATATATAAAAGCTCTCCATTTTTACATTCCCATTGCATATCTTAGTTTTTTGACATCACAGTATATATTTTCTTACTTAAGAAATTATTGTTGCCCAGGCTGGTTTGGCTCAGTTGGTTGAGGATCGTCTCATGCATCATGAGGTCCTCTGTTCAGTTCCTGGTCAGGGCACATACCAGGGTTTTGAGATCAATCCCCAGTAGAGGTTGTACAGGAGCTAGCAGGTAGATGTTTCTCTCTCAATGATGTCTCTCTCTCTCTCCCACTCACCCTTTCTCTCTCTCTAAAATGAATAAAACATTAAAAAATAAATTGTTATATTATACCGATTTATTACCTTTTCCTTTAACCTCTAACTTAGGGTTATAAGTAATTTCCTTACCACTATTACAGTAGAGTAGAGTATTCTGAATTTAAGTGCATTTTTTTTTTACCAGTTAGTTTTATACTTTCCTATTTCCAATTACAAAAGAGCATCTTTTTATTTCAGCTTAAATAACTCTTTTAACATTGCTTGTAAAGCTGGTCTAGTGGTGATGAATCCTTCAGTGTTTGTCTAGGAAACTTTTCATCTCCTGTTCAATTCTGAAGGACAATTTTGGTAGTCTTGATGGTATTTTTATCTTTTACCACTGTGTTTGTATCATGCTACCCCTTATGACTTTCAAAGATTTTGCTGAAAAATCTGCTGATGATCTTATGGGGATTCCATTGTATATAACAATACTTTTATTATTGCTTTTAATATTCTATTCTTGTAATTGATTTTTGACAATTTATTTTTAATGTGTCTCAATCTGGTATATTTCTATTTTTTTATTTGGGAGTTTGTGGGCTTCCTGTATCTCATTGTCCATTTCCTTTCCCAGTTGAAGTTTTCATTCATTATTTTTCTGAATAGGCGTTCTGCCCATTCCTCTCTCTCTCTCCTCTTTTTTCCCCTCTGGGAGTTCTATGATATATATATATATATATATTTATATATATATATTTTTTTTTTTTTTTTTTAATATATTTCATTGATTTTTCACAGAGAGGAAGGGAAAGGGATATGGAGCCAGAAACATCAATGAGAGAGAAACATAGATCAGCCGCCTCTTGCACACCCCCTACTGGGGATGTGCTAGCAACCAATGTACATGCCCTTGACTGGAATCGAACCTGGGACCTTTCAGTCCCCAGGCCAATGCTCTATCCATTGAGCCAAACTGGTTTCGGCTATGATGTGTATATTGATACATAATATGAAGTGCCAAAACTTCCTTAAACTCCCTTTACTATTTTTTACTCTCTTATCCCTTTTATCCTCTGATTAGATTAATTCCACTGTCCAATATTTGAGTCTGCTGAACCTTTCTTTCAATTTAACTAGTCTGTTGTTGAACCTTCTACTGAATTGTTCAGTTATTGTATTTTTCAACTAGATGATTTCTGTATGGCAATTTCTTACATTTTAAATTTTTTTCTGAAGTTCTCACTTTGTCTATGCATTGCTCTCCTGACTTCGGTGAGTATGTTTATACCTGTTATTTCAAACTTTGTATCTGGCAGAGCCACAAGTCTCTTTTCATTAAGATCTGTTTCTGGAGATTTACCTTTTATTTTGTTTGGAATATATGCCTTTGTTTCTTCATTTTCGTGAATCTCTATATTGGTTTCTGTGCATTGCATAAAACACTCATCCTTCTTTTAATGTAAAAAAAGAAACATTGAAACCTGTAAAGAATTTTTGTGAGTTTATTTCAGCCAAACTGTCGACATATGCCAGGAAGCAGAACCTCAACAAATTGAGATAACGCTCCAGAGAATGGCAGGTTACATAAGTATTTATTCATTGCAATCAAAAGAGGGACATAGGTGGATTACATGAAATTTATTGATGATAGACTAAGGTGGTAGGATAAAATAAAGTTGGGGTGGGGTGTCAGTGGAAACCCCTGGGATTGGATAAAAAGTAAAATGATGGACACATACTTAGGTGGGTGCAGGAACAATCAACATGATAATGAAGGAATTTGTGGTGTATGTCCTGGGGCCCACCGCATTTGGTTGTACCCCAGGGGCTCCAGAAAAAGGGAAGTTACAAGTTACCCAGACATTTCAAGGGTATGTTATCATAGATGCATAAAGACAGAAAGGCTCAGTTAAGGTAAAGGTTGACCTTGTCAGTGAAGATACTGGTCTAGGATCTAACTGCCCACTATAACTGTGTTTAAGTTTAATTTCAAACCATTCTTTGTGGTTACTTTAGGTCTCTGAATTTGCCAGACTGTCATGCAGGCCTCCCCTGAGCTTGTCAGGGCAGCATGTGGCCCCTTTTGTCTATACTTTCCAGGGTTGACAGAGTGGTCTTATGTAGGAGATGAAGATAATCATTCTGTCTGGCACAGGCTTCTAGTTTTCTCTTGAGCTTTTGTTATTGTCCAAGCTGCTTACTTTGTTCTTAATAGCTCCCCGTAGATGACAGTGCGCAAAGACCTATCAGTGCCCAACGGGGAAGATTTCAGTTAGCACCTTGATGCATACTGATTATAAACTATGTCTTCAGACAGTTTGTGGAAAAGATGTTGTTAAACTCCCTCCAGGGAGAAACTGGGAAATGGGCATTTTTTTTTCCTTCTGGGCCTAGGTTATAGTCATAGAGGAGTGATCTTGCACCCATTAAGAACTGCTTCTCTGTTTTCTATAATCCTATGAAACTCTTAAATGAAGGCCCTGATGGCTATTGAAACTAAGCAATGGATCTTCTCTTGGATATCTGCTACAAAAGAATCTTTTGTACAAGTTCCTTCTGTGGAGATATTAGTGACTTGGTTATATGCTTACAGTGGACGGGAGGGAGAAGTCAGGGTACATGTCCACCTGCTTTCACAGTCTCTGGGTAGGATCATGGACAGCCCCTAGATATGTGATGAAATTGGAAGCCTCGACCCTCAGGCAGTAGCTGTTAGGTATGGAGATAGATCCTTTTCAAGGAAAGGCCAGAAGCTGGCATTTTTGCCTCCCACTTCTGAACTGATATCTGAGGGGATAGCTTGTTATGAACTGATGAACTGCTTGTTTGCTACAGTCTTATGGGGCCTCATGAATGTAAGTCCCATTGGCTATTAGAATCAGGTTATTAGTGACCTATCATGTGGCAGCCAGGAAAGGCCAGGTGCATTTGTGTGAATAAGCTCTTGCCAAAGAAACACTGACAACTTGAAGTAGGCTGGGAGGAGACAGTAGGGATGGTATTACCTACCCAGCTTCCCAGGTGTCAAGAAAGATAGCAGCCAGCCCTTAGATTTGTGCTACTTTAGAGTCCTGACCCTCTGGCAGCAGCTTTTATTTTTTTATTTTTTTTATTTTTTATTTTTTTAAATTAAATCTTTATTATTCAGATTATTACATTTGTTTCTCTTTTTTCCCCTCCATAGCACACCTCCACCCAGCTCCCACCCCTCCCTCTGCCCTTAGCTCCCTCCCATTGATCTCATCCATAGGTGTATGATTTTTGTCCAGTCTCTCCCTGTACACCCCTCACCCCTTTCCCCCTGAGAATTATCAGTCCATTCCCTTTCTGTGCTCCTGATTCTAGTATATTCACCAGTTTATTCTATTCATCAAATTTTTAATTTACTAATTTTTAGATTCACTTATTGATAGATATGTATTTGTTATTCATAATTTTTTTGTCTTTTACCTTTTTCTACTTCCTCTTCTAAAAGAGTACCTTTCAGCATTTCATATAATACTAGTTTGGAGTTGATGAACTCCTTTAACTTTTTCTTATCTGTGAAGCTCTTTATCTTCCCTTCAATTCTGAATGTTAGCTTTGCTGGATAGATTATTCTTGGTTGTAGGTTCTTGCTATTCATCACGTTGAATATTTCTTGCCACTCCCATCTGGCCTGCATCGTTCCTGTTGAGAAATCAGCTGACAGTCTTTTGGGTGCTCCCTTGTAGGTAAGAAACTGTTTTTCTCTTGCTGCTTTTAATATTCTCTCTTTGTCTTTTGCTCTTGGTATTTTAATTATGATGTGTCTCGGTGTGGTCCTCTTTGGATTCCTTTTATATGGGGTTCTGTGTGCTTCCTGAACTTGTAAGTCTATTTCTTTTACCAGATGTGGAAGGTTTTAAGTCATTATTTCTTTAAATAGGTTTTCAGTATCTTGCTCTCTCTCTTCTTCTGGCACCCCCACAATTCTGATGTTGGTACGCTTGAAGCTGTCCCAGAGGCTCCTTACATTATCTTCACATTTTTGGATTCTTTTCTCTTCTTGCTTTTCCAGTTGAGTGTTTTCTGCTTCTTTATATTTCAAATTTTTGACTTGATTCTTGCCTTTCTCTAGTTTGCTATTAGGACTCTGTATAATATTTTTTATTTCAGTCAGTGTATGTTTAATTTCTAGTTGGTCTTTTATCATCTTTAGTTGGAACTTTTCCATCTCTAGTTGGTCCTTTTTTATCTCCTCTTGGCTCTCGCTAAATTTATCCATCTTTTCTAGCATATTCTTGAAAAACCTTACAAGCGTGGTTTTGAACTCTATATCCAGTCATTTTTTTTCCTCCATTTCTTTTGTTTGTGATCCCTTCCCTTGTCTCGGCATTTTCACTATGTCGGGGAAACTTCTGTGTTGAATTCAGCCTTGTGAAACCAGACTTGCAAAGCCGCAGAAGCCTCTGTTGAGCTTGGGATGGGTGGAGTCTCAGGGCTTAAGGGACCGCCTTGCCTTCCAGTCGGCCCCGCCCTCCATGGCCCCTGAGTCTCACATGACTGGGTAATCGCTGGAGCGGTCCTTGTGCGTGAGCGCCTGCAGTGCTTCTAGACCGCTGCCTTTCCAGCTCCCCTGCGCGCCAGGACCACATGAGTCTAGGTCTCCAGGGTTTCGCCCAAAACAGGGGCCCAGTGGAGTCAGAAGTGGCACAGTTGGGAGGGTCTGTCTCCAGCCCACTTGCGAAAGCCAGCGGCACAATCAGCAATCTGTCATTCACGCAGTGCCGTGCGCGACCAGACCTCCGATCTTTTGCGACTCCCCTAAATTTCTGTGCACCTCTCCCTTTTCACAGTCCAAACTCACCCCGTATGAGTTTCGACTGGATCTGGGGTTTAGTGTCGTAAGATTAGGGGTTCAATGCCCTTGGGAGTCTCTGTTTCCCTCCCGCCAGAGAAAGCCAGCCAGGTACTCGGGCACCCGCTCTCTCAGCGCGCCTGTCTCCGTACCTCAGTTTTTTGCAGCTCCTCTGGGTTTCTGTGGGCCCCTCTCTTTCCTTCTAGCTGTAGAACCTACACTCGTCCAGCTTTCCTGTGGTTCTGGATGATGTCCGTTCTGTGTTTTAGTTGTAGTTTTGAAATTGTTGTGCGAGACAGCAGTGTAGGTGTTTACCTATGCTGCCATCTTGGATTCCTCCTGGCAGCAGCTTTTAAAGTATGCAGATGAGCTCCTTTCAGGGAAAGACTATTCCCTTTCTGTAAGAGAGGTGATGAGTGCTCACATACCCATTAAGAACTTCTTTCTTTGTTATAGTCTTGTGGGTCTCATAGATGGTAAGCCCCATGGCCTTCAGAGCTATGTGTGTTGGGGGCCTGCCATTGGGTGGAGTCTTTAATTTGGGGTGCTGAACTTGAGGTTCAACCCTTCTTTCCTAAGGAAGCAGCTGGTAGTTCCCTCTCAGTTGTAGGCCACTATGCTAGGAGTGGGGTTTATGGGAAGAGTGTCTTAGACTTTCCTTTTCTTTTCAATGTGGATATTTTCTCATTAACCCAATGTGTGGGAGTCACTCAGCCATTTCCTGGATCTCTTTCAGAGGGAATTAAGCCACATGTCAGTACACTTTTGGTGTGTCTGTGGGAGGAAGGAAGCTAAGATGCTTCTTATGTTGCCATCAAGGTCAACTCCCTTGCAATGATTTTGTTGGGACCATTTCTTTGGAGACAATAAATATGTTTTTTACTAAAGACTTTTTATTAGTCAATATCATTAACAGATTCAGTCAAAATATTTCAAAACTGTTGAATAACCTAAGTTGTCTTCTAATTAATCTCATTGTTGTCTATTCAGTATTCTTAGTGTTCATGGGTGAATCAGTAAAATCAAAATTGTAATGTTAATATTAACAGGGCTAGTATTATTCTCAGATTTCTTCTGTCTTCCAGCCCATGTTGAAATCAGCAAGCTCCTCTGTGGCACATTTTCATATTTAATTAGTAGTGTGACTAAAGAGAAATAGAGATGCTGAAGAAAATTTGTTAAGCAGTGTTTCCAGCCATCTATTGGGCAGAAGTGGTCTGTGCAAGATTTACTTTTCCTTATTCTGTTTTTACTAGAGGCCCAGTGCAAGAAATTCGTGGACTTGGGGGTTAGGGGTTCCTTAGCCCAACCTGCATCTTCTTACATTTGGGGGCCCTCAGGCATGTCTAACAGCTTAGGCAGTCGGACATCCTTTAGTGCTGCCAAGGAGGCAGGAGAGCTCCTACCATCACCACTGTGTTCACCATTTGTGAGCCTGACTCAGGGCTTCTGGCTGAGCAGCACTCCCCCTGTGGGAGTACATTTACCACCAGGGGGCAACTCCTGCATTGAGTGTCTGCCCACTGGTGGTCAGTGCACGTCATAGTGACTGGTCATTCCAGCATTCAATCGATATTGCATATTAACCTTTTATTATATAGGCTATCCTAAACAGTCATTGTAGGATTAACCAGATATTGGTAGCTAAAAGATAATAAAAATGATGGTGTCTTTTCCTTTTAATTTTCTATAGGATCAGTTTGCTAATATTTCCTTGATAATTTTTCCATCTGAGGTTATCAGGAATATTGACCTGTAATTGTCTTTTTTTTTAGTGTCCTTTTCTGACTCTACAAAGTTATTTGGAAGTGTTCCTCCTCATCATTTTTTTGTTAGAGTTTGAGAAATGTTGGCATCAATTTCTCTTTGAATGCTTGCTAAAATTTACTAGTAAAGACATTAGGTTCTAGACTTTTATTATTTGAAAGATTTGAATACTGATTCAATATCCCTAGTCTTTATTGTTCTGTTCCAATTTTATATTTCTTTATGATTTAGTTTTGGTAAGTTTTATATTCCTGTGAACTTATCCATTTCTTCTATTAGAAGAAAACGTAAGTTACACACTTCTCTATATTACTCTGCACAATGACTTTTTTGATATGACCCCCGAAGCTTAGGCAACAAAAACAAAAATAAAGAAATAAGATTACATCAAATTAAAAGTCTTTGTGCAATAAAGGAAACAATGAACCTAATGAAGAGACAACTTATGGAATAGGGGAAAATATTTACAAATTACCCATCTCAAAAGGAGTTAATATCAAAAAATGAAAAGCACTAATAATAAGAATAATAAAAAACCCACAATTTAAAGATGGGCAAAAAGACCTAAACAGAAAATTCTCAGAAAAAGACATAAGAGAACCAAGATGGCATGGGCAAATGTCTGCATTTGCTGCTTCCCACAACCACATCAAAATACAACTAAAATACAGAACAGCAATCATCCAGAACCACAGGAAAGCTGGATGAATGCAGATCCTACAACTAGAGAAGTAAAGAAGAAAAAAAAATTGAGACTGGAAGGAGATGCGGAGGCACAGAACATACTGGTCTGGCACCCACATGTACCGCTTTTGGTGGATGCTGCCCAGAGTAAGCAAGGGGTTCCAGTCCCACACCACATGCCCAGCCAGGTTCCCAGAGCTGGGAATAGAAGTCCTTAAAGACAATAAGAACTACGGGCTGTAAAAACCAGTGCAGTTTGGGACTGAGTGACACACAGCCTGCTGGAGACCCAGCTGTTCCTCTTGAAAGGCCAACAGCATGAACTGAATTTACAAGCTCCACTTTTTCTGAGCTCCAGTGCCAGGTGAGGCTCTGGGGGACCCAGACACATACAAGGGGAAACTGGACTCTGGCATCAGTGAAGGAACTTGGGGATGGCTTTCTTCCAGAAGGAGGTGCTGGCAGTAGTCATTGTTCCTGTGCTGGGACCTCTCCTGTTGCAGGACTGACTGGCAGCCATTTCTGTTTGCTCTGCCCTGGTGATTCTCTGAGACCTCGCCCCACCCAATTTACAACCCCACCCAAGCTTTGCGCAGTGGTTTTTGATACAAATGGCCTTTTCTTTCACAGACTAAAAACCTGTCAAACAAGCTGCAACTGGGTCAGGGAGTCCCAAACCTATCAGTAAAAGGCCCAAGACCTGGCATGCGCACCAGTCTGTCTTGCTTCACAGCTGGGCCTTGTTTGAGCATTTCCAAACTCTATACAAAGAGGAGTAATCTGCAGATCTTTCTGTAGCTCTTGCTGGGTAGCCCCAGGCAGTGGCTGACTTTGCACCTCCTAGAAACCCAAGAACCAGTGTACCCAGTGGTCAATATCAGACCATACCATATTATAAGTCTTCACATCCATAAGTAACACCCTCAAGGGGCAAACACAATGAGCACCAAAGCCCTACTGAAGCAATTTCTGCTCCCTAAGGGTATCTTCTGTGTAGCAGCTCTCCCACTATAGTCTAGCTGGTCCCCACAGCCAATTGGCTTGAGGGTCATTTCCTCCCAGTAACACCAAAAGCAATAAAAGCTTAACTACAAGTCTGTGAAAACAGCCCACCAAGGAGTACAGCTAGAATGTCCACCTCAGGTGATTGGGGAGGCTAAAGCACTAGGCCCTATAGGACACCTACTACATAGGACACTCTATCAACTCAAGGAGACTTAGCAGCTGTACCCAATACATAGAAACAAACACAGGGAAGCATCCACTTCCTTGCTATTAATTGTTCTTCAGGATCCCTATGATATGCCATTCTCTTCACAGAGTATGCCTTCACCTTTAGCTGGCTGAGGTGGTATTTTGCCCATTGCGGTCTCCCATAAATGTAAAATGTTACAAGATTTACTAATTTAATTGCTGTTTATCCAGATTATGTTTTATTTTTCAATATCTTTTTATTGATTTCAGAGAGGAAGAGAGAGAGAGAGAGAGAGCGAGAGAGAGAGAGAGAGAGAGAGAGAGAGAGAGAGAGAGAATGATGAGAATCATTGCTTGGCTGCCTCCTGCATGCCCCCTATTAGGGATTGAGCCTGCAATCTTGGCATGTGCCCTTGATCAGAATCAAACCCAGGATCCTTCAATCTGCAGGCCAATGCTCCATCCACTTAGCCAAACCAGCTAGGACCCAGCTTATGTTTTTAAGACTAGCTTCTATCAGGGCTCTCAACTATATGTAGAAGATGCTAATGTTTTAAAATAAAAATATCAAATTAATGATTTATTTAGTAAATAAATATTATGAAATATTAAAATGATTGATAAAATATTATAAAATGGTTGATAATCATTTGACAACAAGCAATTCCACTTCACTAATATTAAAAGTAACAAGTTTGAAAGAACTGAGGTATCATATTTGAGATATTATTTGCATTGAGGAAATATTATAAATAAGAACATTTCAGATGTTGATGATCACAACAAAATTGTCATTTACATATGTCACTGATATAAGTTCTGTTTTTTTTTTAATTTTTCAGATGTAACTTGACACTATGGATCTAGAGACTACATCAAAATTTTAAACGCAGTAATTCTACTTCTATAAGTTTAATGTGAGAATTTTATTTTGAGTTATTAGACACATTATTATGTTCCTACATGCTACTAGTTTTATCTAAAAATGTAAAAGCATATCAATTATAAAACACTACTGAATGGTAATATGACTAAAACTTCTGTACTGTGGAGTAATGCACAGCCAACATAATGATATTTAGGATGAGAGCTTTATAATGCAAACCCCTCAATGTTCTGCTAATTTCTAAGTATAAAACTTCTTTTTTTAAAAAATATATATATATTATTGATTTTTTTTACAGAGAGAAAGGGAGAAAGATAGAGATTTAGAAACATTGATGAGAGAGAAACATCAATCAGCTCCCCCCTGCACACTCCTTACTGGGTATGTGCTCATAACCAAGGTACATGCCCTTGACCAGAATCAAACTTGGGACCCTTCAGTCAGCAGGCCTACACCCTATCCACTGAGCAAAACCAGTTAGGGCAGTATAAAACTTATTCATTTATACATCCATTCATTAGTTCAGTCAGTCAATCACCAAAATTTGATTGACCAGCATTAAATAAGATAGACAAGGTGCATAGTTTCTCCATTCTACTTGAAGAAGATGGAATATGAGTAAGTAAGCAAGAAAATACACATATTAAAAAAGTCAAAGAAAGATATAAATAGTTAATAATTATAATATGTGCTATGTCGGAATTAGGTAGGGAGTAGATAGAGGGATATAACTCATGAGGAAGTATGGTATGGTGACATTTGATAACTAAAAGAGATCAGCCATGTAAGGGACTGGGAAAGGGCTTTCCAAGCAGAGAAAAAATATCAGGTATGAAGAAATTCAGGTGAACATAGCATGGTATGCTCCAGAAATAGAAAGAAAATTCAAGGTGACTGAAATGTGGCTGTGAAGAGGCAGTGTGGAAAGGTAGTCACAGGATCCTCAGAGCAATGGTAAGGGGTTGGTTTGGATTCTAAGTGCAGTAGAAAACCCTTCAAGGGCTATCTGGCCTAACTAATTATCTGATAGTCTATAACTTCTCATACTACTGCTCAATAAAGGTAACTGCATTTATTGCTGACATTACATTTTTTCTACTAAAATACTTGTAGGTTAATAACAGTTACTCTACGAACTATGCAGTATATTTATATGAAATTAAATAAGTATCAGTGTTTGAAATTATGTATGTATTTGTTGCCCATATTTTTATTGAAACATTAGTTCTAGAGAATATATTTCATTTCTGTTTTGCACCCCGGTATTCCCAATTATATCACGTAAATTTCACACAATAAATACATAATAAATATTTGTGTAATCCATGAATATAGCCATAATTTTAATAAATTATAGAAACTATAATAATGCTCAGAGCTTTATTTAAGCACTTTTAGTTTCATACTCTAAACCTCCATTAACTTCTTCACATTGCACCTTCTCTGTATTTTTACGCCCTACATTATCATGGTTACATTTTTAATCTGCCCATTATTTTTACTCGTCATCTATATTCTGCCACGCATTGTCCCTCTCTAGGTTCTCTCACTTGAACATCTCGTGTACTTCCAAGATAGCCATCCTCTTCTCTCCTTGCATGTAGAGGCATGCATTCCAAATTTTATTTCAAGTATAAACCAATCAACAGAAAGACAGTCAGTGAATATCTTCACCTAAGATATTTCTATATGGATGCTCTCTCAAGTGCCTTGAACTTTACATCTGAAACCTACCAGTATTTATTTTGTCCTTCAATTTGCATTTACATCAATAAAATCAATTCTATTAATCAAACCACTCAAGTTCAAAACCACAAATGCACCTTTAATATGTTGTTTTATCTCTTTTCTCTATGATCTTATTTCCTTCACTGTGCCATTCCACCTACTCATTACTCATTTATGAATCCTACCTAACATGCACAGGCATTCATTCTTTTACCAAGAGCAACATATTTTTAGGTCTGAAATATGTCTGTTACATGTCTCTTCTATATACACTTTATCTTTATTTTCTGGGATGAAAGTTATCATCTACCACATAATTGAGATGCATCAGCTATCAAATAATTGAGATATAAGGAGAGGAAATAGCAATGTATAATATAGTTGTAATTGTCATAAGCAACACAGATGTAAGGAAGAGAGAAGGCATACAAGGAAATTGGGTTGTTTTGGGCTGTAGATATCTGTATTTCATCCCGTTATTAATGGCTTGTGACCAACACCAAGGTTATGCAACATCTAGAATGTAACATTAATTTAGTGTTTTATCATGAGTAAATTAGAATCCAATGTGGAAACATAACTTATTTTTAATTTGTAATGAAACGTTGAGATATTGAAAAAATATTCAAAATTTTTTCATATATTAAGCAAATGATGTATCTAATGGTGTAGCACGTATCTGACTTGTACTCACTCATGATAATGTTAAGAAGAAGCATGATTACATAATATAATTATACAAAAGCTTTTTGTTGCCATAAATTGACTTGACATATCACTTTATATATTAAGCTATGTGGAAATGATTCTTATCAAGGCTATTTATATGTATGTGTTTAACTACATACATACTGAATACTTGCAGATACACTAGTCATAAAACATCTCAGTTGGGCATTCTACCATTTAAATTTAAGCAATTAAAAGTAGGCTGATTTTAAACACACCATCTTCTGAAGCAGGGGAAATATATATTTTTAGAAATACAAAAATTTTTCACATCTATTAGAACTGTTCTAAGCTATCCCATATTCATGGGGCCACTTAATGATTTTTCTCTTCAAATGCATGTGTGCGTCCTCTCTCTCTCTCTCTCTCTCTCTCTCTCTCTCTCTCTCTCTCTCTCATTAACACTTATTATATTAGGTAGTTTCCATATCATTTAGGTAAAAATTATATAGAGAGTATTTTTAATTAAGCCAGAGTAAAATAATAAACTATGAAGAGTTAATAGAAATATTCTAAAGGGTCATTTATTTCATTCAGTTGACTTCAATATTGTTTTCCTAATCTCTTCTTTAAAGACATAGGTATTTTTGGCTGTAAGAAAATATGTTATACCACTGCTTAGTTACCATTTACTTCTAGAAATAGTTTCACCCCACCTGACATTTAAAAGCTGGAAGCACCCAGAGTCTACCAGGTCTAGAACACTACTTTTGTTGTATTCTTTCTTATTCTCCACCCCACTCCGAAAAATTCATGCTTATACATAGAAATGCCACTATGGAAACTCTGAGAACAGAGCAAAGTAATGTTTTTTCTTTTCCACTCTACTATTACACTGAGACTCTTGGGTTATAGACATCCTCTTGGTGTTGAAAATAGCCGAAACCAGTTTGGCTCAGTAGATAGAGAATCGGCCTGCGGATTGAGGGGTCCCAGGTTCGATTCTGGTCAAGGGCATGTATCCTGGTTGCGGGCACATCCCCAGTGCGGGGCATGCAGGAGGTGGCTGATTGGTGTCTCTCTCTCTCATCGATGTTTCTGACTCTCTGTCCCTCTCCCTTTCTCTCTGTAAAAAATCAATAAAATATATTTTTAAAAAAAGAAATGGAAATAGTCTGTGCCAGTTTTCTATCTGTAATATAACACCTGATTTTGGGTCTTGCCTTAATTTTATAAAAATATTTTATACAACTTATTACAGTTAAAATTATTGCACACTGGTGCTAGCAAAAGTTTTGAACAGACCTCTTTTGAAATGTAACTTATTTATGTAAGGTAGTTTAAATTTATATTGTATATCATATAAGTACAACCTTTCTCTTTTCTATTATCTCAATATATAGCACAGGAATATTTTAATCAATATATATACACATACCACAATTCAACATGATAGATTTTAGATGTTTGTATATATTATTAGTATATTTTTTCCGTTTAACAGCACTGTTTTTTTTCCCCCTTTTCTCATCATACTCTATTCCAGGTATAAATCTCTCTAAGCCCATCAGAAAGATGGATGAAATGTTAAGTAGAGGTAAAACACTATAAGTTCCTGTTTGTCAGCCTTGATATATGAGCACTTGGCCGTTATATTAAACAAGAATGAGTGGGTTTTTAAAAAATGCTAACTACAAAGCTACAGGTACATTTAAAAAATTTCCTTCAATCACTTATAGCTCTTAAACCAAAGTAACCTTATTGTTTATTTTCAAACCAAGTTAATAAGCACTATAGGATGTTTCTGACATTTAAAACAATGGTTGCTTCAGCTACTACCTATAATTAATTGATTAAGCATTTAAAGTAAGACTTTGGTGCAATGAGACTTGCAATCTTGTTAAAAGGGAGTTTCTCTTTTACTACCTCTTAATTTTAATTAAAATAATTTTCCAAACCCACAAATAACATTAGAAATCTAGCACTAAAACATAAAACAAAGCATCCATCTGATGAACAGATATAGATTTAATTAATTTGGATATATTGAAATTAAAAAATTGGACCTCACAAAATATACATGAAGCTAACCTTCAGTCCAGTATTTTACCTCTACAAGATCCTTTCTAGTCCCTCTTCTGAACAACAATAGATGTGGAAGCACAGAAAGAAGCAAATAAAATTGCAGCTACTTTGCTAAAGAATAGGAATGGCTTGTTCCTGGATTAAAGGGATCTGTTTGCATACATAAAAGCTCCGTAAGACAGGAATAAGAGTTTGCAGCAAAGAAAGTAAGGGTTTATTAGCTGAGAAGTGGTACCAGTCTCTTGAGTCTCAGGTGAGCTAATCTCCTGGATAGCTTCTAGGGGATGGGTTATATAGGGGATTAAAGGAGTTTGGGTTAGGTCATGTTGGGTTGGTCAGCACTAGGGTGGGTGTACTTGATAATTGCATCTGGTCGTGATATCAGCTACGGTTTTGCAAGGATGTGGGTTATGGGGTCATTCTGGAGCTAAAATGTGATGTTATTTCTATTTAACATACCCAAGGCTTTGTTTCGAAGAGTAGTTGATTCTGACCAGAACCTCATTGCACAAGCGCTTACTGATAAAGTGAGTGGATGTGTATGGGAGAGGGAGTCAGATGAGACAAGGCAGTTTAAATCAAAAAGAAGGAAAGGAAAAAAGATCATATTAAAGAAATGGTTTCCTCATAGTCATAGCTTTTGCAGAGGGAGATACAACTGGGTGTGAATAGAGGGATAGTTCTTGAGAAAAGTCAAGAACTATGAGAGTTTACTATAGAAAGGTTGTTTGGAATGTGAAATGCTCTGATTAAAAAATGTAATACTTTTTATATGTAAAATTTACCAAAATATAATTATATATTATTAAAGACACAGACAACTCATTTTACATCAATTAAGGAGAATTTGAAAATCCTTTATTATTGTAAATGGCATTATGTTGAGACTCCTTCAGTTATTTAGTATTTTATTTTTGCAAATCTGTTTAATGTTTTGTATGCATGTTAATTTATCTTATTGAATGTTCCTTGATTTAAATATGAGTAGTTTGAAGAAACTGATGTTTGAGTTAAAACAATAAAAATTCCTCTTTGGCAATTTTGATATGTAAGTACTTGGAATTAGGTTAATGGAAATTAGGTTTTTATTTGGAGCAACTTTGTGGGTTAAAATACTGATTGCTTATATGGACAATATTAGAAGTAGAAAGAGTTAGAGAAAGAGTCCAAAAATATTTTTTATATGTTTATTAGACATAGAAATGATGATGTCTGGCAGTTAAATATGTGTATCTAGAGTTTAAATAAACTAAGGACTTGTGGTAGAGATTTGGGGATTATCAACATACAGAGAGACTATGCAATAAGAGAAGAGAATGAATTCCAGAACAGATTTTAAAAGATGACAAATGTAAAGGCTAAGCAATGGGGATGAAGGGAGGCTAGAGGGGGGAAGGAGAGAGAGAGAGGAAGGGAGGCAGGGAGAAAGGTGGGGGGGAGAGAAAGAGAGAGAGAAAGAGAGAGAGAGAGAGAGAGAGAGAGAGAGAGAGAGAGAGAGAGAGAAGGAATTTATAAGCAATCTGCTTAGTAGCAAGAAATCTGTGGAAGTATCCATCTTAGGAAACTGGAGTCTTGGAAGATATACAAAATTATTTAATAAAGAAAATTTTCATTGAAAATAGAATGATTTTTGTATATAAAGTAATAATTTGCAGAACACAGCTGAAAATTATGTTTTACTGTATGTGACTATTAATGATTATAAATAAATATGAGAATAATTTAATAGTTTAGTTTTTAAGCACAAACGATATTTGACTCAAAGGGAAACTTGTGATAGTGGTGATAGTATCTTAGCTAATTCTGTTGACTATTAAAAATTGAAGAAAATGTGGCATGAATTTCATAGGGTCATAGATCAATTAAACAATTTTATAATAACATGATATATGTTACATGGTTATTATATTTGACTAAACCTAGAGTTGGAGTATAGTGGTTGATTTTTTTCTATGTTTTTAACAACAAATCATGAGTTGCAAATGTCACTATTTTTATTTTATTCATAGAAGCCAACAGATGATCATTTAGATTCTAAGTACAGAAGTAAAATAGGAAGTAAACATTGAGGAAGCAGGAGTATGAGGAAAAGTCAAGTTAAGTTGATATATGAATATATATCTCTAACTTTCACAGAATAATCATCTTACATTCCTACCCTGTAATAGATATATCCTCTTACATTCTTACCCTGCAATAGATATATTCTAATGCATTTGTCACTTCCATTACACAGACCGGTTCCTAAAACAATACACAGCAAAAAGGAGAAATCTGCCAAAGCTTCTTGTGTTTGTCAAAATATTAAAATACCGAAAGTGCAGAAAGCAAGAAAGGGCATTTGGAAATGAAGTGATATGTATGCATAGCAGCACAAAATGTATCTTAATGACACAACTGCAAGATAAGTGATGTTTGTTTTAGAGTTTTCCATTGTTTATTTCTGGACAGAAGTTCACTTTATTATCATACATTGCCCAGAACATAGTAAAAAATGGATTAGAACAATTTAAATAATCATAACAAAACTGTTTATAATAGCTGAGATATTAAGATTATATTATTAGAGTTATATTCTGGATAAATTTACCATCTTGGCTGGGAAACCCATGAAATCAGGTGACAAATTAATAAAAAGAAAATATTTTAAATTGGGAGTGTCAACTATTATTACATCACAGATAGGGTATTTTGATAATACATTATATCTCAATGAAGATAAATGTCAGGAAAGCTGTAAACTATAATGTGAGCTTTGTAACATGTCACTGATATCATTGGATGTGTATCTTGATTATATTTGTTAGTGAAAATTTTTCCAATACGATGAGTTCTAAGACTAGATTATTTCATTTAACTAAATATTTCTTTTTCATTATTCATTTGTGAATTAGGTAGATTAAATAAATCTATTGGATTTGTTCATTCTTTATGTGTGAATGTAATTCATTTTTTTCACAATTTATCTTTATAAAAATTAAATTAAATTAACTTCCTCGAGGCAATTTTCTTATTACTCTGAAATGCATCAATAGTATTTAGACTATTTTATTTTACTCTACTTATCTTCCACCATTAGGCCTTGAATTCCTATTTGTCAGATAAAAGCCATATAGCTCAAGTAACAACCATGACCACCTCTTCCAAAATGCTGATGTTGATAACGATGATAATCATGAAACATGGGAACTTTATAGACCATGAAGAAACTGTTTGCTCCTCAAAATTATATTACCTTGAACAAGTATCTTAAATCCTCTGTCTCAGTTTCTTCAACTCAGAGCAATAATGAATTAGCTAGCATAAGATGTGTAATAAATATTAAACCATTAAAAATAAAATTACATATAGTATGTGAAAACTTTCAAAAAAAGGTACAATACTTAAATTCCTTAGTATTTCTTAGTGGTAATGACAGGTTTAATCAACCATCTTTAATTTTATTCCTGTATATAATATCTAAGAAGTATATTCATTCAGAGCTAGTTTATTTTATATGTAAGCTTAATAGATATATGTGCTTGTAAATATCTTAACACATCAGTGTCCTGAATTAATCAGTCAAGATAATTAACCCCAGTGGTTAATGTCAAAATGATACTTTGATTTATGTAAGTTGTGTAACACTTGTATTTTATTTAGCCCTATTTCCCGCATGAAAGGAAGACTGGGAAATTATCCTAAGGAATTCAGGAAAAGCAAAAGTGAGTTGTTTTGAAATAATGTATTGAAATTGGGACTATATAATAATATAATTGTTATCTACTTATGAATGCCATGAAGATACATTAAGTGTGTCATAAATATATGGCTTTTGTTCACATTTTTATTAAAATTATACTATATACAAAAATTATACATAATTCTAAAAAGGTATATTTGCAAATTGAATACACCGTGTGTACCTTAAGAAAAGTGTCATCTTGTTGTTGACCAAATGGCACCAGGTGTTAGACCAGTGAGGTTAAACCAGACCCCAGTTCATCAACCTTCTGGCTAACAAAGAATTCAGAGCCAAAGCTTTAAGAGAAAATCTATTTAGAAAGTAAATAATTGGAGTTTAGGGGAGAGGCTTGGGGTGAGGCAACAATGCAGCTGGTCCTGTTGTCAGCTATGGTATCTCTAATTCGGTTTTGTTGCTTTCTGGTCCTGGAACTGAAACACAACTGAGGCCTGGATGTGATCCATTTTAGTTAATGCTTAAGGGAGTGGCCTTGCAAAGACTTGTATGGGGGTCATATGAGTTTATTCTGCTGCCCCTTGTTCCTCCTCTAAGGTCTAAAAACACATGACTAGAGATATACCAGGAAAGGAAAGGTCAGAGGAGGGTCCGAATTGCAGGACCAACGATATAAAAGGCCAAGAGGTTTAAACTTCTGGCCAGTGGTATGCTATGGAAGGGTGAGGTCCTTGTTTCCCCAGGTTTGTCCATTGCTAGACAACAGGGACTTTCTGCTAGCCTATCCCCCTTGCTCTTCTCATGCCTGTCTGTTTGCCAACCATAATATGATACTAGTCAAATAATAGACTCATTAGCTAAGGAGGAAATAGAGCTTATAATTACAATGATTATTTATAGCAATTTAGAAAGTAGGGTGCTAAATACCAACATTATTAAACCAATACCAATTCCATGGCAATGAACATTTTCAGGCAGAAAATTAGAAATAAAACAATACTTTAACGTTTTTTGGTATTAGTTGTTCTCACAAAATGTTCATATATATTTACAATGAGAGAGCATTAATGGGAAATGGTGCATTTTTCTTTTAAAGAATGTGTTAATGACTGTAGAAAGATAAAACGGGAAGGAGAATGATATTTTGTCATATGTGAAAGGCTGTATAAATGCACATCTTTTTACATACAATGTGACATTGTGCTTGCTTTCTAAGACAATTTTATTATTGATGTATCTTTCAGTACTTTGAAATACAGCAGGAGCCAACTCAAGTTGCAGCAGGAAGTCGTTTTCTCTCATATGAGTAATGGAAAGGAAAATTGGTTTTAAAGTCAGAGGAAGCTGAAATAAGCTTTTCTGATATTCTTACAATTCTGATATGTTAATTATAATGGAGTAATCACAGTGTAAGTGAAGTCTATGTGTTGATGTTATTAAGAAAAACAAAGTTCAGAAAATTAAAATCTGAAAAGATATTCAAATGCAAAAATCCATACATTTTATTTTTATAATTTTATGGCTGAAATTATATGCTAGGTGAAGTTGTTTTTCTAAAACAACTTGTTTGGCTCAGTTGGTTGAATGTCCTCCCATGTACAGAGAAATCTCTGGTTTGATTCCAGTCAGGGCATATGCCCAGGTTGCAGGCCTGATCCCCAGTGTATATGTGGAGGGGGGGTAGGGAGGGGATGCCAGGAGGCAACCAATAGATGCTAAGCTCTCACATGTCTCTCTCTCTCTCCTTCCCTCCCTTCTCTTTACTCTCTCTCTCAAAAAGAAATAACATTTAAAAATAAGTATAAAAATATTCATAAACAATGTCATGGTTTTATATCAAAAGAGCAAACCACATTTAGCAAAAGCAACTATACTACTATATAATTTTTAATGTTCTGAGCCTTTTTCCTCTCAGCTCTTTTACCCTCGCTTAATAAAAATAAATAGTTAATTATAATTTTTTAGAACCAGTAGGTTATACTTTTAGTTTCTTTTCACACTTTAGCTAAAAAGGATAATGACAGAGAGACTGGCACTGGACAATTATTTTCTCAAGAGTATTAGAACTAGTCTCAGAAGTTTACTTTTGGACTTATTAATCCTATATAATAAAGAGGTAATATGCAAATTGACCATATACCCTTGCACAAGATGGCCACCCCTATGTGGTCACAAGATGGCTACCACAAGATGGCCAGGAGGGGAAGGTAGTTGTGGGTGATTAAGCCTACAGAGGAGGGCAGTTAGGGGTGACCAGGCCTTCAGGGGAGGGCAGTTTGGAGGGATCAGGCCTGCAGAGAAGGCAGTTGGGAGGACCAGGCCAGCAAGGGAGGGCAGTTGTGGGAGACCAGGCCTGCAGCAGAGGGCATTTGTGGGTAACTGGGCTGGCAAGAGAGGGAAGTTGAGGGCAGTCAGGCTGACAAGAGAGCAGTTAGATGTCAATCAGGCTGACAGGGGAGTGTTTAGGGGGCAATCAGGCAGGCAGGCGAGCTATTTGGAGCCAGTGGTCTTGGATTGTGAGAGGGATATCTGACTCTGGTTAAGGCTCAGTCCCTTGGGGATCAGGCCTAAAACAGCAGTTGGACATCCCCTGAGAGGTCCCAGATTGAAGAAGGGTGCAGGCTGGGCTGAGGGATGCCCCTCCCCGCTAGTGCACAAATTTCATGCACCAGACCTCTAGTATAACAATAAAAAGCTAAAGTGAGAGCCAATAAGCATTTATTTGAGATCCAAAAATATTATAATTTTGTGATGAGTTAGATCCAAAGGAGAACTCTAAATAATGTTTTAAAAATATTTTTATTTATTATTTTAGAGAGAAAAGGAAGGGAGAGAGACAAGAAACATTTATTTGTTGTTCCACTTATTTATGCATTCATTGGTTTATTTTTCTCTGTGCCCTGACTGGGATTGACTCTACAACCATGGTTTATGGAGGCTGAGCTACCTGGCCAGGCTCTAAATAATATTTTGATTATTAGATGAAGGCTTTTTCTTTTCTTTCTTTCTTTCTTTCTTTCTTTCTTTCTTTCTTTCTTTCTTTGAGATGTAAAGGGAAATAATTGCATGAGTAGAAGAAAAGAATTTTTATTGCACTAATATGCTAGGTTATTTTTTTAGCTCTACATGGTGTTGCTAATTCTGAAGAATGTTCTTCATTTTCAATCCTCATAGTCAGGATTCTGATTTCCTTTTAGTTTTACAAATATTTGTCTGGAATACAACATTAGTTTGGCCCAGTTTAAAGGTTACTGTGCCCAGTTCAAACATTCCAAAGTTTCAAGAAATAAGACATGCAAAGTCTTTTCTCTATAATGGTGGTTCCAATTCTATTTTGACATGACTCAGTTTATATATCAGTTTTCTTAGGCTAAATGTCTAACTTCTTAAGATGAATATTCTAGCTTCTTAAAAGGCCAATGATTGTACTGACTTAAACCTCATGTGATCCAATGCTTACATTGCTGCTTATGTAGTTACAAGTCCTGTCTCAGCAGCACCCCTGAGAAGGCCAACTTAGGCAGGATGAGGCAAAGCAGGAAGGTGGTAAAAGGGTCTCTGAAAAAATTAAAGAGGGTTTCCTTAGCCAAATTACCACTTGATAGCTGATTACATTTCTTTTGTGAAGGATAGAGGGTTATTAATTGAATTAATTATTTTAAAGGAATATATATATATATATTAGTCCTATCATAATTATGAAGGTACACATATGACAATGATCATGCACTCTTATACTGAAAGAGTATTTTAACTTTACAAAATAGAATCAAGAAAAGTTATGCCAACAGCTTAACAGCTACTACCAAAGTGAATTGCTAATTGTGACCCCTTGATCTTGTTAAACTTGGTTATAATTTCAAGGGTATTCTTAAAATTTTCTAAATCCCAAACTGGTCATATCTATAGTTAAATCTTCTCTAAAATAGTCACAGATTTCTAGAATTGGCCACGAAATTTAAACTTATTTTTAAAGTAAATTTTTTGATTAAAAAAAATGTTTGAGAAAAGAGAGTTTGCATTTTTCACACTGAATGGTAAATTGTTACCAGTACCAGGTAGAATAGATTATAATAATGACTCACATATAAGTGAAATAATTATGAACAGCCATATTTTAAATATAACCTTGATATAAAATAGTTTATTTAACTTCCTTTGATAATATGTTAGAGATTAGTCTCTAGGAAGATACAACAAGGACTGTATACAAAGAATTATTCTAAATTATAGATGACTTTAACTTTTATTTTATCTGTAACTGGTTGAACTAGGTTCATGGCTCATCTGAAATTATATATTGCCTTATTTGGTATGTCAGTCTGGTAGAGGGCCAACTCAAACTTTTTCACAACAACTTTTCAATCGTTGTTGAAAATTTCCATAGAAATAAAATACACCATCAATGCTGACAAAAGTATTTTTCCCCAATAGAGAAAAAATAGAAATTCAAAATTTATCAATTAATATAAGTTAACTGTTGCTTAAAACCAAGAGTCTTTTTGGAATATATAAATGAATTGGATTCTTGAAGACATTTTTTTTTAAACCACATCTTTATTGTGGAAAAACTAATCACATTATATAATGGAGATACCAGGAAGCAGTAATAAATTCTGATGTTTGAAAAATGTTGTTGTAAAAATAAAATAACAATCATTCAATTATGGTTAAAGATAAAAATTGCTTTTTTTCTTACATTTAAAATATTAGAGACCAATTTCTTTGTGGGTAAAGTTATTCTTTGTCCCATATTTCTTGGCCAAATCTGGGCACATAGAAGAAACATTATATTCAACCCATTGCCCAACTGGCATGGCTCAGTGGTTAAGCATTGACCTATGAATCAGTAGATCATGGTTTGATTTCCTGTCAGGGCAAATGCCTGGGTTGCAGGCTTGATCCCCAGTGTGGGGACATGCAGGAGACAGCCAATCAATTATTCTTTCTCTATGATGTTTCTGTTTCTCTCTCTTCCCTTCCACTCTGAAATCAATTAAAAATATATATTTTTAAAAAATTTCAGCTCATCTCAAATGTACACTGAAAGATAATCAAAAACTTTACTTTGAAATGTGCTTTGTGAGGCACTGAAGTTTCATTACTGATGTGTGAATAAAAAAAACCCCTTGTGAGAGATAAATAGTAGAAAAAAAATGTGTGTGTAACAGATATTAAAAGGATTTTTTTTTTACCTTTATAAACCCAGATAATAAGACAAAAATCTTTTTATGGAAGCAGAAGACATTGCTTTTCAAATTTTATCAAATCAGTTGATTTTATCAATAATGGCAATTCCAGATGGTGTCTTTGGATTGATGTTTTACAAAAATAATTTAAACCCTTGTTTTAAGAATTATCCTTTCAAGATCTCCTCTTTTCAATACTCTAGGAAGATAAGTTGTATATGCTGTATGAGTGTGTGCATGTTTGTCTGTCTGTTTATGTGACTGTGTGAGATGAAAGAATTAAGAAAATAATTTTTTATCAGAACAATTTATACTCTTAAAAGTATGTATATGGAAATTAGTTTAAACTATATCAGCATTCTTTTCATTTTCAGTTACTTTTAATAATAAAAGTCCTTTTATATTTTGAGCAAAATGAATAATGCTGTGCTATTTTCATCATTAATATGTTTTTAATATTTTAAAAGAGTAAATTGTTTCTGTGCAGAAATGATTATTCATAAGATGAAGAAAAAATACATTTCCAGGGTGAAATGACAAAAACATCATTTTGAATTATAATATGGAATATTTGATAATCATTGCCATAATAACTGAGACCAAATTGTATAATATAATTTTATGAATGAACTAATTTCAATTTCAATGCAATATCTACAAGCTAAAACGTGGGGTTATGTTTCTTCTATCTAAAGTAATAGTTATGATTATAAAGTGAGAATATTAATATTAGGGAAATAAAAGCAGCTACATTTTAACATTCAATGGATTCTAGCTTTGCTTTTATAAATAAGCATACTTACTTTTTCTATTTAATTGCAGACAGATATAATGATAAACCTGTACCCATATCAACTTTTTACTTTTTCTATGGTTAATATTTTAACAATATAGACTCTATATCATAGAAACTAAAGAAAAGAGATCTTTCTGAAGACATTTGTTTGCTTTTTAAAAAAATATATATTTCTTTTATTGATTTCAGAGAGGAAGGAAGAGGGAGAGATAGAAATATCAATAATGAGGGAGAATCATTGATTGACTGCCTCCTTCATGCCCCTCACTGGGGATTGAGCCTGCAACCTGGGGCATGTGCCCTTGGCCGGAATCGAACCTGACACCCTTCAGTCTGAAGGTCGATGCTCTAGCCATTGAACCAAACTAACTAGGGCAGCCATTTACTTTTTTATAAAATATATCTTTTATTGTTGAAAAAATTATAGATGTCCCATTGTTTATTTTTTCCATTGATTCCATCCTCCTCACACCAGTTTAGTTCCTGTGTTTATATTTTAACTATATATTCCATTTGTAATCTGTTCTGACATATAATGTGAGATCAGAATATTACTAGTATTCTAGATTTTCCCCTAAATATTTAAAAATTTATTAACTAATACATTATGTAAATCAGGAACTTTGTGCTATTTACTTTTGCATTTCAACAATGATGGCTGATACAAAATATACATTCAAAATATCTTTTAGTTAAATATTTAATGATTGGGGAAAAGAGAAAAGACATTTATGAGGAAAATCTTGTGATTATGAACTATCTGTTTTTTATATTAGTCAGAAATCTTCTATGTAATTTGTACCAGAGCTTCATGCAGGCCTATCTCATCATATCTTTGCTTTACTGGAAACATTTTCAATTTTTTCTGATAATGCCGATTTCATTCCAGCATTACCACTTGTAATTTCTTTGCTTTTATTTTTGACTAGAGGCTGGGTGCATGAAAATTCATGCACTAGAGGGGGGTCGGGGTCCCCTCAGCCTGCCCTGACCCCTCTCACATCTGGGAGCCCTCAGGGGCAGAAGGTGACCCAGTAGTCAGGGGAAAACAATGCCCCATCACACCTCTACTGCTGCTATTGCTGCCAGTGCAAGCCTTGGCTAGTCCTGGTTACCTAAGCCTTAGACAGCTCTGGGCAGCAAGGCAGCCACCATCCGAGGCTTGCCTGCACCTTGGGCGTTGCCTGGGCAGCTGCCATCAGAGGCTTGCCTACACCTTGGGTGTTGGATGGGCAGCCAACATCCAAGGCTTGCCTGCTTGGCTGGGGGACTGAGGGCGGGTCTGGTTGCACCTTGTGTCTGCAGCGGGGCTGAAAGGACTGGGGGACTCTGGTGGGTTTAGGGGATTGGCGCTGGCATCTTGTGGCTCTGGGCATTGTCATATTTGTGACGGCATGATGGTCAATTTGTATATAACCTCTTTATTAGATAAAATATTCAGTTCTCTCTTTTGATTAACCATTTTAATAAAACATCATGTCAGTTCATTATTGGGAGATAGAAAGCCAATACAACCCCACTGTCTGTATATGAACTAAATAACAAGTGTGCAGTGGCCATTGACATAATTTAAAAGAACTAATATGATTGGTCACTGATTATGAGGTCCATCTGTTACTTACATAGATAGTTGTGAACTAAAATGCTAGCAGCGAAGTTTGTACTTTATATAATACCTTATACAGTGGTACCTCGAGATACGAGTGCCCTAACATATGAGATTTTTGAGATACGAGCCTTCGAGCGAGCGATTTTTGCTTTGAAATACGAGCAACATTTGAGATGGGAGTAATCATGCCGATCGGCCGGCTGCACACGACCCACCAGTTTACCACGACTGGAGCATCTCATAGTTTCGCACGCCTCAAGGTTACGGAACGAATTAAACTTGTATCTCGAGATACCACTGTAGTTGATATACCATGGTAACTAAAATTTGAGTAGTGTGATTGTGAGGTTGATAATATTTTTCTAAAAATATAATTTGAGGGAAACATTCACATTAGTAGCAGGCAATGTGAGGAAACTTGTCCTATGAAGTCATAATGTTGAAAATAATGTTCAGGAATAGAGAGCTATATCAAATGAACAGAACCAAGACATTGATACAAAATTTCTAGACAATGAAAATTTGGTCTACAGATAAAGTGATATTTTAAATCAGTGGGGAAAATATGGCCTAGTTACCTAATAATATTGGGGGAACTGGTAATTCATGTAGACAAAAAAGTGAGGGTAAGGGATAATAACTACATTATGCCCCACTGTAAAAATAACTTGCACAAGAATTAAAAAATGCAAACAAAATATCAAGGATTTTCTAGAAGAAAATGTAAATAAATATATAGTATCTTATCAAGGAAAAGATCTGAATAATTTTTTAAAAACCTAGATAAGATCATGAAGAAAGATAGTTTTGACTACAATAAAATGAAACACTTGTGTATTATTAAAAACAAGTAACAGATTGAAAATATTAATTGCCAAAAAAATGCTATTAGCAATATAAAGCTAATCTAAATACACAGTAAAAAAAAAGCTTGTAAATCAATTGAAATAGCCAAGACACGTAAATTAAAAAGAAAACTGTAAAAAAATAAATACATGTGATTAATCTGTTATATTTTTAAACTCATGAGTAAGTTAAAAAATACTAATTAAATCAATGAGATTTTTTTCTAAAAGATTAATAATATCTCATTTTTAGGAATATGCACATATACTGGAATTCTTATTTTCTGCTAGTTAAAGTTTGACTTAATAAAGCATTTTTAGAGTATGCTACAACACTATTAGAATTTTAAGCATGCACACATTTTACCTAGAAATGCAATCTCTATGACTTTTAAAAACGAAATTAAATTCCAGTTGTGTCCTAAAATGAAAGTACATGGTAGGCTATCAATATTAAAATTAGCATTTTATCTCTCTTTCTCTTTACTTATTAACCTTTTCCTAAAACTAGGTTCATCATTATCCTGACCTTTTTAAGGATAATATTTATTTTGTCAATATTGTTCTTTTGTGTAAAACTTTGAAGTCTACATATAAATATATACAGCTTATTTATGATAACCATTACAATGTGCACAAATATAAAGTGTGCTAAAATATAATACTGTACAAGAATTTCTAAACAAAGTTCAGGTGTAAAATATGTGTTTGAATAGTAACATTATGTAATTGAACTATGTACTAAATGTCACTGACAGTGCTTGGTGCTATGCACTGAGTTTTTTAAAGTAGAAATTATAACTTCTATCTCAAAGCCATTGTGTTATACTTTATATAAGAAGACTTTGCCTAGTAAATATTTGTCTATTTTCAATTAGAAGACTTTGGGGATATAGTAATATTTTTTAGGAAAAAAATATACACATACAGTGGTACCTCGAGATACGAGTTTAATTCGTTCTGTAACCTTTAGGCATGGGAAACTATGAGACGCTCGAGTCGCGGTAAACTGGTGGGTCGTGTGCAGCCGGCCGATCCACGTGATTACTTCTATCTCAAATATTGCTCGTATTTCAAAGCAAAAATCGCTTGCTCCAAGGCTCGTATCTCAAAAATCTCGTTTGTTAGGGCACTTGTATCTCGAGGTACCACTGTATATCTATATTATTTTTAATGGGTTTATCACAATCCCTACATGGGTCCTTTTAAATTTGGTAATGTATCCTTTTCTTTATGAAGACTGTTGTGAAAAATCAATATATCCATTTATTTATTTATTTTTGAGCAATTGAGTTGCTTTTAAAATCCCCACAACACATTTTATTAGAGTAAATTGCTGCATTTAACTATCTTTATATTTCTGAGTATATTTTTGGTTCACACACATGCAGCAGAGAAAAATAATGATATAATATATATATATATATAAAAGCCAAGTGACGAGAATACCAGTCTCTATGATGTGCACTGTGGCTGGCCAACAGGCCCAATTGAGAGGGTGGCTCCTACCCCAGGCCTGCTCCAGCTGGCTAACCTCCTATGGCCTAATTTCTCAACTAGTGTGTCTCCTCAGTCAGCCTCCCACACCCAACTGGCCAACCACTGGTGGCTCCCAAACCCTGGGTGGTCCCACTCACGATTGGTCCTCCTACCCCCAAGGGGGGTTTTGGCCAGCATACCTCCCATGGCCCCTCCTCCAAGCAAGTCCAGTCCCAATTGGGTCCCAATAGTGGGCAGGGCCAGCTGGCCAACCTCTGCATTGTCTACCCCTTCCCAGCCTGGTTGATTGGCCCCTATTAGGATGGGCCAGGTCAGCCAGACCCCACCTGTCTACAAATTCGTGCACCAGTCCTCTAGTTGTATAATACTAGGTGTAATGGTTAATTATTTTTTTAAATAGATAGAGTTACACATATGTTGATATGTATGTAATTTGATATGTATACTATTTTGTTGTATTAACAACAAGCTTCAAAACTTCATATATCAAATTTTTTGAAGGTGTTAACATCAAAGATATTTTTATGCTTAAAAATTTCAAATTTTGTGCCAAAAAGAGCATTTGCAGTAAGTTTTAATTCATTACTTTATTTTGAAGA
Organism: Lasiurus cinereus; assembly: GCA_011751065.1. Classification (NCBI taxonomy): domain Eukaryota; kingdom Metazoa; phylum Chordata; class Mammalia; order Chiroptera; family Vespertilionidae; genus Lasiurus; species Lasiurus cinereus. Next base: position 23,434,694 of record JAAGEH010000005.1, read on the forward strand.
AAAGTACTGCTGAAAGTTACCATATACTTTGGGAAGTTTATGTTGAACATGCTCCATCTCAAGATACTTGTGAATGCTGATTTAAATGCTTTAAAAGTGATTATTTTAATGTGAAAGATATAGAACGTCCAAGTCAACCAAAAAAGTTTGAAGACCAACAATTACAAGTATTATGGGATAAAGATGCATGTTAAACTCAAAAAACAACTTACAGAAAGATTAAAATTACTCAGCAAAACATTTCTGATCATTTACAAGCAATGGGAAAGATTTTAAAGGAAGGAAAATGGAGGCCACATCAACTGAATGGAAGACAATTGGAAAACTGAAAACTCATCAGTAAAATGTTGCTTCAGTGGCACGAAAGTCTTTTTTGTATAGAATTGTGACTGGCAATGAAAAGTGGATTTACTTTGAGAATCACAAATGCACTTCATCCAGGTCAATCATCAACATCAACTACAAGGTCAAATTGCTTTGGAAAGAAGACAATGCTCTGCGTTTGATGAGATCAGGAAGTGAGGTGCATTATGAGCTTCTAAAACCAGGTGAAAACATTAATACTGATCGCTACTGACAACAAATAATCAATTTGAACCATACTTTGATTGTGAAATGACCAGAATATGCCAGGAGACACAGCCAAGTTATTTTGCTTTATGATGACGCATCATCACACACTTGAAAACCAGTTAAAGATGTTAAAAGATCTTGCCTGCAAAGTATTCACCAGAGTTTGCTTCTTCAGATTACCACTTGTTCCGATCGATGGCACACGTACTTTCTAAGCAGCACTTTGAAACGTATGAAGAAGTGGAAAAACTGGGTCTCTGAATGGTTTGCCTCAAAACAAGAAAAGTTCTATTGGGACATTATGCACAAGTTACCTGAAAGATGGCGGTAATGTGTAGCTAGTGATGAACATTACTTTGAATAAATCACTTTTCTTGTTTCTCTTGAAATTATCGTGTTTTCTTTGATTACAAAATGCACATTATTAATGAGCAAACCTAGTAATACCATTTATTAGAGTGAATGCATATGTGCATTCCTGTATATTTTTCAAAATAATGTCTTACTTTAAATATACCTAACCTGAAAATTGAGATGAGGACACCTTAGAATATAAAAATTAAAAGTAAACATTTCAGATTACCAGAATTGCTCACCTAATCTAGTTTAGTACCTGACATATTTGGATGATTGGTCATCTCATGTTATATTATTATTAAAATTTAACTACATTTTAGAGAGGTTAAATAACATTTGGGAAGGATTATGAAATATTTAGTTATATTAGGATATCAATCAAGTCAAGGATATGATAAGCCAACTATCTACACTAATAAAAGAGAAAGATGTAAATTGACCATACCTTTGCCACTCACGAGTGAGTATGCAAATTAACCCAACAAAGATGGTGGTTAATTTGCATACACAGGCACCAAATGGCCAAGTGGGCGGGACGCTTGCATTGTTACCATGGTGTTCCACTCTATCCCAGCTGCTCCAGGACTCAGCATCGTGGGAGAGTGGAAAGGCAGCTCTGGGCTGGAGCGAAGGCAGAAAGGTGGCTCCAGCCTGAGTGATACCAGTGCTGGCAGCAAGGGGAAAGCAGCCCATTCTTGCAAGAATCTTTGTGCTTCAGGCCTCTAGTATCTACATAAATTGTTTTACATATTTAGTGTACATTCATTTATGCAAAAAATTTTACACTTCTTAAAAGAATTAAACAACTTTTATGTCTCTGCATCATTTTAAGTTTATATTTCTCAAATTTATGTTCATCAATGAGGGTGGCTTGAGAAATATTCCAGTTCACCTCAGTGCACTGAAATGCTATCTGCTAGTTTTGTTTCAAATATGAAGGAAGCAAAATAAAATAAACAAAATTCTGGGTTCAAAAATCCTATAGTAACAGATTAATAATTAATAAATTGAGTGATATATGTCTAAACAGTTTTCTATAGGTATAATAGATATATAAGAAAGTGGTAATCAAATACATACAGAGAAGTTAGAAAAAGCTTTCTATGTATTTAATTTGCTACATAACTGTTATCTTAATGAATTATTACACTCTCTTGGATCAAATAGAGATAATATATCTAGACAGTGATTAGGCAAATATTTAACTTTAGACCAAAATGTGGAAATAAAATTTAGCATCATATCTCTCCCTGCCTATCTGAGTTCACTACTTAGCTATCTTCTTTGGCATCTCAAATTTGATATGTTCAACTTTTTTTTTAAGTTTATATTTATTTTTGAAAGTATTAAAGATGTCCCCTTTTTTTTGTTCGTAGTGTCTCCCTCCACCCTGCACCAACTCCTCCCAGATCTTCACCACCATATTGTTCATATCCATGGGTTATGCATATATGAATACAAGTTCTTTGTTTAATCTCTTCCCTCCCACCTACTCACCCCTACCTCCCTACCTTCCCTCTGAGATTTGACAGTCTGTGTCTCTGGATCTATTTTATTCAACAGTTTATTTGTTCATTAGATTCCACATATGAGTGAGATAATGTGATATTTGACTTCCTCTGACTGGCTTCTTTTGCTTAGTGTATTAGTCTCCAGATCCTTGTCTCAAAGGGTAAGAGAGCCTTCCTTTTTATAGCTGCTTAGTATTGCATGGTGTAAACGCACCACAGTTTTTTTATCCACTCATCTACTGATGGGTACTTGGGCTCTTTCCAGATCTTAGCTATTGTAAATGGTGCTGCTCTGAACATAGGGATGCATACATTATTTCTGATTGATGTTTCAGTTTTTTGGGGATAAACTCTTAGAAGTGGCATCACTGGGTCAAATGACAGTTCCTTTCTCCTGATAACCCACTCCCAAATCTGTTCCTATATAACCTTCTAAACTTGGTAAATGAAGTTGTGTAGGTCAGGCTAAGAACCTCAATATCTTTGAAAGTGTGTTACCTCCCACAAATGTTCTTGCCCTGGATACCCACAGCACTTTCACTTATGGTCTTCAACTGAAGACTTCTCTAGCCCCCTTTCTCACAGGATTCTTTTTGTTTTGCTTAGCTCTTCCTTTTTTAAATTGTCATTTATTTCATTTCCTATTATTTCTACTTTAGAAAATAGCCATAATATGCCAGTTCCATTAATTTGCATAAGACTATGATTTTATAAAATACAAAAATAAGCCAAATGAAATTTTAAAAGCTGAACAAGTAATAAAACTCTCCTCTGTAGAACTATTCAGAATGTTATTTAAAAAATCTTTTGCAACCATATATCATGCGCAATGGTATTTTTTGTGAAGAATTATGTTAATGAATCAATGCACTTGGACAATCACCTTACATTAATGAAACTGCTTTTGGGTTATTTAACTTTCAATGAATTATAGACATATTGATTATTTCAACTGTAAAAGGGGAATATCACTTTGTAAAATTTGGTCTCATTACTGTAATTTCACTTGAGTAATTGTAGAAGTAATATTTGTGGAATTTATGAACTCTTTCATGAAAGTTACTGCCCATCTGCTCACTCAAATGGAAAAGTGATGTGACTTTTCAGGCCTCAGTTATCTCACATATAGCATAAAAGGAATAACAGTGTTTTCAAGATGACATTAGACATCTAATGTGACATTCTATTTTACTTTAGTGCTATATTGAGTTTTAACAAATGTATATTTACTGGAAGGCTAAGATTCAAGTTATACATTTGTTCTGACTATAGATAGATAAATAGATAGCTAGATATAGATATAGATATTTCTCATTTATACACACTTTGAATCATTATTAATTTCAGTGGGTTAAATCTCAAAACAAAGAAATCAGTTGAGCTATCAGAAAAAATATATATATACATAGTTTTTTAACACTCATATTATTGTTTGTTATACATTCCATCAGACTCAAAAAGTACAAATAACATATGTTTTAAAGAGCTAATATGGTGCTTATAGAATTGTGATTTAAGACAACTCAAGGGAAGCAGTTATCTGCAAGGTAACTTCTAAAGAGGTCATTGATTTTCTAAATTTATGGCATAAGGCATAAATTAATTTTAACTGGGGAACTTATATGAATAAGTAAAGGAAAATATAGAAAACATATCAATTTTGCCTCAATAAATATTTTTGTTGTTTTTGAAGTTTTTTTTAATAGTTTAATGAGATCTAGTCTAAAAAGTAATTGAATCAAGAAAGAAATTTCATGAATTATTAGAAAGTTTCTTTTTTTAAATTTAGTTGACATTTATTTAGCAATGCTCATGAACTTCTCATTGCATGCCAGGTTCTGTCTTAGACCCAGGGAACACAGGTGAACAAAGCAAGATTAGCCCTGCCTGCATAAGATTTAAACTTTGTGGAGCGGGTGCACAAAATCAAATAAGCATTAAAAATATGATATAGGAACCTCTCTTGATTTTCTGATGTGTATTAGAACATCATATTTCCTGTCAGTCTGTTATAAAGGATGTTGAAGAAATTTGACTAATGTAAGAAATAAACGTGAGATGGGCTGTGATTTTACTTTCATATGTTGATCATGGATAGTTGATGATTTGGGATCTATATACCTCAACTTTGCTCATGGCTTATATCCTTATGAAAACATGAGGGGAAGCATTATAAGCACATGGGATGCTTTGTTTTGCCTTTTGATGCATATGCAGTGTCCATAAATATTGTGTAAAGGGCACCAGCTATGTCTTAAGTGAAAGCATAATAGTTCTTCAGTCCCAAAATCCGGATAAATCTATGGATTATATTCTACTTCTGCCATGTCTGTTCCAGTCTCCAGTTTTTGCACTATATCTTGGTAAAACATCACTAGCAGCCTAACGTGACATACATTTCTCCTTTTTTGCTATACTGAAGTACTAATCATTATTTATAGCAATTAATTTCTCAAGACCCAAAGGGGAGTAAATTCAATTAGTCTCACATACCAGCAGTGCAGACTTGCCATCTAGTGATGACAGAAGGTAACTATGGATTTCAGAAAACACTACAAATAGTTATAAAGCGCTTACTTTGACACATTGCCAAAGATACAAAGATTAGTAAGATACTGAATTTGAGCCAAGGAGCTCAAAATATAGTGAGAGAGACAAGACACAAAACACTAATTTTAAGGCAAAACATTTTTTAATGGAAGAATTACTTATTCTATATACTGAGAGATCACATTTTAAAGAATGAATTTTGACAGATCATGGAAGGATTGACTATAAAAGATAGACTTTGAACTGGTTTCTTAGAAAACTAATAAGGTTTTTTTTTTTAAATTTTTATACATATCTCCCCAAGGCCCCCCCTCCCTCCCAGGCATACCCCAACCCCCCAGGGTCTATGTTCATTGGTTATGCTTATATGCATGCATACAAGTCCTTTGACTGATCTCTTATCTACCTCACCTAACTTTAATCTTCCTGCTGTAATTTCACACTCTGAAGCTTTACTACCTCTGTATCTATCCTTTTGTTCATCAGTTTATAATGTTCTTTAATATCCACAAATGAGTGAGATCATGTGATGCTTCTCCTTCATTGACTGGCTTATTTCACTAAGCATAAGGCTCTCCAGTTCCAACCAGGTTGCTGAAAATGGTAAGAATTCCTTCTTTTTAATGGCAGCATAGAATTCCATTGTGTAGATGTACCACAGTTTTCTGATCCACTCATCTGCTGACGGGCACCTAGGCTGTTTCCAAATTGTACCTATTGTAAATTGTGCTGCTATGAACAAAGGGGTGCATAAATCCTTTCTGATTGGTGTTTGTGATTTCTTAGGATAAATTCCTAAGAGTGGGATTACAGGGTCAAATGGGAGATCCATTTTTAGTTTTTTGAGGAAACTCCATACTGTTCTCCACAGTGGCTGCACCAGTCTGCATTCCCACCAACAGTGCACAAGGATTCCTTTTTCTCCGCATCCTCGCCAACACTTGTCCTTTGTTGATTTGTTGATGATTGCCATTCTGACCGGTGTAAGATGGTACGTATTGTCGTTTTGATTTGCATCTCTCGGATGATTAGTGACTTTGAACATGTTTTCATGTGTCTCTTGGCCTTTCTTCTGTCGTCTTTCGAAAAGGTTCTATTTAGGTCCATTGCCCATTTTTTATTGGATCGTTTATCTTCCCTTTATTAAGTTGTATGAATTGGCTGTAGATTTTGGAGATTAAACCTTTATCAGTGATATCATTTGCAAATATGTTCTCCCATACAGTGATCTTTCTTGTTGTTTTGTTGATCGTTTCTTTTGCTGTGCAAAAATTTTTTATTTTGATGTAGTCCTATTTGTTTATTTTTTCTTTAGCTTCTATTGCCTTTGGAGCAGAATCAGTAAAGAAATTCTTTTGGCATATGACTGAGATTGTGCTGCCTGTGGATTCCTCTAGTATTTTTAAGGTTTCCCTTCTAATGTTTAAGTCCTGTAGCCATTTTGAGTTTATTTTTGTATTTGGTGTAAGTTGGTGGTCCAGTTTCATTTTTTTGCATGTATCTGTCCAATTTTCCCAACACCATTTATTGAAGAGGCTATCTTGGCTCCATTGAAAGTTCATGCCTCCTTTGTCAAATATTAGTTGAGCATAGTGCTTTGGGTGGATATCTGGGTTCTCTATTTTATTCCATTGGTCTATATGTCTGTTCTTATGCCAGTACCAGGCTGTTTTGAGAACAGTTGCTTTGTAGTATAGCTTGAAATCCAGTATTGAGATCCCATCTACTTCATTCTTCTTTCTCAGAATTGCTGTGGCTATTCATGGTCTCCCTTTGTTCCAGATGAATCTATGAAAAATTCTTTCTAGGTCTGTGAAATATGTCGTTGGCATTTCAATGGGTAGTGCATTGAATCTATAGATTGCTTTGGGTAGTATGGACATTTTAATGATGCTGATTCTCCCAATCCATGAGCATGGTATGCTCTTCCATCTGTTAACATCTTCCTCTATCTCTTTTTTCAGTGTCCTATACTTTTCGACATATAGGTCTTTTATTTCTTTAGTTAGGTTTATTCCTAGGTATCTTAATTTTTTTGGTGCGATGGTAAATGGGATGGCTTTTTTAGTTTCTCTTTCTGTAATTTCACTGTTAGTGTATAGAAATGCCACAGATTTCTTAGCATTAATTTTGTATCCTGCTACCTTGCCAAATTCATTAATTAACTCAATTGGTTTTGGAATGGAGTCCTTTGATTTTTTATGTACAATATCATGTCATCTGCAAATAAGGGCAGCTTTACTTCTTCTTTTCCAATTTGGATGCCTTGTATTTCTTCTTCTTGTGCAATTGCAATGGTTAATACTTCCAGTACTATGTCGAACAGGAGAGTGAGAGTGGGCATCCCTGTCTTGTTCCTGTTCTTAGGGGAAATGGTTTTAGTTTTTGCCCATTGAGTATGATGTTAGCTGTGGGTTTATCATATATGGCTTTTATGATATTGAGGTATGACTCTTCTATTCCCACTTTGCTGAGAGTTTTTATCAAGAAAGGGTGTTGGATTTTGTCAAATGCCTTTTCTGCATCAATTGATATGACTGTGATTTTTATCTCTCAATTTGTTTATGTGTATAGCACATTTATTGATTTGTGGATATTGTACCATCCCTGCATTCCTGGGATGAATCCTGCTTGGTCATGGTGTATGAGCTTTCTGATGTACTGCTGGATCTGATTTGCTAGAATTTTGTTGAGGATTTTGGCATCTATATTCATGAGAGATATTGGCCTATAATTCTCTTTCATTGTGTTGTCTTTATCTGGTTTTGGTATTAGGGTGATGCTGGCTTCATAGAAGGTGTTTGGAAGTGTTCCTTCTTCTTGAATGTTTTTGAATAGTCTGAGGAGGATAGGTTTTAATTATTCCTTGAATTTTTGGTAAAACTCTCCTGTGTAGCCATCTGGTCCCAGGGTTTTATTTGCTGGAAGTTTTTTGATGACTGCTTCAATTTCTTCCATAGTTATTGGACTATTGAGATGTTTAGATTCCTCCTCATTGAGTTTTGGAAGGTTATATTTTTCTAGGAACATGTCCATTTCTTGCAGGTTGTCCAATTTGTTGGAACAGAGTTTTTTATAGTATTTTTTTTAACAATCCTTTGTATTTCCACAGGGTCTGATGTTATTTCTCCTCTTTCATTTCTGATTTTGTTTATTTGGGTGTTCTCTCTTTGCTTCTTGGTGAGCTTGGCTAGAGGTCCATCAATCTTGTTTATCCTTTCAAAGAACCAGCTCTTTGTTTTGTTGATCTTTTGAATTGTTTCTTTGGTCTCCAAGTTGTTTATCTCTGCTCTGATCTTCACTATTTCCTTCCTTCTGCTTACACTGGGCTTTTCTTGTTGCTCTCATTGTAGCTCTTTGAGTTGTAGAGTTAGATAATTTATTACTATTGTTTCCTGTTTTTTGCAGTAGGCTTGTAGGGCTATGAACTTCCCTCTCAAGACTGCTTTCACTGTGTCCCATAAATTTTGTATTGTTGTGTTGTCATTGTCATTTGTTGCCATGATGTTTTTTATTTCTTCCTTGATCTCTCTGGTTACCCAGTCATTGTTTAATAGCATGCTGTTTAGTCTCCATGTGTTTGATTTCTTTCTATTGTTTTTATTATAGTTGATTTCCAGTTTTATGCCACTGTGGTCTGAGAAGATGCTTGATATGATTTCTATCTTCTTGAATTTGAAGAGACTTTTACTATGACCCAACATATGATCTATCTTTGAAAATGACCCATGTGCACTGGAGAAGAATGTATATTCTATGGCTTTGGGGTGAAATGTTCTGAAGATGTCTATTAATTACATCTGGTCTAGTGTGTCATTTAGGATTGATGTTTCTTTGCTGATTTTTTGTTTAGAGGATTTGTCCAATGGTGACAGTGGGGTATTAAAGTCTCCTACTATGATTGTATTGCTGTCAATCTCTCCCTTAATATCCTCCAAGAGTTTTTTTTATGTATTTAGGTGCTCCTATATTGGGTGCATATATGTTTATCAGAGTTATTTCTTCTTGCTGGATTGTTCCCTTTAGTATTATGAAGTGGCCTTCTTTATCTCTTGTTATGTTCTTCACTTTGACATCTAATTTGTCAGATATAAGTATTGCAACCCCAGCTTTTTTTTTTTTTTCATTTCCATTTGCCTGAAATACCATCTTCCATCCCTTCACCCTCAATCTGTGTGCATCTCTTTTCCTGAGGTGGGTTTTGCAGACAGCAAATATATGGATCATGTTTTCTTATCCAATTGGTTACCCTGTATCTTTTGTTTGGAGCATTTAATCCATTTACATTTAAAGTTATTATTGATAAGTACTTGTCTGTTGCCATTTTTGTCCTTACCCCTGAGTTCCTTCTTCGCTTCCTCTTTCTTTTTATTACAGCAGACCCTTTAACATTTCTTGCATTGCTGGTTTGGTGGTAATATATTCCCTTAGTCCTTTTTTGTCTGTGAAGCTTCTGATTTCACCTTCAATTTTGATTGAGAGTCTTGCAGGGTACAGTATTCTTGGATTCAGACCCTTCCTTTGCATGACTTTGTATATTTCATTCCATTCCCTTCTGGCCTGATGAGTATATGTTGAGAAGTCAGTACCTAGTCTTATGGGGGTTCCTTTGTAGGTAACTTTCTGTTTCTCTCTGGCTGCTTTTAAGATTCTTACTTTGTCGTCGGTGTTTGCCAATTTAATTATAATATGCCTTGGTGTCGGTTTGTTGTGGTTCATTTTGCTTGGGACTCTGTGAGCTTCTTGGATTTGTGTGGGTTTTTTGTTTCCTATATTGGGGAAATTTTCTGTCATTATTACTTCAAACAGGTTCTCTATTCCTTGTTCATTTTCCAATCTTTCTGGAACCCCAATTATGCGGATGTTGTTTTGTTTCATGTTATCCCAAAGTTCCCTTAGACTCTCCTCTTGCTTTTTAACTTTTTTTTCTAGAAGCTGCTGCAGTTGGGTATTTTTTCCTACAGTGTCTTCTAGCTCACTGATGCGGTCCTCTGCTTCTTCTAGACTACTTTTGATGCTTTCTATTGAGTTCTTTATAGCAGTGATGTCATTTTTCATTTCTTCTTGATTATTCTGTGTTTCTTTTAGGTTCTTCCTGCTTCTTATGCATTTCTTCTTGCTTCTTCTTCATTTCCTCTTGGCTCTTACTCACACTGTCGATTTTGTCTTCCATTCTTTTCATCCACCTTATGATCATTTCTCTGAACTCTCTCTCTGGCAGGCTTATTTCTGCTTCTATTTCGTTTACTTCCTTTTCTGCTGATACCTGCCTATCTGTCAGATGCAGGCTGTTTCTTCTTCTGCCCATGGTTTTTCTTCTCTGGGTGTCTGGTTATGTAGTTCTCCCTCCTATGTTGATTCAAAGGCACAAACTACAGCACGACTTGGTACAGCACACAAGGCACTGAACAGAAATATATTCACGATGTTAATAATCACCAATAAGGTGACCACCAATGAAAGATAAATTAGCGGTAAGTAGAGAAAGAGGAAGAGGAAATTGAGGGAAAAAGAAAGGAAAGAAGTGCCAAAATCAAACTGGGAGAGGGAGAAAATAAATAAATAAATGAACTAAAAATAAAATAAAATAAAATTTTAAAAAAATGAGAAGAAGCAAAAGAAAAGAGAAAGAGAAACAAAGTCCGAGAGAAAAGAAAGTGGATAAGAGAGAAAAGGGGAACAAAATATAGTTGTCAGGAGAAAACTCCAATAGAACAGTCACTAATCCCAACAAAGGCCATCAACCAGTACCTAGAGATTAATACAAACTGCAGATAACAACTGGTATCGAGGGAGGCGAGGGAGAAGAGACTTAAAAAACAAAGCAAGCAAAATAAAACAAGTAGAATACGCTAAAACAATCTCACGAAAAAGTTCAAAAAATCGATATAATCACTGTTCAGGCCAATAGTAACAAAAGGACATAAGAGAAAAAACAACTTTTTGGCTGGTGAAGACAAGAGGAGAGATTTGTAGTAGGGGATTTGAAATTAGATATATAAGTGGGGTGAAATTTTAACCAGGTAAAGAGAAAGAATAGGGGGAAACTAAAGTTGGAAAAGGGAAAGAGAAACAAGACAACAAAATGGGGAAACTTAGGAGGAAAGTGTTGGCATAAAGGTAGAGTTGAGTTGGAGTAAAATTATGCTAAAGGAAAGATGAAAATAGAATGTCCAAAAAGGTAAAGTACTAGTAGTAATTAATAGTACTAGTTGAAAACAAAAATGTAATAATCAAAAAGGTAAAATCAATTGAGGCAGAAAGAAAAAATAGTCTTTTAATTAAAATACATAAAAATGAAAAATTAAAAAATATTAAAAAAAGAAAAAAGGAAAAAGGAAACAAAAATATAGTGGTCATTCACTTCCACTATTGTTCTTCTTGGCACTCCTGTTTCCCAGTAGAGAAGGTATTGCGGTTCCCTGTGCTGCACTGTTGACGTTTTAATCTCTTTATTCTTTTGTGGTCAATTTGTGGGTCATCCACTGGGTGGCAGTGTTTTGGAATTGATCTCTGAAACAAAGCACAGGACCTCTCTAGGCTGTGCTCAGATCCTGATACTCTGTGCTTCTCAAAGCCGGTTTGTGGGAATTTTGCAGCCGGGACACTGTAATAACTCCCAGGCTGTCCCTCTGCCTCAGATAAAAAACGAGTCATTTTCTAGAGCTCCCCTCTGTTAACAGCTTGGAGAGTTTGCCTCCACACTTAGGGATCACACCCACCTCCGCGGACCTCTCCAGAGGCAGCTTTCCCTTCCCGCAGCCTAGTTCCCACAGTGTGCGTGTCTCTGTTCTGAGGGGCAGGAGACCTCACCTTATCCCAGGCAAAATCTGACCTTTCCGTGTGCCGTGTGGATCTCTGAATCTGCTGCGTGTCTGTGCCCATTGGAGAGCGGTGTTCTGGGTCTCCGGCTGTTTGGTGGGTGTTTCAGCTGCAGCTTTCAGACCGCCGCAGACATCCACCTCCCTCTGCAAGATGGCGTGGTCTCCGCATTCACGCTGGTGGCTCCAGCCGATAAAAACCCCGCTGCAGTGGGGCTGCCTGGCCAGGAGAGCCCCGTCCAGGAGTTCTCCGCCTTCTCCTGGAGGATAACTGACTCCCAACTTGCCAACAAACACTCTCCGAGAGACTCTCAGCTGCTCTCTCTCCCTCTGCCCAGTGACAAAGCTCCAGATGCGTCGGTCTATTCCGCCATCATTTTTCTTGGGACCCTAATAAGGTTTTAATGGTCAGGATAAGGGGAGCAGGTTTATTTGTTAATCAGAATTATATATTGGAATGAAAGATATAAATTTAGGGGAAATTCTATGGCTGATATATTGGATCCTTAGGGGAGAAACCCCATCACAAACCCTTTTTCAGGTCTAGGTTAGTTTAATAATTGACATCTACCAGGAATTCAGTTAACATTTGTTTAAATAGTAATTACTAGTAATTAATGTAGGGTAATTAGGGAATATGATTATAGAAAATCTTGGAAACTATGCATTGGAATTTTTAAAAGTCTGTATTAAATCTATAAGGAGTTGAGTATATTTTTGAATATTTTTGAGGCACTATGACGTTCACTTCAATTTCTACACTCAATGCTTGATTACTATTTCCTCCTTAATAATATCATTTCAAAAAAATTTTTTTTGAGCAGCACATTTATGGAGTGACATTTCTGTACCTCCTTTCCATCTGAGGATGGTCAAATAACACATTTCTATTGATGAGATAAATGCAGAAATCTCTGGATGATGCTTATAGGAGGACCTTTATAGAAAACCTACAGGGAGCCGAGACCGGTTTGGCTCCGTGGTTAGAGCGTCGGCTTGCGGACTGAAAGGTCCCGGGTTGGATTCCAGTCCGGGGCATGTACCTTGGTTGCGGGCACATCTCCACTGTGGGGCATGCAGGAAGCGGCTGATCGATGTCTCTCTCTCATCGATGTTTCTGACTTTCTATCTCTCTCCCTTCTTCTCTGTAAAAAAATCAATAAAATAAAATAAAAAGAAATTATATGAATAGGAGAGTGAAAATTGGACTTGTTGCTTTTCACACAAACTATTGAACTTACACTTGTCCCTTGGCCTTCCTGATTATGGTTGGAACTCCAGAAGCCCAGTTGTAAATATGGATATGGATATTTATATTACTCTCTGAAAATGATAGTGCAGAACACTAAAATGAAACCAGATTCCTGATTATGTCAGGCAGCTATCCTAGATTCTAGCAGCTCTGGACTTATTCACTCTAAAACCCATATTTACATGAGAAAAATAAACTGTAATTGCTTAAGCCAAACAATTCTAAAATTATACAGACATTGAGGAAAATTACCTAACTCAGTACCATTGTAGGTGACAAAGAATGGGTTGACTTCTGGAGATGTTTGGAACCAGAAACTAGCTAATATTCTATTGTCACTAAAGTTTATTAACACTTTGCCACAGTTGAAGCGATTTCCCCATCATTCTTCCAATAAGCAGAGCACTACTCATAGCCCAAGTGAAATGTCACTATGATGCCTTGGTTTAACCTCCGTTTAGAATCAACCCCTTTTTCCTGTTCTCATTGTGCCAATATTACTATTGCTTTTCCAATCCTAAACTCTCTTCATCAGTAAACAGAACCTCATATATTGTTTGGTGTTTTCTTTTCCCTAGAAAGCAAAATTATTTTGCCCTGGCAGTGTGTCCAGGTTGATCAAAACCAATAATAGCTCTCCTGTTATGGTTTTCTGATTTAAATATTTATTTTCACTGGTTTCTGTGATAATCATACCACTCTGTTCTTGAAAATATACAATATAAGGAAAAAACAAAACAACCCACAAAAACAATAAAAGAAAACATCATAGAGGCACATGCTTCCTAGAAGTTTTTTCTTTCATTTATAGTAGAAGAATGCCTTTGTAGAACATAAATTTTGCCTTTTCACCCTCTTACTTGTACTTTTATTTTTATTTTTTCTTCACTATCCTCCCTCATTTCCCTCAGGTAACCATTATTCTGCTGTTTATATCTATGAGTTTTATATCTCACATCAGAGTGAAATCATATGTTTCTTAGCTTTTTCTGACTGATTTTACTTAACTTAGTATTCTCAAGGTCCATCTATGTTGTCACAAATGACAATTTCAACTTTTATTAGAGCTGAGTAGTATTTCTTTCTTTCTTTTTATTTTAAATATATTTAATTGATTTTTTTACAGAGAGGAAGGGAGAGGGATAGAAAATCAAAACATCGATGAGAGAGAGACATCGATCTGCCGCCTCCTGCAAGCCCCACACTGGAGATGTGCCTGCAAGCAAGGTACATGCCCCCGACCGGAATCGAACCTGGGACCTTTCAGTCCGCAAGCCAACACTCTATCCACTGAGCCAAACTGGTCTCGGCCTGAGTTGTATTTCTTGGTGTGTGTTCCACATCTTCTTTATCCAATCATCTATGGATGGTCACTTTACTTTGGCTGTTTCCATGTTTTGTCCACCATAAATGATGCTACAATGTACATAGGGGTGCATATTATCTTTGTGAATACATTTTTTTTTTCAAATTTGGAGAGTAGATACTGAGAAGAGGGATTGCTGGGTCTGTAAATCTATTGTTATTTTTTTAGAGAAACTTCCATGCTGTTTTCCATAGTGGTTGTACCAGTTTATATTTCCACCAGCAGTGAATGAGGGTTTCTTTTTCTCCACAACCTCCCCAGTACTTGCTATTAATTGTCTCATTGACCACAGCCATCATCACAGGTGTGAGGTGGTGTCTCATTATAGTTTTGAGTTATATTTCCCCAATAGCTAGTGAAGTTGAGCAACTTTTCATATATCTGTTGGCCATTTGTATGTCTTCTAGGGAAAAATGTCTGTTCAGGTCCCCTGCCCATTTTTTAATTGGATTATTTATATTTTGGTCTTGAATTGTATGAGTTCTTCGTATATTTTGGATATTAACCCCTTGCAGGTACTGTTGTTTGCAAATATCATCTCCCATTTGTTTGGTTGTCTTTTTGTTATGTTGGTGGTAGTTACTTCTGATTTTAAATGAACTCTTGGTACTCAGAATTACAATAGTAATCTTAAGACCATTAGGCTATAAACATAAGCATGAAATGTCAGCATGCACTGATGGGAAAATTCTGTCATTTTTGGTCACCATCAATTTCTATACTTCATGTCTTATGTCAAAGTTTGCCTCTGATTTTCTAAAATTTCTGACCAACACAGAAAGCAAACATTTTTCTTTACTGTGCATCAGTTGCATTCTATAATACATTACCTAATATTCACAAATGCTATATTACTACAAAGAAAGAGAGGCTAAGAACATCAAAGTAATGTGTCTGAAGTTGTGCAGCTCAGAAAAAGATATATACTTAAGTGGCACGAGTTTCTTTCATTTAATTGAATATACCCATACATAGTATCTAGCCCCACTCATAAAAAGAATAGTTGATATTTTTCCTTTAACTTGTGACTTTAGAAATAAATTATCAGGGACTCTCACTAGAGGAAATAGATATTTCAGTTAGTGGTAATTCTAAAAGAATGATCCAAGTTGATCATTTGTCTGTGTAAATTGCTAATTTTTTTCTTTTGTTGTTAGAAACAGAGTTAGGTTGGTCAGGTGGTAGACTTCTTGAAGCATTCTTAATTTGATAGGTGACACACTGCTTTTAGCTTCTCTCTTCACACCAAACATTGTTTTTTTATGAAAAAATTATATGAATAGGAGAGTGAAAATTGGACTTGTTGCTTTTCACACAAACTATTGAACTTACAGACTTTTTAGCAGTCTATCACAATAGAACTTATGTAATTTGCAAAAGATACAAATTCATAAATAATTAACAGGGAAATATTCCTGTTGAATTGTTTCCTGATTATTGATTAGTTTCTGTTGTTATAATTTTACTGGACTGTGACTTTGCAGAAACAACATTGATTCAGATTGTTTTCTAGAATACACTTTGATTCATTTAAAAAATGGTAAAAAAAAATAAAAACAGATATCTGGAGTCTTTACAAATCTGCTGATATTTAATTAATTGAGTTTTCCTAAGGAGATGATAGGCTTTGTCATTTACTGGAATAGCATCCTTTGAGCACATGTGGCTGTTTTCTCCAATTATTGTAAGAATTAACCATTTAATTTTTTTTAAATATCTATTTCTCAAATAAAATTCAGTAAAATGAATTGGCAATTTCTTTAGAATCCCCATTTAATAGATTTTTGACCAATATCTTGGCTTATTTATGTATTTCCATTACTTATATATATAGATTCTTTATGTATTTCTTATTTGGTTAAAAACTAAAACTTATCTTCTCAGTGACATTTAAGATTGACACAATATTTAGAAAATAATAGAAGTTTCAGGTTTTATTAGCCTGCTTTGGAATTACTAGACATGCTAGACAGTAAAAACTTGTGGGATTTATTTATTTTCTGATTTGAATAGAACATTTAAACTCCACCTGTGTTTGGTTCCCTACAGAGATTGTCTTGAGTGTATACTTCTTTGTGTGGAAATGAGTAGTAATTCATTGTTAGTATCTCTTGGTTGGAGGTAAAAAAAGCAAAAAACACACAAAAAAACAGCAAATATGTGAAACTAGTTAAAAATTGGACCTTAGCTTGTTGCAAGTTTATTATATTGTCATGTAATACAGTAACCTGATTTTTTACTGAGAGGAGAAGAGAGGGATAGAGAGTTAGAAACATCAATGAGAGAGAAACATCAATCAGCTGCCTCCTACACATCCTCTTCTGGGGATGGGCTTGTGAACAAGGTTCATGCCCCTAACTGGAATCAAACCTGGAACCCTTCAGTTCACAGGGTGATGCTCTATCCACTGAGTCAAACCAGTCAGGGCCAGTAACCTGAATTTTTTTTAAAATTCAATTTACTTCTCACATTCATATGCATAATATAAAATTACTAGAGGCCTAATGCACAAAATTCATCCACTTGGCAGTGGGTGGCAGTCCCTCAGCCCGATCTACTCCCTCTTGCAGTCTGGGAGCCCTTGGAGGATGTCTGACTGTCAGTTTCTGCCACTGCCACTGCATTTATCAGCCATGAGCCCAGCTCAGGACTTGCGGCTGAGCAATGCTCACTGGGAGCAGCTCCTGCATTGAGCATCTGCTCCCTGGTGTGTGTCATAATAACTGGTCATTTCGCTATTTGGTCGGTTTGCATATTAGCCTTTTATTATATAGGATTAGTGACCAAGTGCACAAAATTCATGCATAATGAAAGAGAATTAATTAGAGGAAATATTTTAATATTGTTATTTTCCCTTTCTCTATAATAAAAGTGTGAGAGATAAAAGGAAATAAGTATAATGTATATGAAAATAATACATAATTTTGTTAATAAATAACAAGATGATATAACAAACTCATGATATAAAAACAATATTGATACAAATAATGACTGATAAAATGATTAAACTTATTCTAATATCTCCCTGTATACCACCATTACGAGTGAAAACACTTTCAGAGTGCTTGACTAATTTCCGTTGGGATAAAGTCTTTACAACTTTAACTTTAATGTCACATGCTCTTCAAACTCGAGAGAAAGCAACATATAACTGACTATGCACGAAAACGTGTTCAGGTACGAATATTCCTACTCTGTCTAGAGTTTGTCCTTGTGATTTATTAATAGTCATTGCAAATGCTGGCATCATGGGAAACTGTTGTCAAATTAATTTAAATGGGAGGCCAGTGTCAGATGGGGACAAATCAATTTTTGGAATCAGAACAACCTCTCCTCTGCAGATCCTGTTAATACTTCAGCTTCAATAATCTTAGGTCATAATCTTTTGATAACAAACCTGCTACCATTACAGAGACCCCATTTACTATTAAGATTTCTCAATAGCATGATGATTGCACCCACTTTCAGTTTTAATATATGACATGGCATTCCTAAAGGAGTAATACTATTCAGAAATTCAATGGGAAAAATTTCCTTTTCACCATCATCTGTTGAGTCAATGGAATCATTACTCAAATAGGTGGGAAAATCTCCATCAAGTATATCCAAAATTTCTTCATTTAATTTTTGAACATGCTAATTTTTTGGACAAAGAATCGCACATTTAGATATTTTTATTTTTTTTATTGTGTTACATGTATACATATCTTCCCATTGCCTCTGCCCCCTCCCAGGCATACCCCAGCCCCCTAGTGTCTTGTGTTCATTGGTTATGCTTATATGCATGCATACAAGTCCTTTGGTTGATCTCTTATCTACCCCACCTCTCCTTAATCTTCCTGCTGTAATTTGACAGTCTGATGCTTTACTGCCTCTGTTATCTATCCTTTTGTTCATCAGTTTATAATGTTCTTTATTATCCACAAATGAGTGATAGCATATGGTGTTTCTCCCTCATTGACTGGCTTATTTCACTTAGCATAAGGCTCTCCAGTTACATCCAGGTTGCTGCAAATGGTAAGAATTCCTTCTTTTTAATAGCAGCATAGAATTTCATTGTGTAGATGTACCATAGTTTTCTGATCCACTCATCTGCTGACAGGCACCTAGGCTGTTTCCAAATTCTAGCTATTGTAAATTGTGCTGCTATGAACATAGGGGTGCATAAATATTTTCTGATTGATGTTTCTATTTTCTTAGGATATATTCCTAAGAGTGGGATTGCTGGGTCAAATGGGAGATCCATTTTTAGTTTTTTGAGGAAACTCCATCCTGTTCTCCACAGTGGCTGCACCAGTCTGAATTCCCACCAACATGCAAAAGGGTTCCTTTTTCTCCACATCCTCGCCAACACTTGTCGTTTGTTGATTTGTTGATGATTGCCATTCTGACAGGTGTGAGATGGTATTGCATTGTGGTTTCGATTTGCATCTCTTGGATAATTAGTGACTTTGAACATGTTTTCATGTGTCTCTCGGCCTTCCTTCTGTCGTCTTTCGAAAAGGTTCTATTTAGGTTCGTTGCCCATTTTTTTATTGAATCATTTATCTTCCTTTTATTAAGTTGTATAAGTTGGCTGTAGATGTTGGAGATTAAACCTTTGTCAGTGATAACATTTGCAAATAGATATATTTTTTAATATTATCTGTAGATATACTTACTATTTCTAAAGGTAGCTTCAATAATAGATCCATTACAAATCATTTAATGGGGAATTTCAATAATATCCATTCCTAAATGAAAACTACTATCAAGTTTTCCATGTATAAGTTTTACTAACCATTCGCTGTAAGCAAAATCCTCTGACCTCATATTTGTTTTAAGAGGCAACTTTCTGAAACATCCCTAAACATCACAGTACTTTAAACTCATTTGTACTATGGCCAATCGCATAGCACATGGCACAATACTGAGACTTTGTCAAAAATTCCCTCTGAGAAGGAGAATTTTTCCACCAAATACAACATTCAAATTCATATTTTCTCTTAGTAATTTGTTTATAGCAGGACTGGATGCATTCATCAATAATAAGTTGGGCCTTTTTAATGGTTTTAACAATTTCACTCTTTATATCTAGTCTAGAAATTGAAGTTTCATTTAATGAAATTGGTAATTTATATTGGGAATGAAAGGTTCTTCCATGGAGTAGTAAATATGCAGCAATTCCTATAGATGTTGTGGGTAAAATAGTACCACCATGACCTCTAATATAATGTATTAAAACTTTATACAGATATGTTTTTCCACCACCATCTGGACCATCCAAGAAAAAGCATTTGAGGTATACACTTTGATCTTTGATGGCTGAAGTTATAGTCTGAAAGGTTGCCAACTGTTCATCATTCAGAAAATTGATCAAAATCTCTGCCTGTTGTCGCTCATACAATTCATCACATGTATTTGCATTCATTGATAAAGGATAGTCCGGAAGTTTGAAATGTGAACATTCATTCCATGTCATGTGATTGATTACCTTCTGAATTTCGTTAAGGGGATGCATTTCACAGTTCACACAAGCACCTTTTCTTCCGTGAGATTTGCAACAGAAATCTTCAGTAAAATGATATTTATTCTCATTCCATAATTTGTCTGCAGCAGGATATCCAAACACAAATATATATGCACAAAGTTGCCATAGTTGTTTGGGCATATTAAGGATGATCGCATCGTCAATTGTATTTTTCCAGATAGTGTGGTCAAGTAATAATCTTTGGTGTTTAGCAGCTTCATGAAATATATCATAAGTTATACCTCCTACAGTTCGCAGATCCTCAAAAGGTATTGCACCTTTTACATGCAGAAGCAAAAGTCTAAGGTAATATCATTCTGGTTCTCTAAAGCTCACAGTGAACAGTCTACCTAATATTTTATTCCCACCCTTTCGGTGTATTGTCCACAAAGAATTATTAAACACATAATGCTGTGGAATCTCCCAATAATAGTAATTACATGCATCAGAGTCTTCTCTATTCAATAATAACCAAACAATCAAAGTTGAGTATTGTCTTTTAGCCCTATCTAAAACTTCAGCAAAATCATTGACATAAAAATACAAATGAATAACTAATCTTATCATTGCATGAGTTTGGTCATGTATTTGCATTCCAAAAAGTCTCCAAACAGTCTCAGGAGTTCTCACACACCTGGAGTCAAAGAAGTCCTGTACTTTATCATGATTGATAATATGTTTTCAGAAATTTGTATATTTGCACAATCATGCCCTTTATAGATGTATTTAAATAGATATTTGACACTTGTAATTGATACACAGACTTCAACATCTACATGACAGTCATATTTGAGGCACAAATATGGGTTATAAGGGACAATCCAACTATTATCAACAATTATATTTCTAATTGAAATGGTACTACCAGATCTTCGTTTGTATTTGTGATATCCATCAGTATTTCCAATAGTCACATTTTGAAATTCTTCTGGATATTTCTTTGAACATTTTCCATTTTCCATATATGGACTATTTGGATTTTGTATTCCATATGGTCCATGTACATATTTGATTTTACAATTTGAAAAAGTAGAGGACACTGGTTGTCATCTGGAATTTCTGCCTTAACTATACAATCAATGTCATCTTCCAAACGTAATTTGGACTCACTATCTAATTATCGATAATATGTGAGTGTGAGGCAGTCTGTGTTTCTGAAATTCAATGACATGAATCTTAGTTATTACTTTGCCAAATAAATGGAACCTACATACATCATTTAAAAGAGTGTTCAGCTTAATATTAAAAACTCTGGCTACCAAGTCAGGTCTGTTTTCACCTTTTTGCCAGTGCTGTAAATTGTTTGTAATATCTGCCCATTTGGGGTTGCATGTCATGGTTATGAATAAATTGGGCTTGCCGTAGTTTGTTACAATTGCCATAGCATCCTGATATCGTTGCTGCATATTTCTGGGACTACCCTCAAAAGATGAGGGAATTATCATTATTTTACCAATCGGCACATTGTCATTTTATGATCTAGATTTGAGATAAGCCATCAAAACACTATATTTTTCAACTCTCAACTTAGATTGGTTTGCTTTAATGGAATTTATCTGATTGGCCTCCATTTTTTAATATGAATCCACAATAAGCTGTTGAGTTGATTTTCCTGCATTTAAAATAGGATTGAACATGTCCCTCACAGAGAGATGAAATCCATGATACTGAATTTGTGTGATTCGTGTCCTTACATTTTGTCTAATATCATTATTGAGTACCCTGTTGTCTCTGAGTCTTAATCCAATATCTGTTCCCCAGCCTTTTTCACCATGTGGGAAAAAAAATAGAATATGTCATTGCATCTAATGATGGAAACAGGATACTGATTTGTTTAATTTTAGTGGCCTTTGGATTATTAGGATCTGGTTTACAATGAATGAACAAGTCCATTTCAAAAAGAGTTTCTCCATCTTTGTTTCTGATTATGACAGCAGCCTCAATTACACGGAGAGAATTATAGCTACCTGGGTCACTGGTAAGATTGTATTTAATTGCCATAGTTACTTCTGTGGGAGCTATATCTTTTTTGCTGCTTCATATTGGGCTTCCTTTTCTACCTCATGTAGCATCTTGTATGATTTTGTTAATTTGTTTATTTCATGCATGATGTTGTTGATGTTGATAATGAGTTTTTCTAAGCAGCCCTGGTTTTCTGACAGTCTTTTACTTGTTGCTTTGGCTATATCTAAAATGGAGAGTTGAGCAAACTTCAGACAAAACACCATACAAAGGAAATAAAATTCCAGTACAGTGATCAACTTGTTCGTGTATTCTAAAACAATATGGTCCATACCCTGATGGCGAAGCAATATTTGCACCCATGGAAGCAAAAGCAAAAGAACTATTTATGGATTGAATACTTTCCATGAAATTTTTACTGTCAGAATCTTTGTCAATCTTTTTAAATATGCCAGGTAATCTGAAAATGTATGTCATTTGGACAGACTTTCCCTTTGCTACAACATTGATTAAATTTCCCATTGAATGATTTTTCATCAGAGAAAGTTAGTGATAGGCAAAATTCATATCTAGCAGTCCTTCCACCACAATTATGTTCAAGAATTCCATCCTCATGTATTCTCCATTATCGCTGAAAAGGCAGTTCCTACCAGTATTGCTAGTACATGCTGATGACTGTTCTCTAGACATATTCTGTCTTCGCCACCGCCTTCTTTCAACTTCAAAGGCATGTTGTTCTTTAGACATTTTCTGTCGATGATGCCGGTGTCTTTTGGCTTCCGAGCGACGTTTTTCCAATAGCTGCTCTTCAGATCCATTCTGCCGCAGGTGTCGCCTTCTTTCAAGATCAGACGCACGTTGCTCTTCAGACATTTTCTGTCCATAACATCAACATCTTTCTGCTGCAGAGCTATGTTGTACCAACAGTTTTTCTCTGGACATAGTCCCACCTCTCTAATACCACGGTCTGAGATTCAGGTCAATGAGAGTCCTGGCTGCCAGGCCTTTGAGAGCTGTGTGACCAAAGGCTGATTCTGTGGGGGTGGGACTTCCTCCTCCTTGTTGTCAGTTTCCACAGCTGGGATGAGGAAGCTGGGGCTCCAGAGGGAGCAATGCCCTCTAAGCCACCAGCTTTCTCTCTCTGCTTCACCCCACGGGCAGAGCTTGGCAGAGTTTGCCCAGGTCCCCACAGCTTGGATCCCACCGGCAGTGTGAGGCGCCCCCCCCCCCCCCGCCCCACCTGCCTGGTCCCCCATCTTGGCTCGGATCCAGTCTGGCAGCATCAGGCACTGTCCCATCCCATCTGCCTGGGTCCGTGATTGTGGCTTAGATCCAGCCGGCGCCATAGGGCACTGCCCTCCACCCACTGCCCAGTCCCCCATTTTGGCTTGGATCCAGCCTGGTGGCATAGAGCACTGCTCAATGCTGTTTGCCTGGTCTACCGTCGCAGCTAGGACCCGGGCAGGCAGCGCGATATTGACTTGGATCCAGCTGGTGGCATAGGACGCTGTCCCCTCTCCCGCCCCCCATGCCTGCACAGTCCCCCATCACAGCTTGGATCCAGCTCAGAGGCATCAGGCACTGCCCCATGTGGACTGCCTGGGTTCACAGTGTCGGCTTGGATCCAGCCCATGCTGCTTGCCCAGTCCCCCATCTTGGCTTGGATCTGGCTGGCGGCATTGGGCGTTGCCCCAGGCTGCCTGCCCGGATTGGTGATTGTGGCTTGGACCCGGTTGGCAGCAGTGGCATCAGGCACTGCTCCCGGCTGCCTGTGTATGTAAATTTACCCACCATCTCTGTTGGGTTAATTTGCATAGCACCCCTGATTGGCTGTGGGTATAGCCGAGGTATGGTCAATTAGCATATTACTCTTATTAGATAGGATGTTTAGGTAATACACTAGCAACTGAAAAATAATAAGTTCAGAAATATATAAACTATTGAAAGAGAAATATTTTTAATATCTAAAATGAGTCAAATTAGTACAATATATGAAAATATACTGTAATATTTGTGAACATTTAGTTAATTAGAACTTCATTATTAGAACTCTATTATATGACTATATAGTGTAATTCTGGTCTGCAGAGTAGCATATTTGTAATGTACTTAATTGGAAAATTAATTTGAGAAACAAAATATTTCATAATTATTAAAATATATGAAACTATAAACAGCAAGTAAATATTTATAATTTTATTTATAAGTTAAAAAGTAAAATAATAAATATGAAATAATCATCATTTTATTTCAGACATTAATTATGCAGCGCAAGTTGGATATGACTGACATTGTATTTGTTTGTGGTTTTATGTGTATATGTGAAAATGAGTATATTATATGGCTGGTACACATGCTGTATATGATATTAATTTTTTATATATTTTATTGATTTTTTACAGAGAGGAAGGGATAGGGACAGAGAGTCAGAAACATCAATGAGATAGAGGCATCAATCAGCCGCCTCCTGCATGCCCCCTACTGGGGATGTGCCCACAACCAAGATACATGCCCTTGACCAGAATCGAATCCGGAACCTTTCAGTCCGCAGGCCGATGCTCTATCCACTGAGCCAAACTGGTTTTGGCTGATATTAATTTTTATATTAACAGAGATTAGAAAGATCTCTCTAGATAGAAGTCTGTGTGGGGAGGGGGTCATGTGCACATGTGTGAATATGTTTATTTTTGTACATACTTAGAGAGACTGTAAATAGTTTCTATTCTTTTGCAAAAGTCATATAAGGAACAAAACCTGTCCTATTTAATTGATTTCAAATAATTTTTCTTTTTTATAAGTCAAAACACATAAAGATTAAAAAAATAAGTTGGAATACATAAAAACAGTTCTTAAAATGATTTTATTCATGTAATTGATTTAATGAATATGTTTTTGGTACTAGAATGAAATTTACTGCAGCATACAACTTAACAGTAGTTAATGGGATTATAAATTCAACAGTTGTGACTGTTTCATGTCTTATTAAGCCATTAATAAGGATTCATAAAAATAGTTGGAAGTTAAGCTTTCTTTGTTTATAGAGCCTGCCATTCTGAAAACAATAAAGGATTAATTCAATAAATTCACTAAGTAAGCAATATTTCAGAGACAAATTACTTTATAATTATTAGGTATAACTGAATAATATTACAGTTCCAGAAGGTTACATTTATTATTTCATGCACTTTTTTAGCATGTTAATTGTTGTAGTTAACACTCATCTATTAATTAGTTGTTTTTCCTTTAGAGACCCTCAAGTGTACTATTGTATTTTCCAGAAGGGAGAAGAAATGGAGGAAAATAACATTCAAATGGACATTTATTTTAGTCCCAGTTAGGATATTTTGGGGTAAATTGAAAAATCAAACTCAATGTAGAGATTAATTCTCTCTCATAATAAGAAATGGAAGGGAAGAGACATCACAGTTGCTAGATTCCATGGCTCAGTGATGTTATGGAACCTGGGACTTTGCATTTTTCCTCTTTGACTCAGAGTTTCCATCTTCAGTGTTAGCTTCATTCTTAGGTAGGTAAAAGAGGTCACATCTAGAAATGATAACATCTCTTCACAAGGAGGCAACTTTCCTCAGGAAATAATATGCCATCCTTCCTATGACATTGGCCAGATATGGGTTTGTCCCTACCTGAAGATATCATAGAAAATGAAAATAGATTTTCCATGTTTTTGACCATAATCTTAGGTGAGATGGTGGTTGAGGAGTAAACATTAATATTCAGCATAATTCATCCTTAAACTTTTGCCATATAAATAATATATTGAGTGTTTAATATATAGTCAATTCATTTATTTTAATATTTTAGAGCTTATTTCTTAAATCAACTTTGGAAATAAAAAAACAATGATTGCTGAACCATAATTTTTGATTCCCTAATATAGATGTAGTTTAAAAATTGGAGTTCGTTCTCTCTCTCTCTCTCTCTTTCTCTCTCTTTCTTTCTTTCTTTCTTTCTTTCTTTCTCTTTTCTCAAGACTCTAAACCTAAAAATGGAGTTCAGATACAGAGCCAAAATGATGATGAATGTACATGGAGGTAGTTGTGGATAACCTGAATGACAAGGTAGTACATATGAGACTTTTCTAGACTTACTTTTGTTTTATATCAGACATTGATTTTAAAAGATCAGACCTTTTTACTGTCATGGCACAATGAAAAGTTTTCTAAGCTCAGAAAGCAGACATACAATTTTGATATGCCTGCCATATTTACAGGAGTCACAATTTATCTTTTTCTTTGGATTTGTGCACCTTATATTGTAGTAAGGGCAAAATGCAAGCCCTAGGTCTATTTGAAGAATATATTTCATTGAACTACATCTTCATTTAGTCATTTAGTTTCATAATTTCATTGAAGTATTCTAAAAGAAGCAGTGTTAGAAAACTTGTTTTGAAATGTTGCATAGAACCATTGAAAATAACATCCACCACATTTTTCTAAAATCCCAGTGAAATCTTTCTTTTAAATGTAATTGCTTAAAAGGCTTTTCTACCCTGAAGGAGCAATATGTTTTGTTGTGCGTGCGTGCGTGTGTGTGTGTGTGTGTGTGTGTGTGTGTGTGTGTTTGTATTAACTGAGAAACATGTGATGGGTATATAGGTGTTTTGTTTTTGTTGTTAGAAGTTCACTTCCAGATTTAATCAGGAATCAAAATTATTTCAAAAATATTAATGTTTATGAAATATACTTGATGCTATTTTTATCTCAGTGTGAACATTCTACTGAGCCATGGTTTAGTCTCCGTGGTCCAGATATTTCTAAAAGTATTTCGTTAGATTTGATAGTTTCTACAGATACTCAATTTAATATTAAAATGCAAGAGATAGTTCAATAGACATATATAAGAAAACATATGTTACACTATATAAATTATGTATATAATGGTGATTCCCAAAGCAGTTGTAAAAAAGTAGCAGTTACACAAATCTTTGCTATTGTTATTAGTGGCTAATTAGGCCAGTACTTATAGTAATCTAGCCTGTGGCTATATCTACAGAACTTATCATTTTATTAAAATTAAATTTTAGTTGCTGTGACAATTGGGAGTCAACTGCTTCTATAATCAGGAACTCATAACCCCATATGTGGTAAAACTAAGATAAGAATTTTTATTGCTCTCAGACTAGTGATTTATTGTCTAGTAAGCTCCATGATGAATAGGGTTTTGTGAGTGACACTGTGGTGTGTGAGAATTTGTGTGTTAATTCACTTTATAATTTATACAAGGTAAATAAATTCCTCTATATAGTATCTAGATCCAGTATAGCTTTAATAAGAGTCTCCATAATCTCTCATATTCTATTTTAGTATGATGAGATGATGCTTAAATATTAGCAACCATATATAATATCCACCACATGGAAATTAAAAATATATCTGATCAAAAGACTTATTTTTATAAATCTCTTATCTAAATATATATTTTTTTACCGAACTTAATCTGTAAGTGATGGCTAGAGATTCTGACTAAATCATAACCAATTTTGATAAGAAATAGAAAGAGAAGTGATGTTTGGAGTTAATGAAATGCCACAGACAGCAAAGATAGAATGGTATGAGTAAAAAAATGTAAAAGCAAAGTTGAATAAAATACATTAAATTACTTAAGGAAAAGCAAGAGATTAGTGAAAGATGAAGAAACAGGTGAAAGCTTGGGTAGAGTACCTGAAGGTTTTCTGGACACTGTGGAATATTAGAAGCATTGCATTCATGTGAACACAGCAGGATTCTAAATAAATTGACCTGGCTTCAATTTGAGCATTTGCTCTTATGAACTTTGTGCCTTTGTGGATATAACAGAAGCTCCTTGAACCTCACACCCTCATCTGTAACATCATGTTCGTTTCTGTACCTCCTTGCACAGCTGATATAAAGCTCGAATATTAAAGAGCTTTGTGAACTAAAAATATATACCTCTGAGTTTTGTTCTTTACTAGTAGAGACTAACAAAGACTCGGAGTTGTATCTCAGGTTTCACAGACAAAGCTTGCCTGTTGATAGCATACTTCAGACTATTTGTTCTTTGTCCTTGTTTTAGAAGTTTTTGTATTTTGAAAACACTGTATATAATACTTGTTTAGTATTACATCTTTCTGCATACATTCTTACATGTAATTTTTTAGGTAGCTCATTAAGAAATATAAAGAATGAACTAAAGAAAAACAAGTACAAAGAATATAATATGTGGGTAAAAGTCTATGTGCCATTAATAAGGAAAATAAGGACCTTTTTCAAATATTGGATCCATCCAAGGTAGAAAAAAAAGAGTTTGGGTACCACTGTTTCTGGAACTGGCACCCTAATTGCATTGATGGCCAAGATAAAGCATTGATAAGGAGTGGAGTCGGGAAAGAAGAGATTTTTGAGGACAGGTAGGTATATTCATGGTTTTATATAAAGATTGATTTTTTTGTTGTTTAACAGTGTAAAAAATCATCTCCTTATATCTGAATTGTTATATACAATCTTCACTTCAAAGATAATATACAAAACTAAGATAATATAATATGCAAAGACATGAATCTAAACATTTGCTCAGGTAGACAAATAATTAAATATACATCATTTAAACATTTAGGTTAAGCAATTGCATAAGTTTTCAAGAAAGATAAGCTTAATAAAAGATATTGAGAATTACTCATATGCAAGGGAATATTTTGTATTTGGAATAAATAATAAATTATTTTTATTTTACAAGTAATAATTACTAACATTTTATAACATTTATTATATGCCAAACATTGTTCTATATGTTCTAGAATATTAACTAAATTAATTCAACAATTAAATTAAGTAGATTCTAGTATAATTCTTATTTTATAGATGAAACAAATAAGGGAGCTTTATATTTCCCAAGGTCACGCAGATATATAAAAGGCAGAGTTAGATGAGTACCCAGGCATTTTGGTTCAGAAGTTTTGTTATTCAACACTGGAAGATACATGCTTTCCTAAAGTAGGAAAGATTAATAAAGAGACAAGATGTATAAGGGCTGATGGACCGAGGATGGGATTGTTATGGTGGGAATGAGTATACATACCAGCTTTGTTTTGTATCCCAGCAAAACTTTCCAAAAGTGGATCTGAAAATTGAATGACAGCGTAAGCTGATCAACTACTGTGATATGGAATTGTGGAGAGTAGGCAGCATATTTTATTCTTCTTGGTATCCCCAAGGCTTAACATTACACATGGCATTCAGCAGGAGCTCTGAACGTGGTTACTGAATGAAGGCAGTTTTGGAGAGGCTGAACAAAACAAGTTTTGAAAACAGCAAGAAACTTAATGTACAACTTTAAGGCTAAAAATTTATGTTGAAATGATTCTGCATATGAGACTTTTATTGGGAGGAATTATAAAATAAAAATTAGAGAAGATCACTTGGGGAATAACACAGATTTGTAGAACTGTTTAAAGGGAAAATCAAGTGAAAGAATTGAAAGATAATTAATACATGTGCAATATTTAATACCTAAATATAGGCGGATGACATTTAGAGGAAAAAGCCTAGGAAAAAATAAACCCAAACATTAAATAGAAGCCATGGTATATGGGGGATTAACCAGATATCCTGTATAATAAAAGGTTAATATGCCAATCCACCAAATGGTGGAATGACTGATTGCTATGATGTGCACTGACCACCAGGGGGCAGGTGCTCAATATAGGAGTTGCCCCCTGGTGGTCAGTGCTCACACAGGTGGAGTGCCACTCAGCCAGAAGCCGGCTGGGCTCATGGTTGGCAAGCACAGAGGTGGTGATGGGAGCTTCTCCTGCCTCCCCAGCAGTGCTAAGGATGTCTGTCCTTCCAGACTGAGAGAGGGTGCAGGCTGGGCTGAGGGATCCCCATCTCCCAGTACATTAATTTCGTGCACTAGACCTCTAGTGTTAAATAATGGACAACAATAAATCAAAAGCTAATTAAGCATGGCTATAGTAATTCTTACTCATTTTAAATTTTCTCATTGACAGTGTATTTCTCTTTACATTGGTCTTCAGGTCATGTCTAACTTTGGAGATTTAGCCAAAACCTTTCCCATAAGGTGAGACTTTGGAAAAATCACTTTACTTCCTAGGGTTTGGTTTCTTGATGTCTCATTCATAAAGTGTATTAACTGATCTGTAAGGTTGCTTCTAGTTCTGTTTTATTACAATGTCTTGGAATTAAAAAGCCTGCTCTAGACCATCATGTTTTTAAAGAACTGCTTATTAAAAAGGATATAATAAATATCTTTTTTTGTGAGAAGGTGAGACAGAGAGGAGAAAATAATGTTTAAAAAGTAAACATTGTGTGTGTTTGTATAAATATGTATAATTCTAGGTTGCAGAAAAGAACATTTTTGTTTTCTATTACAGGTAATTTATAATCCATTAAGTAAGGTTGAGGAGATGCACATTCAATTTTATGTTTTTCTTAATCCAAAGGAGGCTGCCAGCTCCCAGCAGCTGCTGCATTAGCATTTTCCAGGCACATATAAACCTTATTTTAAAATTCTGGTTTTTTTTTTTCAGTGCTAAACAGTCAGTGATCATGAAGTCATGGTAGCACCAACAAGCAAAAAATAAAAATAAAAAATAAAAATAATAATGTCATGTCAATTTACAACTTTTAGCAAGGCATTTCTAAATTAAGTGGAAAATATGCTAATGCAATATTAAGGCTGTAACTTTAAAATTAGAAAAGTTAAGACCTACAAAAGTTACGGTTTTCATTATCATTATTAACATGACTCTATCACATACACTGAATATATTAGTTTTGGTTTATTTCACCTAATTTGTAATCCAGTGTATCATATACATCCAGCTTAATTTAGCTTCATTAGCCAAATTTTAGAATGTATTTCCTAAGTTTTGCACTTGTTATTTACAATCTTAACTTTATTGAGAAATCATCTCATAGATACACTAGAAGCCTGGTACACGGTCCCTCAGCCTGGCCTGCAATCCTCTCTCAATTTGAGACCGCTCAGGAGATGTTGGACTGTAGGTTTTGGCCCGATACCCGCAGGCCAGACCCATGGAGAGTGGGCCAAAGTGTGCAGTTGGAGACCCTTCTCATTGCCACGGAGGTGGGAGAGGCTCCCACCATCGCTCCTATGCTCTCCATTGTGAATCCAGCTTAGGGCTTCTGGCTGAGCAGTGCTGATTCATAGAACAGATTAGTTTTGATAGTGATAGGCAGTTAAGACAAAACTGGAATATGGGCAACGTGACATTGAGAATTGCCTAGGTAACCAGTGATGGAGGAGGAGCTAACTGATTAGACTAGACAGTGCAAAAGTTAGACAAGATTTAAGAAAGGAATATAGGCAATCTACAAGGGTAACACAATGGAATTCTGTGCTGCAATAAAAAAAGAAGGAATTCCTACCATTTGCAGCAACCTGGATGGAACTGGAGAGCATTATGCTAAGTGAAATAAGCCAGTCAATGAAGGAGAAACACCACATGATCTCACTCATTTGTGGATAATAAAGAACATTATAAACTGATGAACAAAAAGATAGATACAGAGACAGTAAAGCATCAAACTGACTGTCAAATTACAGCAGGAAGGTTAGGGAGAGGTAGGATAAATAAGACATCAACCAAAGGACTTGTATGCATGCATATAAGCATAACCAATAAAACAAGACCGTGCGGGGTTAGGGTATGCCTGGAAGGGGAGGGGAGGGGGCAATGGGAAGACATGTAATACATTAATATAAAATATTTTTAAATAAAATAAAATAAAACTAATCTGTTCTATGTCCCTAATTCTTTTGATTTATTAGGTAATGAATTCCTCAATTTGTTAAAGTAGAAATGGGATATAAAGTCATACGATATGCTTAAAAATAATTAAGTTATCTATACTCAGACTAACTAAATCAGAAGTTTTGGAGATGGTTTTCTTAACTACCCATTTTATTTTAAAGCTATTTGCATGATTCCATTGAATTTCTTTTGCTAAGAAATATTTTGCTTGATGTTTCCAAGTTAAAGTTTTATTTTTACTATTATTGTTATTATCATTAAAGTACTAATGATCACTAGTAACAATATATTGCCCTTTTCAACTACATTTTTTAAAATATTTTTTAGGATTTTTTTAATCCCAGAGAAGGAATAATATGAGAATTTCATTTAGAACCATGTAAAGTTACTTCAAAATTACATCAAAGGCTAGATTAATGTTTATGTGGCCAAGTGCTAATGAAATTCCTCAATCAAAGCAAGCAATTTCATTGTAAAAGCCTGAACCATAACTATTATATAAATTCATGCCAGCAA
Source organism: Lasiurus cinereus (assembly GCA_011751065.1). Taxonomy (NCBI): domain Eukaryota; kingdom Metazoa; phylum Chordata; class Mammalia; order Chiroptera; family Vespertilionidae; genus Lasiurus; species Lasiurus cinereus. The sequence continues at coordinate 23,466,886 of JAAGEH010000005.1, forward strand.
ATACAAAAAGACATTTGGATGTGTATCTATACATTGTTCATATGCAGAAGGCAGATATGATGGGAAACACTGTATCAGAAACTTCAGAGAAAAGTTCCAATCCTATCCTCCTTAGATTAGCTCAGTGGATACAGCATTGGCAGTGGATAGAGTAGGGTCCTGGGTTTGATTCTATCAAGGGCACATGCCAGGTTGCAAGCTCCATCTCCAGTAGGGTGTGTGCAGGAGGCAGCCTATCAATGGTTCTCTCTCATCATTAGTGTTTCTATCTATCTATCCCTCTCCCTTCCTCGCTGAAATCAATAAAAATATATTTTTAAAAAAGTTCCAGTTCTGCCACTGTGGCTAAGTTGTATTAGTTAAATCACTAAGACTTTGTTTCTTTATTGTAAAGGTTTGTAAACATACGGTTTTACTTTTTGTTTACTAAATTTGTTTAACTGAATGAGTATTTTCCTCTTCATTCAGAAGTAATGTATCTCACCTTCTGATAAGAAAATTGTGCTTGATATTTTGTATTCAGTCTGTAGAATAATGAAACCAACATTGAACTTTAGTCAGAAAGCCTTCCTTTGAGATATTAACATCTTTGAGCCTTTTTTTATGTATCCAGAAAAAAAATTATATCTTCCCAATTCCCACAAGTTAATTGTGCGAATTAAAACAAGTAACTTTTGTGAAGTAATTGAGTGGAGAAGGAAATTATTAATTTAAAAAATCACACAAATGAATCTATAATTGCAAATAAGTAAGAGTTCTAAAGAAAATAAATTAAATATTGAACAGAAATTTGGCCTAATTGGGGGTCTACTTGAGACAAACCTGAAAAGTCATGTATCAGTGAGATCTTGGTTTAATTATGAGCAATGAAGATTTCCATTGTAACTTAAATGAGATTTCAGTATATTTTCCCTCAAATAAAATAACTGAAAGTAGCTAATCCAAAGCTCTTGTGGTAGAGCTGAGGTTTTCTACAACCTCTAATATCCGCACATTGAGTTTCTCTTCCACATGATTCAAATTGGTAGCTAGAACCAAGTCATCACAATTAAATGCAGTCAACAGTGGAAAAGGAGAAAAAGAAGACATTTTTTTGCTTTAAGAAGTTACTATAATATTCATAGTAGATTGCATTGGTCAGATTTTATTGCTTCAAGGAAGGCTGTTTGTTAAATGTCAAACTTAGGCTGCGAAATGTGATAGTTACAAAATTGAGTTTGGTTCATTGGGAAAGGTGGGAAGGAATACATAGAGGGCACTAACATTTCTGCTTTTTATCAAAACAATTACAAGATAGTTTCCTAAAAAAGAAACGTCATGTAAAAAGGTGAAAAGAGGGGTTGAAATCAGGCTAATAAAAGCACATTGTAAAGGAACTTTTTGGCCATGTTAAGAAAACTGGAAATCAGAGGCTGAACATAGTCAAATTCTTATTTTGGAAAGACACAGTGATTGCTATTTGTAAAAAAAAAATATTGTATGCAATCAATAGCATATGAATGTGTTCTTAAACTATTAAGGAAATCCAGATAAGAGATGCTAATAGCTCAAACCAGGATGATGCAAATTGAATTTTTCTTTAAGATGCTATTTTGCCTTAGCTGGTTTGGTTCAGTAGATAGAGGCATTGGCTTGTGGACTGAAGGGTCCCAGGTTTGATTCTGGTCAAGGGCACATACTGGGTTGCAGGCTCAATCCCCATTAGGGGGTGTGCAGGGGGCAGCTGATCAATTCTTCTCTCTCATTATTAATGTTTCTATTTCTTTCCTTCTCTCTTCCTCTCTAAAATCAATAAAATATATTTTTTTAAAAAGATGCTATTTACAAGGTTAAACCTATAGGACTTACAATATTGAGTATAAGTGCAAAGGATGCTTTTTTTCACTTTTTAAATTATATATTAGTTATATTACTACTGAGATACAGAATGTCATAACATTATGTATTATTGAATTAAACAAGCTTTGTGTAATTTTCTTGATTTCTAAATGTGGGGTTCTTTATCTTCATCTCTTCCTACCCCTTCAGATAGATTCATTAGTTAAGCAGACTATCTACCTTTTGAACATTCTTTATCGATCACCTTGACTATACAGAACAACCTAAGGTCCATCTTTCCTCATGTTAGCACCAAACCACAAGTCGAAAACCAGGCTCTAAAATTGAAAGACCAACTTGTAGTGAAAGCACTGGGTATGTAATAGCTTATACACTATACAAATGTAGGTATTATCCTATCTAATAAAGAGGGAATATGATAATTGACTGCCATGCCCTCAAAGATGGTGGTGCCCACAGCCACAATGGCAACACCCAAGGTACAGGCAAGCCTTGGATGCCAGCTCCCCAGCCACCCAAGGCTGGCCTCAGGGATGACCAAACGACTGAGCAAGCAGGCTGCAATCGGTGACTAGTCTGGTAGGGGGGTTAGTGAGGGACAACCAAATGACTGAACAGCAGGCTGCATGGAGTCTTCAGGCTGGCAGGGGGGGGGTAGTTGGAGGTGACCAGGCCAGTATGGGGGGCTGGTGGGGGCAACCAGGCTGTCAAAGGGGCAGTAAGAGGTGACCAGGCTGGTGGGGGGGAGCAATTGGGAACAACCAGGTTGGCAGGGAGGGCAGTTGGGGGCAATTAGGTTGGCTGGGGGGCAGTGAGGAGTGACTAGGCCAGTGAGTGGGCCGTTGGGGGCAACCAGGCTGGCAGGGGGGTATTTGAGAGTTAGCAGGCCAGCAAAAGTTGCAATTAGGAGAGACCAGGCTGGCAGGGAGGGGGCAGTTAGGGGTAATCAGGCTGTCACGCAGGCAGTGAGGGGGTATCAGGGCAGCAGGGAGCAGCAGTTAGGGGTGACCAGGCAGGCAGGCAGTTGAGTGATTAGGAGCCAGTGGTTCAGAATTGTTAGAGGTCCCAGATTGGAGAGGGTGCAGGCTGGGCTGAGAGGACCCCTTCCCCATACATGAATTCTGTGCATTGGGCCTCTAGTTATGTAAATAATTTGTTATTAAAATATTTTCAATTCTGGTTATTAGAATATTAATTTTAATTAAATGCTGTATATTAGAACATATATTAATTAATTACATTATTTACCAGGCATTACAACATTTTTCCTCTGATGTATTAGTTGTGTGCAGACCATTATGTTATATTTGGAAATTAAAATTTCTGCCTTAACTGTAAATATAGGTGTTAGTTCTAATGTATTAAAATCTTTGGAGTTACAGTCTTGTAGCAAACTGTCTTTAAAGGGTATCCCAATATATAGTTAATAAATACAGTTTATTGGGAGGAAGGAGAATGTACCTTTGTGAAAACACAAAGGGAAGAGGCAGGCATAGGATGTTCATAATTAAGCCACAATAGGAGCAGGAAAAATGCAAACCAGTTCTAGTCAGCTTTAGAATTCACTGGAGGGGAAGGAGGCAGGAGGTTGTTTTGGAAATATTAAAGAGGTAGTTGTGTCTAATTAAAAACTAAATCCTACCTAGGAAATTTTATTGAATAAGAGGCGGACCTTAGATATAGGGTCAGGATAATACAAGAGTTCAGGCTCTGATTCATTAGGAACATAGAATAAAAAAATGCTTTTTCCTTTTTACCAGAGAATTGAGCAACCCAAAAGACCTCTTCACATAGATGGATTTCACACTTCTGTTGCATGAAATGCAAGTATTCCAGAGGGATGAGATGCAGTATGAGCATCCTATCTAATAAAAGACTAATATGCAAATTTGCCTTACCTCTGCTACACCCACAAGCCACATCCACCAGCCATGCCCACCAGCCAATCAGAGCAAGTATGCAAATTAACCCCAACCAAGATGGCTATGGCCACAGGGAGAGCTGGAGGGAAGCTTGGGTTGCCCCTGGGGATGGAGGAAGCCAAGCTTTCCACACACCCTAGTGGGCTGGCCTCCACTTAAGGCAGCAAAGTTTCAATGGTTGTGCTAGCAGAAGGCTTGGCTCTGCTCCAGACTACAAAGTTTCAATTGTAGGAGATAAATAAATCCCAGGTACCAGGGATTCTCCTTGGGTCGATAGAGGCCATGACTGGCCTGCAAACCACCACAGGCTCCTCGCCCAGGCCACCCCACACCCCAAGGGAACACCCACCCTGATCCAGGACACCCCTCAGAGCAAACCAGCTGGCCCCCACCTGTGCACTAGGCCTCTATCCTATCTAATAAAAGAGTAATATGCAGGTTGACCATCACTCCAACACAGGATGACTGCCCCCATGTGGACACAAGATGGCCACCACAAGATGTCCAGCAAGGGAGGGCAGTTGGAAGGGATGAGGCCTACAAGGGAGGTCAGTTAGGGTTAATCAAGCTTGCAGGGAAGGGCAGTTAGGTGTGTCCAGGCCGGCAGAGGAGGGAAGTTTGGGGTGACTGGGCCTGCAGGGGAGGGCAATTAGGGGCAAACCGGCTGCAGGGGAGCAGTTAAGTATCAATCAGCCTGCAGGGGAGTGGTTAGGGGATGTTCAGGCTGGCAGGTAGAAGTGGTTAGGGGCAATTAGGAAGGCAGGTAGGTGAGCAATTGGGAGCCAGCAGTCCTGGATTGTGAGAGGGATGTCTGAATGCCCTTTTAGGATGGATCCTACCTGGATAGGGACACTCAGACATCTCTCAAAAGGTCCTAGATTTGAGAGGGAGCAGGCTGGGCTGAAGGACACCCACCCCCCTGGTGAATTTCATGCACCAGGCCTCTAGTAGATTATGTAAGGCTCTTTCTCAACAATTCCAAATCTTTCAGGATGGACCCTAGCAGAACTGGAGCTACTTAAACTCTTTAATGGCTTAAAATCTTTCTCAGGGTGAAAACTGACATAATAGTTTACATAGCTTGACATGATCTTGGTTCTGAGTTTACTTTGACCAATCTTCTATTTCTGTGTACCTCTTTTTCATCAATAAAATGGACTTCCTGCTATACATCAAACCTGGAACAAGCCAAGAACCAGGCCCAATTCCAATCTCATACTATTGAAGCTTCCATTCCTACTGCCTGGAACCTCTACCATGAATGCTGCTTGGTGGCTCACTTCTTCACTTATTTCCAGTTCTTCCCATACCCCCTTATCAGTGAGAGCCAAACACCTAATTTAAGGCAACATGTTTACCACCCAGTACTTCCTGTACCTTTCCTGCTTAATGTCCTTTAATATGTGACTCTTTTAACATGCTGTTGTTTGTCTGTTTTCTGTGTCTTCCCACTCCATAAAGGCTATGAGTGTCAGGAAATAGAACAGTGCCCGGCACATGATAAACACTCAATAAATATGTGTTGAATGAGTGAATAAATGAAATCAACAAATTAATTTTTTAAAGTATTATTATTCCATCTAAAGTTGAGAATCAAGAAGAGCCACAACACAAGTTCTGTTTGTTTTCAAGGAAATCACCTTTATGTGCTTCTCTTCAAGTAGGGGCTGTGTTTTCTCACACAAAAACTCAATGTTTAGTATGTATATGGTCTGTCAAAAGATTTAGAACAGAGTGTCTAGTATCAGTTTGGTGATCAGACTGAAGAGGTGGGCTGGCAAGGGAGGGGCTGCATGAGCAGAGCATGCAACCAAACCAGAGAGAGGGGAAAATACATATACTGAGTAGGGCTAAAGTAGGTTTACAGTTGTAAGATGTGAAACAAGAGTTTATTCTTGTATTGTTCTCCTTTAAAAATATTTTTTTTATTGATTTCCGAGAGGAAGGGAGAGGGAGAGAGATAGAAATATCAATGATGAGGGAGAATCATTAATCTGCTGCCACCTGCACACTCCCTACTGGGGACTGAGCCTGCAACCCATGAGCATGTGCCCTTGATCGAATGGAACCTGGGACCCTTCAGTCTGCGGGCTGATGCTCTATCCAGAGAGCCAAACCAGCTAGGGCTGTATTAGTTTTTTATTCATTATTATATTGTTTTCCATATAAATAATTGTAACTCTATCATTGCTCCTATTCTATACATAAAAAGTTACCATACTGGATAAGTTATTAGGCTAGAGCCAGGAATTCTAAGGCTTATTCTTCATGAAAAGATCAAAAGAAAGCACAGAATGCTATACAAGGAGCTGAATTCAGCAAAGTAATGCAGCACATATAAAGTACAGAGAACAAAAGGATAAAGACATAAAAAAATTAAAACTATTGTTCACGGACAACTGATATAGATCGGCATGAAACACAGTATCAACAAGTAGTAGTTTACCCTTTAGAGAGCTTTATGGAAAAAGAACAAGCCCTTAAATTGGAATGACTGATCAGTGTGAAAAAAACAGAGAAAATATTTAAGCCCCTGTGATGTTTCAAGCACTATGATGTAACCCTTTATGAAGTTAATGGGAAAGAAGAAAATTATCAGAGAAGAGAGACAAATTCTCTGACTAGGATATTGAATAAACTCAGTCAGCAACTTAGAAAAATCTAGCAACTCTAGAGACAGGAGAAATTCATGGCAATTACCCAAATTGTACTTATACCTTGAATTCTTTGGAAGGATTTATTTTCTGAAAAAAATATCAGTGTGATATTGAGCATATTTTATTCATTTGTACAATGAATGGGCCTTAATATTCAGTCTTTTAGTTGTAATATTATATATTTCTTAATGTAAATAAAAAGTTTAGACATCTAAAACATGTATTTTGGAGGAGAAAAATAATCCACTCAGTAAATATGCATTTAATGCCAAAAATATGTCAGACACTGTGAAATTAGCTATATGGTTATAATTGAACCATGACTAACACAGGTTTGCAGAATTTTTTAATAAATACTGTAAGTGTATTTTCCTTATGAGTTTTCATTTTATTTTATTTTAATCTTCACCAGAAAATATGATTTTTTAAACTGATTGTTAAGTAGAGAAGGTAGAGATAGAGGTAGAGACAGAAACATCTATCGGTTGCCTCCCATACTCCCACTGACTAGGGATCAAACCTACACTATCACATAAACCTGTGTGCAGGGAATTGAATCTATAACCTTTTGGTGTATGGGGTGATGCTCAATGAACTGAACCACTTGGCCAGGGCCCTTATGACTTTCTTAATACTTTCTTTCCTCTAGCTTACTTTATTATAAGAACACTGTATATATAACATATAAAACATATGTTAATTGATCATTTATGTTATTGATAAGGCTTCCAATGAACATAGGCTAAGTTTTTGGAGAGGCAAAAGTTACTTATATGCAAAAAATAAACACACATTATGCATTTTAAATTATTTATCTTCTCAGAAATATATTGAAAAGCATGTTTGTTTTGATATAAAAAACCTTAAGTATACTTCAAATACAATTAAAATGTAATTTTAATTACCTAATTTATATAGATACTAGAAGCCTGATGCACAAAATTCATGCAAGAGTAGGCTTTCCTTTCCATGACTGCTGGCACTGACTTTCCTCTGCCACCAAGGACCTGGGTTCCCTCCCAGCCCCAGCTTTGTCTGGAAGGACATCTGGTCTAATTAGAATATTACACTTTTATTATTATAGATATTTTAAATGATAGATATAATTTTGGTATATAATCCATATACCAAAAGATGCTGCTCAAAGGAAAATATACAGTTTATTTTTACTTATTTTATCTTTATTGTTGAAAATATGAGAGATGTCCCCGTTTTGTCCCCCCACTGATCCCCTTCACCCCATTTTCTCTACCTCCAGGGCCTTCACCACACTATTGTCTGTGTCCATGGGTTATGCATTTATGCATACAAGTTCTTAGGTTGATCTCTTCCCACCTACCCACCCCCACCTTCCCTCTGAGATTCGTCAGTCTGTTCCATGCTTTTATGTCTCTGGATCTAATTTGTTCATCAGTTTATTTTGTTCATTTGATTCCACGTATGCATGAGATCATACAATACTTGTCTTTCTCTGAATACTATATTTTGCTTTTAGACAGTCACATCATAATCATTGCCACATTTCCCAAGTTGAGGGGGGGGTTTAAATTGGATTTTATTCTCATCTGACTACATTCCCTTTGAGACACAAGTGAAGTTGATATTTTCCATAGTAACATAGCCAAATGAGACTTGCTGATGGTGGTATTCTGTGTGAAGGTGTACATATGTATGTATATATTTCCTTCAGTGTTGAGGCATGTGATAGTGTAGGTAGCACTCAAATCCTTAAAATATTAGAAAGATAACCATTATCTTTATTCAATGATGGTTGTCATATTTGGTTACTATATTCAAAAGATTATAATCTCTCTGTAATAGGTCCTTGAACCTTACCTTTCACTGAAGGTGCCCTTACCTTTAAGTAAAACATTTTTTTATAGTGAATACATGCAATACTTTTTGAAGCATTGGCACATGGTTTCTTGTTAATTTTTTAACATTTTAGTACTATTATTTTGAATGAGTGTCTTATATGAAAAAGAATATGTACAATGTTAAATTCAAGTAAATGACATGTTTATTATTGTCACAAAGCCACTTGATAATGAAGAGGACTGAAGCACTGTTGAATTCTGTATCTCGCTGTTATGCTCTACACTATAGGAACCCTTTGTTCATAAAAATAATAATTCCCAGTAGATATTTCCTTGGGAGATTACCTAGCAAAGTGGCTTCACTCATAAGCACTTTATTTTCAACAAAAATTCACTATAAGATATAGATAAAAATACAGCTACTCAAAACAAATGACATTTTCATAGGAACATAGCAATGCTGTGACATGTTGAGTCATATATTTAGAGCATTCTATGTTTTTATATGGTAGGATGGTTAGAGCCCTTCATGACCTAAATGCAATACAAGAATGTTAGACCCTGGAACAGGGGAAATTAGAAATCAAAGACTTATGTTTGCCCTTTGATAGGGTTTCAATTTTTAAAGTATGCTGCTCCTTTATTTAGTCATCAATCCACCTGTTTGCCAATAAAGGTGCCACAATTTGCCTCAGTATTAGTAACCTATTACAACAGAGTGGTACATGTTCTAAAATATAATCTAAAATTAGACTGAGCAGTTAAAATTAAAATTAGCATTTAAAGTACGCTGTTTATGTAATCAGAAAAACATATATAAAATGGTAGCAGGAAATATTATATTCGGTCAATCTATAATAGTTAACTATATGTATATGAAAGTGTCTATCAAAGGCCTGGCACAGAAAATACTCAGATGTTTTGTTGAATCAGTGGCTACTTAGTATCCTAATTAACTATTTTCCTTATGCAGTTGGGGTTATTATGTTAGTTGGTTATGACAGTCAGTACATTCTAATCTGTCTATAATGTGTCCCTGTGGCAGTGATGAAATCCACTCTGATATTTTTTTTATTAAAGAATGCATGAAGTTTAATTCAGAAATGGAAAAACCTTCAAATAATTCTATGAAAACCATTTCACAAACCAATAGAACTTGCTTCTCTAAGTGGTAATCCACTGAAGTGATTCTCACTAAGATCATAGTAACTGTGCTCATTGCTCAGTACAATGATTTTTAAAAATTATCTTAGTCAAACTCCTGATATGTTTGTCACGGTTAATCATCTGCTCTTGTCTCCTTAAAATTATCTCTTGTCTTTCATGGAATTACTTTCCTTGGTCTTTCTCTTATGGCTAAGTATTTCTTTCTATCTTCTAAATGGTTCTCTCTTAATGGATATAAAGTATTGTTGTTCTCCAAAGTTGTTGTTCTCCAGTTCTCTTTTTTATCCCTGTGATATACCATTTGTCCTAGGTAGTCACATTTCTTCTACTGGTCTCAGCTACCGCTATTATATGAATAGTTCTGAGACTGGCTATTCTAATCCAAATACATAAATACTAAACACAGATAGCTAATTATTCACTGGATATTTATTGAGCAGTTAAAAATTAAAATTAGCATTAGCGTCCTTTAAATGCTAATTTTAATTTTTAACTTTAGTGTTTTATATGAAACTAGAGGCCTGGTCCATGAAATTCATGCACGAGGGGAGGGGAGATGTCCTTCAGCCCAGACTGCTAACTCTCAAATCTGGGACACTCGGACATCCCTCTCACAATCCAGGACTCCTGGGTCCCAACTGTTCACCTGCCTGCCTTCCCGATTGCCGCTAACCACTTCTGCCTGCCAGCCCAATTACCCCCTAACCACTCCCCTGCCAGCCTGATTGATGCCTAACTGCTCCCCTGCCAGCCTGTTTGCCCCTAACTGCTCTCCTCTGAGGGCCTGGTCACCCCTAACTGCCCTCCCCTGCAGGCCTGGGTCACCCCAAACTACACTTCCCTGGAGGCCCAGTCACCCCAACTTCCCTCCTCTGCTGGCCTGGTCACCCCTAACTGCCCTCCCCTATAGGCTTGATCACCCCCAACTGCTCTCCTTTGTAGGCCTGGTTCCTCCCAACTGCCCTCCCCTGGTGGCCATCTTGTGGTGGCCATCTTATGTCCACATGGGGGGCAGTCATCTTATGTGTTGAAGTGATGGTCAATCTGCATATCTTTTATTAGATAGGATAGAGGGCTGGTGCACCAATGGGGACCAGCTGGTTTGCCCTGCAGGGTGTCCTGGATCAGAGTGGGTATTCCCTTGGGGCACGAGTGGCCTGGGCAAGGGTCCTGTGGTGGTTTGCAGGCCAACCATGCCCCCTGGCAACCCAAGTGGAGGCCATGGTATCTGGCATTTATTTATCTTCTACAATTGAAACTTTGTAGCCTGGAGCGGAACCAAGCCTTGTGCTAGCACAGCCATTGAAACTTTGTTGCCTTAAGTGGAGGCCTGCCAGGGTGCGTGGAAAGCTTGGCTTCCTCCATTGCCAGGGGCAACCCAAACCTCCCTCCTGCTCTCTTTGTGGCTGTAGCCATCTTGGTTGGGTTAATTTGCATACTCACTCTGATTGACTGGTAGGCATGGCTGGTGGGTATGGCTTGTGGGTGTAGTGGAGATCCAGTCAATTTGCATATTACTCTTTTATTAGGTAGGATTCTTTGTCTATAATGAAGCCTAATATCTTCATCTTAACATTCTCTTTTCTTATTTTGATAGCTTAACCACTCAATCTGTTGCTGTAGTCAGTCACAATTTCCTCTTTGTTATTCACATGTCTAATAAATGACAAAGACTAATTTTCATATTTAATATCTCTTGAATCTCTCCACTCATCTTTATAGTGATTGTCATTGCCTCCATTCATAACTTTTTTATGCTCTCTGGGCTTTTTAAAGTACCTCCTATTTGTTTTTAATATTCATTGTTTTAAACTTACTATTTCCTTCTCCCTTTTATTATTACAGTGAAGATTCTAAAAGGTAAAACTGTAAGGTAAATTTTAAATTATTCTCCTTAGATCTAGGATGTATCCTTATTTGTTTTGTCCATTTTCTTCTATGTATATTCTTCAGATATACTTTGCATATTATATGGCTATACTTAACTACTTATAGGCCATTTTCAATTATTTAATACATGATTTTTCATAAACTCAATTATATGAAAACACCACAATTTATTTAGTAGTTATATCATTTAACTATGAGGTAAATAAGTAAATATTAAGTTATATTTGCTTTATTTTTTTTCTGTTTCCTTGAGGTTTTCTTCTTATTTTAAGTTGAAAAAGTAACTTTTAAAATTAGAAAAATAATATATAATAGTATAGCTAGATATACTAGCATATTTAAATGTTTAATAAAATATATTTAAATTGCATTAGATACTAGAGTTACAAATTATAATTACCTAATATTACTTTAGGAAAATTAACAAAAAGATGAAGCATCTGTCATTCAGAATTGAAATTTCATTTATATATCATGCATTTCTTATACATCCATGCTACAAATAAAACCCAAATTTCTAAAGCTTAGCTAAGACATGCTTATTTAAATATACCATATGGAAATATTACATTTAAAAAGAACATTCACTAGTTGGTATAAATACTGAGGACAGAATGGCAGATCTTTACTTACTGTTATATTTCTTTTCTGGGGACTCTAGTTAAAAGTAATATTAAGTTACATCTGCTATAAACAGATGCACATAGAATCAAAATGCTAACTCCATATAAATGACCATATCCATATGTTTCTGGCAGTTATTTATTTTGTTACTACATATTGTACATGATTATAAACTATGTGGTAACATTAATATTCTGGTCATGAAGAGTCAAAGACCAGTTCAAGTTTAAGTAAACTGGTTTGGCTCAGTGGATAGAGTGTTGGCCTGTGGACTGAAAGGTCTCAGGTTTGATTCCTGTCAAGGGCATGTACCTTGGTTGCAGGCACATCCCCTGTAGCAGATGTGGCTGAGGCAGCTGGTCAATGTTTCAAACTCTCCTTCCCCCTTCCTCTCTGTAAAAAAAAAATCAATAAAATATGTTTAAAACATTTTTTTAAAAAAGTAGCTGCTCCTTTTTATTTTTAACAAACTGACTTTTAGAAATTATGTTTTATTATGAATTGTATTTCCCAATTATGTAGGAAAGTCTGAAATATTTGTTCCATCTTTGCCACTGGAATTTCATTTTCTGTTTATTGGCAAATGTTTGCTTCTTTTTTTTATTTTGGTCATATACTTGTCCATCTGTAAAATTCTGGTTTACAAATAAACTAAAATCTGGAGTGTTTATAATATGCACTGGTTTAAAAGTGTACTAGGATTAAGGGGTGTTTAAAATATGTTGTAGCTGGATTTGGATTTTAATTTAATAAGCATATTTGAAAAATGATTTCACCAGTCTGTTGCATGCTTCCATTTCTCTGGATCTATATTATTTATCAGTTTTTGTTCATTATATTCCACATATAAGTGAGACTGATGTTTGTGTTTCTCTTGACTGGCTTATTTCTCTTCAAATAATAGTCTGATGATTCTTAGAGGAAAAGGGGGGACAGGAAAAGATTAACTAAAGAACTTATACCTAAATACACATAACCCCTGGACACACAAAATAGTACAGTAAAGGCCTGGGGTGGAGGTAGAAATGGGGAGGAGGTGATGAACGGGGTGAGTGGAGATATTGGTAATACTTTCAACAATAAAAATACATTTTGAAAGGAAAATAAATTAATAATAAAAAAGTGATTTTGTTTTACAATATATGTATATTGTATCCTAATTTTTAAAATTTTACAGAAATAGGTTGTCAGTCCTATACGATTCTAAAAACTATTTAAATGCCAGGCCTAAAGGCTTTATTTCTTTTATGAGTTGCTTTAAGAAATTCTGCAGCACCAACATTTGTGTTGTCACAGAGGATGCTGTAGCACAGAAAACTATGAGTATTATAAGTTCAATTAAAAAAGCGAGTCACAAGAGACAAATTTTGGATGAGAAGAAGTCCTAAGAATATCTATACAAGTATTTGATTATATTTTTCTAGTTTTAGAAGGCATGGGTAATTTATAATAAAATATCTATTTATATTTAAGGCTAAGACAATCTTTAAATAACTGTTAAGTATCAGTTCTGAAAGAAGAAATATATACTGCCATTTTGTCCCATTTATTGTGCATATATTTCACAATCTATATTTTTATTTGATTTTGTTGCTGGATAGTTTACCTTATAAAAATTTAAACTCTTATATTATCAAACTAGAGGCCTGGTGTATGAGTCTGTGCATGGGTTCGGTCTGGCAGACGCACCCTGGGGCAAAAGGGCCAGCTGCCTGGGGAGTAGGGGGAATAGGGAGGTGGGAGGTTGGCTGCTGCCCCTGCCTCCTATCGGGGTTGGGGGGCCAACTGGAGTTGGGGTCGGCTAGGGGTAGGGTTAGGGTTAGGGTAAGTATGCCCATCTTTTTTAGTGGAGCTTTGAGTTTCATTTGTCACATGGGTGTGTGAGTACATTTGTGTGTTTGCATGTATGTGTATATTTCCATCATCATTTTCTTTTATTTTATATTTAAGTATTTATTCTATTTGAAATGTTTTTAAAACTAATTGTTTTTTGAACCATGACCTGGGTGATACTTTATGTTATTTCTGTTGTGAAAGAATAAAAAAATATCATTTTGCCCCTATGTCATAGTAGAATTTTTGATATATTAAATTCCTGCATGAACTGATTTATCTTCTGGGCTTTCTATTTTGACTCACATATCTGTATTTTTATATTTGTGTCACTTTTATATTCTTGGGATGGTGAAAGTGTTGTGTATTTTAATATATAATGAGCCAAGTTCTCAATATTCTTTTCAAAATTAAAAATTGTTTAACTAGATGTGAATATTAAAATTTAAAAATAGACAGCAAATGAATAGAAAGAGTATGTACAACTTCTAATCTAAAATGGGAGAGAAATGAAGAAAATATTATTATTTCAATTAAAGAAAAAAAAGCACAGAGAAATAATAGAGCATAATAAATACACAAACTGGATAGTTCAAAGTCAGGAAATTATAGGAGAAATTGACTTAGATGATTAGGAATAAGAACTTGAATATGCAAGAAATAAATTTAACATAGGAGGAGAAGGGTTTGATGGAGGAGAGAAAATACCACCTACAATTATCTATTATCAGTTGTTCTGTCTGCCTTCTATCTCACTAGCACCCTTCCCTTAATCAAAAGTACATAATGTTTAAATTTCTAAGCACATGTAAAAAAATTCCATGCTATCCCCACTGTCCTTGTTCATTCATTTGTCTGTACTTATCTCACATTTTTGCAATCATTTGCTTAAATGTCTTTGTTTCCCATAATGGTGAAATCTGAACTAACAACTCAGGTACATGTCCCTGACTTACAATCAAACCCATAACCCTGATACTCTGTAACCATTTAGCCACATTGGCCAAGACTTCATGTATTTTTTATAGCAAGTGCTATATATGGCATAAACCTAGTGCTGTTTTTTTTAAATCTTTATTGTTCATATTATTACAGATGTTCCTCTTCCCCCTCCATGCCATAGCTCCCCTCCACCCAGTTCCCACCCCACCACAGGCCCTCACTCCCTGCACTGTCCTCATCCATAGGTGTAAGGTCTTTGTCCAATCTCTTCCCGCACCCTCACATCCCCCTCCTCCTGAGAATTGTCATTCTACTCTCTTTCCATGACCCTGATTCTATTACATTCACCAGTTTGTTCCATTCAACAGATTTTTTTTTATTCATTTCATTTTTAGATTCACTTGTTGATAGATATGTATCTGTTGTCACTTTGTTGGTCATAATTTTTTATCTTTACATTTTTCTTCTTCTTCCTCTTCTTAAAGAATACCCTTCAGCATTTCATATAATACTGGTTTGGAGTTGATGAACTCCTTTAGCATTTTCTTATCTGTGAAGCTCTTTATCTGACCTTCAATTCTGAATGATAGCTTTGCTGGTTAGTGTAACCTTGGTTGTAGGTTCTTGCTATTCATCACTTTTAATATTTCTTGCTACTCCCTTTTGGCCTGTATAGTTTCTGTTGAGAAATCAGCTGACAGTCAAATGAGTACTCCCTTGTAGGTAATTAAATGCTTTTCTCTTGCTGCTTTTAAGATTCTCTCTTTGTCTTTTGTTCTTGGCATTTTACTTATGATGTGTCTTGGTGTGGTCCTCTTTGGATTCCTGTTTGGGGTTCTCTGGACTTGTAAGTCTATTTCTTTCATTAGGTAGGGGAAGTTTTCTGTCATTATTTCTTCAAATAGGTTTTCAGTGTCTTGCTCTCTCTCTTCTTCTGGCACCCCCATAATTCTGATGTTGGTATGCTTGAAGTTGTCCCAGAGGCTCCTTATGCTATCTTCATATTTTTGGATTCATTTTCCTTTTTGCTTTTTCGGTTAGATGTTATTTGCTTCCTGATGCTTGAAATCTTTGACTTGATTCTTGGGATCCTCTAGTTTGCTGTTGAATCTCTCTATATTATTCTTTATTTAAGTCATTGTATGCTTAATATCTGACTGGTCTTTTTCAATTTTTTTTTTTTTTTACTTTCTCACTAAGGTCTTTGGAGATCTCACTAAGTTCCTTTGAGGTTTCTAGAAGATTCTTGAGTAATTGTATAACTGGTTTTGAACTCTATATTCAGTATTTTGCTTTCTTCTACTTCTTTCATTTGTGACATCTTTTGACTGCTACCATGTGTTTATTTCTATGTATTGGGTAGCTGCTAAGTTTCCTTGAGTTGATAGAGTGGCCTTGTGCAGTAGGTGTACTATAGGGCCCAGTGGCTCAGCCTCCCCAATCACCTGAGATGGATACTCTTGGTGCACCCCTTTGTGGACTGTGTGCACAGTCTTGTTGTAATTAAGCCTTGATTACTGTTAGTATCACTGGGAGGAATTGACCTAGAGGCCATTTGGCTGTGAGGACAAGCTGTGCCTACAATGGATGAGCTGCTGTGCAAAGACACACCCTTATGGGGCAGGACTTGCTTCAGTGGGGCTTTGGTGCTCACTGAGTTTGCCCCCTGAGTGTGTCACTTATGGATGCGAAGAGTTGTAATCTGGTATGGTTTCACACTGACCACTGGGTATACTGGCTCCTAGATCTCCAAGGAGGTGCAAAGTCAGCTACTCCCTGGGGCCACTCAGCAGGCGCTCCAGAGAGATCTGCAGATTCTTCCTCTTTGTATCAGGTTTGGAAGTGCCCAGAGGAGGCCCAGCTGTGTAGCAAGGCAGGCTGCTGCTGCTGCTGCCTGTTTGAGAGGTTTTAGGCTGAGAAAGGCCAGGCCACTCACATGCAAAAGCCGCTGCACACAGCGTGGGTGGGGTTGTAAATTGGGTGGGACAGGGTCTCAGGGAATCTCCTGGGCAGAGCAAAAACCAATGGTTGCCAGTCATCCCTGCACTGGAGAGGTCCCAGTGCAGGAAAAATGACTTCTGAGAGCACCTTTGTCTAAAAGAAATTCATCCTCCTGTTCCTGTCCCCATGCCAGACAGTCCAGTTTCTCCCCATATGTGTCTGGGTCCCAGAGAGTGTTGCCCATAACTGGAGTTCAGAGTAAGTGGGAGCTTGTATCTCTCTCCTGATTAAAAAAAAAAAAAAAAAAAAGAAGAAAAGAAAAAAAAAGCTTGTTCCACACCTCCACTCCTCCTACTAGTCTCAATGCACTTTCTTCTTTATCTTTATTTGTAGAACTTCCACTCCGACAGCTTTCCTGCAGTTCTGGATGATAGTTGTTCTGTCTTTTAGTTGTAATTTTGATGTGGTTGTGAGAGGCAGCAAGTACAGGTGTTTACCTGTGCTTCCTCCCCCTTAGCATTGTTTTTGTAACTTTAAAATAAAACTTCCCATTTGAAAACATGACTTGTAAAAATGCTATATTAACACAAATAAATGTTTCATTATCTTCTAAATGAATATTTTAGTTTAAAAATATAATTACAATGATCTTGGTTAATACAAATATTTTATAATAGTCTATTAAATCAGTAATAAATATTAACTATATAATAGATTTTATATGCTTTGGGAAAACTGCCTGTGTAGTTGTTTATGCAAAGCTGATTGTTAATTATCAGATTCTTGAAACACAGAACATGAAAATTCAAAGATCTCATAAATTAGTGTTTGTAGTAATTTTCCAAGACAATATTTAAATTTCTGACAGCACAGAGAAACAAATTCTTTTCCAGATAAGAGAAATACTCTAAATTGCTATAATATATCATTCTCAATCTGAAATATTTTACTTGAGTATGAAAGGTTAAAATTTTGAGATCACATTCTTCTTTTTCCCCGTAATAGTTAAGTGTCCAAATTATTGAACCTAATATTAGCGTACCGTCTCCTAATAGCAGAACGATTAAACTAACTCTCAAAGGAAATTTAATGTTATAGGGAAAAAGGTAATTTTCTTTGTTTTCTGTTGCCATTTTTGTCAGAAAATCATGACTAGCTTCTGGCCATGACAAAAGTTATGTCAGAATCATTATATAACATTTGTGATCAGTGTAGAATGGAGGAGTTTTAGAGCTAGACCTGAGTCTATAACTGAAAAGTTTCTACAGTGTTAAATGCACTGCTCAATCCCCTAAAGTAAGGTAAATGGCCTGCAGCGAAGTCTGAAGAAAGCTCTGCAACCTTGAATGCAGCTGCATGAAAGCTGGCGCAGAGCTATTCAATTCTGAACTTGCTTTGCTTCAAAATATTAAGTCTACAGATGCTTGCAGCTCTGATTTCCAAGGAATTTTTAGGTCATTGTGCTGAACAGTTGTACTTTCTTAGCTTGATTGACATTCTGGAAAATATTGATCGGACAGTTCAGTGAACTTACATTCTCTTACATAAGTATTCACCACATAACACTAGGCTCATTCAGTCCAAATGTCAAAGAATTAAGTTTTTATTGCAAAAACCTCATGTTTATCTTAAAATGAAACTTATAACTTAACTGATGAGTTCCACGTGTAGCCTGCAAATTTTGATTGTTTAGAATTAATGTGGGATACATAGCTGACAAACTCAAATAGCAGCAGCAGCAACAACAACAAACGAACAAGAAACTACTCAAATACATGTTTTTCTAGTAACTGAACAATTATCATAATTTTCAAAAAAAGAGAGTTTTTCCTGATGGATCATATTTTCCTCTGTGAGTAAGAGATCACATAAAGCTTCAAGTCCTATGAGCATCATCCCCAGGTCCGTCTCTGTTGCACTAAAAGAAGCTGTTTGCTTTTAAGGCACAAAGCTATGCTGCAGCCTTCCCTTAGCTCCCAGGATGGGATTTGCTGTTGCAGTAATCCATATGTGACTTCCTCTTCATTTCTCTTCTGTTTGGCTGGAGGTTTTAATGGAGGTTTTTTGAAAAATTAACGGATTTTTTAATCTTTGACTTTCTAAAAAGATCTTTATTCTACCATATTACTAACGGATTTTTCTATGGTTGTAGAATTATGGCTTGAATCATCTTTGAGTCTAGTCTCTGAGTTACTCAGTGCTCTGTGAGAGCAAAGTGGGTTCTTTTTATTTTTTTATTGTCTGAAGTTTTACATATGTCTCCTTTTAAAGTAGGCTCTCTATTGTCTATTTCCTCCTTTTCTGTGAGCTCTCAAAGCCACAATATTGATTACATACCAACCAGGAGATTTTACATTCCCTTTTGACTTTCAGAGTTTTTTTCTTCTGATTTTTTTAGAAGAAATGTCTTGTGCCCTTCTCCACTCTGAGTCTCCCATAATTTATTTATTTTTTATTTTTATTTTCTGTAGTCACGGTATATAGATACATGAGCTCATTGCCTGTGTTCAATTCATCATCTTTAAACTGAATTTTATACTGTGACTTTCCAAAGTTGTTTTTAGAAAAACCATTTTTAGATAAAGTTTTAAAACTCATGTATTGTGGGACAAAAACAGATTAATAATCAATGTCTTATATATTTATATTGTAGATTCTATAATGTAGTGAAATCTCTAATCCCCAAGATGTTCAATTTGCATATACTCCATTTCAAATAAATATAGACATTCCTTAAATAAAACAGAATTTGAATTTTAGAATACTGTTAACAAGTAGGATGATACATCATCCCACATGTGTCTACCAGTTTTAGAAACCGGGACCCCAAACAGAGAAAATTATAAAAAGGAACTAAAGAAATCTTGGTTGCAGAGTTACTGTCATGAGTGCTCCTCTCAATTAGTCTTGCTCAGAATATTTCAGTTCCTCTCTTCCACTTCTGGATCTTTAAGTAGTTTTTTGTACAGTCTTTTAAGTTTCCTTTTCCCCACCAAATCTTCCATTTTTGCATATAACTTCTGTAAACTCTGGAATAGAGTAGTGATTTGTTATAGACTCCCTCTGAAGTGAATGTCGCAGCCTTTGCCCATACATTGCTTTGTGGAAGATGACACTTCCCTTGTCAGATTCATGATGATATTCTTTTATTCATCCTAACACAGACATGGGAGCATTATATCTGCTAGCCAGAGATGTTACTCATGTGCAGGAAATTTAAGATGAAAGCCAACATCTCAACCATCTAAAGAACTTACTGATTCTTGAGGGTAAGCTACATTCATAATTTCAAGAGTAGTTACCTATGTCTTATTAATATACAATTCTCTTACAATAACTGAACTTTTTTTTTCCTCCCCCCAATAACTGAACTTTTAAAATAGGATTACATATTGGATGGAAATATTTGGTGACATATATACCTACATTCATATACTAGATTTCTACCATGCAGTGCTTCTATTATTTATTGCTATAAAATAAATTACACTAAAACTTAGTGAATCAAAACAAAATATTATTATTTGTTAAATTTGCATGGGCTAATTAGACTCAGTTTGTCAGTTCTTGCTTGGGGTCTCCCAGTGCAGATGTGGTCAGATAGTAGCTGAGGATAGAGGCATCTGAAAGCTCAACTGAAACAGACTCCAAGGTGGTTCATTCATCTAAATAGCTCTTGGTGCTGGCTATTTGCAATGAGGTTAGTTAAGGCAGTTGATGGGAGTACCTACATGTGACCTATCTGATCTGAACATGTGGCTTACTGCAGCATAGTAACTAGGTTCTCAGGGGGGAAATTTTGAAGAGTGATCACAAGAAAAAAGAAGCTACAAAGCTTCTTATGACCTACCAGTGGTTGGCAAACTCATTAGTCAACAGAGCCAAATATCAACAATGCAATGATTGAATTTTCTTTTTAGAGCCAAATTTTTAAACTTCTTCTAATGCCACTTCTTCAAAATAGGCTCACCCAGGCCATGGTATTTTGTGGAAGAGCCACACTCAAGGGGCCAAAGAGCCGCATGTGGCTGGTGAGCCACGGTTTTCAGACCATTTCTCAGGTCCTACCCTAAGTCACTCAGAATTGCTTGAGGCAAAGCACGTCAAGATTCAAAAGGAGGCACCAAAACCAAGAGTTGTGGTACACTGAGGGAAGAAGAATATTCTGTAGGGTCTTCTCTAGCTCAAAAAAAAAAAAAAAAAGACTTTAAAGTGAACTATTGTAGACTGTTGAAGGATTATATCTTGCTACAGACTGAATATTTATGTTTCAATAAAATCATATTCATTCATTCATATGTTGAAGTTCTAATCCCCCAATTATGGTTTTTCAGGTGGAGCCTTTGGGAATTAATTAGGGTTGTATTAGATAATGAGAATTAGGCCCTAATAACGAGATTAATGCCTTTATAAAAAGAGGAAGAGACAGGAGAGCTCTCTTTCTCTACTAGAAGACAACACAGCAAGAAGGCAGACATCTGCAAGCCTGAGAGCTCTCACTTGGAACCACATCCATTACTACCTTGATGTTGGACTTCCAGCCTCCAGAAATTTTAATATCAGTTCTCTTGATTAAGCCACCCAGTCTGTAATATTTTGTTATGGCAGAGGGAGAGGGAGCTAAGACATTCCATCTGGGGACAATTTCTATAATTCATGTTAAAACTCTTTATAAATATCTTTCAGTATATTTATAAATCCATATTTACAAATAGTCACAATTTAGATTGTACTGAAAAGCAATAGTTATGCATTAAATTCCTCCTTAGCTTTAGTCGCAATATTCAGAGCTAGCATTATTGAGTTATTTCTATTTTTAGCTTAAATTTATTTAAATTTTTCATTGTCATATAATTTCATTGAAGACATTCAAATATTGAAAGGAAATGGTTAAATAGCTCCTTTTTCAGCACTTATTTATTTATTTATTTATTTATTGGTGTCGGTGTGTGTCTATGATAAGAAAGCATTTGAAGTTGACTTTGTTTTTTTCTTTATTAGTTAATGTATTATATATGTGTTCTTATCCCCTCCATTGCCCCCCCCCCCCCCCCCCCTAACTCATGCCCTCAACCCCCTGGTGTCTGTGTCCATTGGTTAG